>LPNX010003368.1:280670-405933 GCA_001517045.1 Pseudotsuga menziesii
GTATATTCCTTTCTCAGGTGGCTTTTTAGCTTTCTTCTTGCTTTTTGAATCCACCTTCAAATCTCCAGCAACCAAAGCTTGGTCTTTGGAAGGTTTGATGGTGCCCATCATCACCAGCTTGTCTTGTTCCTGTGTGAGAGATTCCATGAAATCTGCAAGGCTAGGCATCTTCCAGGTTCGAGCTGTGAGTTTTGTGGCATAGAAGGTCAAAAAAAAGACTGAGTAATCAGGTCCTAGCTTCGAGAGGATGGCCAATACGAGTTGCTCATCTTTCTTTTCAATACCACACTATTTCAGCTGCAAAACTAGTGCTTTGAACTTGGAGAAATATAGCTGCAGGGATTCAAAATTACTGGGACTCAGGGAAATCAATTCATTTTCGATTTGGTGTCCCCTCATCTCATCTATCTTTCCAAAGAGTTCAAAAAGTTTCTCCCATACTTGATCCGGTGAAGTCAATCCATCGAGATGGAAAAGGAGGTCTCGGGAAATAATGAGACATAGGAGGCCATAGGCCTCATCTCTCCGATTGTGCCATTTTATCTTCTCTGCAGCAGCATTGGGATTTGCTTCTGTAGCCATAGTCACCCTGTAGAGGCCTTTCTCTCTCAACAATATCTCCATCTCTGCTTTCCATTCAAAAAAGTTGAAGGGAGTGACGATAGTTTTCTATGAATCCATATCTTTAGAAAATCTGTCCCGGCTGTCAGTAGAAGGCTCCCAGTCTTGATGTCGAACCTGCAAAACAATTTTTGGAGGAGATTAACAACCTACAATGGCTCTTATACCATGTAGAAATTCAGGCCTGCAGTAGATTAATTTCACCCACAACAATTAACAATTGATCATGCAAAATTAACAACAATGGAGACTGAATATGGAGCTGTAACACAAAATTATATTAACTGAGTGTACAATAGCCAAACCTATAATATCATAGGCTGCTGAATATATAGAATACATGAGAAAATCAAATGCATAAGGAAGCATCCAAATCTAGCATAAAGCAGGCTTACCCAAAATAGGAAAATCCCCCATAGGTGTAAAACGATGATCCCAAATCTATCAAGGACCCCACGAATTAGAAAGGGAACATGGGAAAGCTAAAGAGTGGTAAAATGGAAGCTCATACATGATTTTTCATGGAGGAAAGAGTGGAGGAGGAAGAGGCAACAAAGCTGATTCACCTCACCTAGTCTTGCTTTCCTATGTGCCTTAAAACACTGAAAAAGCAGGGAATAAAGCAGAAAAGGTAGATGGGCACCTAGGAGGCCAAAAATAAAGCATATTTGATTCCTAATGCTTTCCCAATCGCTCCATGAGTCAATAATGGCAAGTTTGACCTCTATGGATAGGCAATTAGCAACTTGCACATGGTGGGACTCATGGACTAGGCAAATAAGACAAAATAAATGAAATAATGTCTAAGTGGGTAAATACTATGGGTTGATTATTCTAACACATCCTTAGATTGGCATGAATACTGCACCAAATAAAGATCACACTCATTGGCAGACTCTTCACTATCACCTGGGAACACACCACCTTGTGAGAGCGCACACTCTTCAATTGTAGATGAAACAGAGTCAAGACCAATCTCTGAAGTCTTGACCTTGAACTCGTCTTTCTTAGTCTCTTTTTCATCTTTGTTAAAAAAATTTCCTATCATGCATGGAACATATAATCCTGCTATTGTTTCTTCCTTGACATCCTTTTCAAGGTTTTAAAGATAACCAAGTTTTCCTCCACCTTGGTTGCTAGGATTCCCTACAGTAAAAAAGCCTAATAAATGTTACGGTTACTCTGCGCCAGTTGCAAGGATATTAAGTGCTCAATAAACTATTTTAATTTTTAACGTTTAGCTCCATGCCATTATCAATATATAGGAGTAACTGTTCCTTTGGAAATATTTTTGTTAGTATCTGTTATTTCACTCTGAACTTTAGAATCTAAATATAACCAAAGAAATTAAATTATCTCGCTTCATACTTTCCAAGTCATTAAGCAAAGAGTTAAACTTTTAAAGCCTTTCCTTTATTTAAAAAGAGTAAAAATACCATGTTAAGAAAACATTTTCAGATAGGCTGGAACATAATAGAAACACATATATGACCCAAAGATGAGCATATCAAACCTGAACTGAGAACTCTATTGCATGTTAATTATGTAGCTTCAAATGACTATGAGAACCAATTTTACAACTACCTGAATCTAAAGTCATGATGCATTGCTCATTATAAGGCTTTGGCTTCCCTCCATCTTGTTCTATTGCTTCAAATGTTGTGCATCCTACATTAACACTGATTTTAGATTCCTGGTTGATAAGACAAGCTTTCTCATCATTATCATTATCTATTTTCATGCCGGTTCTAGTTGTTTTAAAACTATGCTCAAATTTCAAGTTCATAAGATTGTATTTAGTAAGACTATTTGGTATTTCTATGCTATTTTTGGTTACTTCAACATTCTTTCCAAAGTTTGGATTCATATGACCAGTCTGCTGGGTAAGATCATCCTCTATTTATGCACTAGGCCCTAGTGCTTTATCACTCCCTTCAAATTCCTATTTCATAAGACCAGTCTTCCTAGTATGGCCACTATCCATATCCATGCTAATGATGATTGCTTCACCACTGTTTTGAAATTCTAGGTTTGAGTGTTCAATTTTCTTGGCATAACCATTCACCATCTTCATGCTAAACTGAGCAGTTTGCATTACTTGCTGATAACCATCAGTCATATTTTTTTCAACAAGAAATGTTAAATTATTAAGTTTCTCATGATAGGTGGCTTCTGGTGTAACCTGAGCTGCTTTCTCATTCTTTTCGCATTCCTCTACCATTGGACCATTCTTGTCAATATCTCCATTCTCTACTGCCATGCTCATTTTGGTTATCTACATAGCTTGTCTACAAGCAGTAAACATACTTTCCTACACATTCAATGTCAATTCATTAGACTGTTGTATAAAAGATGCCTTCTAACCTACAGTGATTTTTTGAGTGCTCACTAAAAGAATAACGAGCAATGCTTTCGCATAACCATTCACCACCTTCATGCTAAACTAAGCAGTTTGCATTGCTTGCTGATAACCATCAGTCATAATTTTTTCGACAAGAAATGTTAAATTATTAAGTTTCTAATGATAGGTGGCTTCTAGTGTAACCTGAGCCGCTTTCTCATTCTTTTCGCATTCCTCTACCATTGGAACATTCTTGTCAATATCTCCATTCTCTACTGCCATGCTCATTTTGGCTTCTAACCTACAGTGATTTGTTGAGTGCCCACTAAAAGAATAATGAGCAATGCTTTCACTCTTTATACTTTCATACTTGATAGCGAAACTAAATACATTGCAGAACAAAAATTTATTTCCAAGTTCCAAAACAGTTGTACTATCCTCCAGCATTAGCTATCCAGTGATCAAATTTTCAGACTTCGACTGCTCACCTTGTGGGAAGGTAAGGATTCTAATGAAGTAGAATTATTTTCAATCTCTAAGTTGTTCATGGCACCACTTTCATTCAAGATGGCAATGAAAGATTTGTCAAATTGAAATTTCTCTGATTATGTCAATAATGAAACATTCAGATCCTCGACATTTTGGAGGGTAACAAAATCAGTGCCAAGTGATTTCACACTTTGTGATCCACTATTATGATAGTAGATGGCTTAATCCCACAACTTTTCAGCTTGTAGGTTGGCAAGAGGCAAAATCTACAATGTCTACACTGCTGCCTCTTCACAACCTGGGGAATTGGAATTAATTACATGATACATAGAACGAACTTCCAACAAATAAATTATTTTCAAGTGATGCTTTTTGTTCATGTGATTTATATTTTTTTTCTTTAAATTAGCTAGGTCAGACCCTCTCTTACTCTTACCATCTTCTCTTCCTTGCCTCTATCCTCCTGCAAAAACATACCCTATGTTATAATGCTATACTAATGGTAGGTTTTGAACAATTCTTCATGAGCCTTGAACTTTGTACTTGTAAATATAACTCCACACCAAAATACAAGACCCATGTCTTAGTGAGGCTCTTATATTCCATTGAAGAAGCAACACATCCCACATGGGGAGTCAGAGTGGAAGGTGTAAACATGCCATAGGACCTGAAGGGAATTGGAACTTAAAACTAATTCATAATCAGATAATCAGGGTAGGGCACTTTCACATTCCACTCAAGCAAGAATGAGACATGCTTTATTACCCTTACAAAGAAATAGTTTCTTGTAGGCAGTTCAAATGGGGAATATGAACCTCATCATCATTTTCTCTATCATTTGCTTCATCATAAATGTACATTTCATGGTCAAGTAAATTCCTTCATTTTGAAAGTCACAAATCTTGATAATAATATGCCTTTATTCAACTGTACATTATAAGAAAACTGTAAAATACCAGTCTCTCCAACCTTTCGATAGCTTTAGTCAATCTCAAAAGCTTACTAGAATCTAAATTTTAGTGTAGTCTTATTTTAGGTGACCATACATTCTAAGGAAATTTCAGTTCTTATCAATGGTTATTTCTCTCTGTGAACTGTTGTCCAATCATCATTGAAGCTATTTTAGATCCTGTACATCTCAACACAGAGCTGATATATATATTTTTTATACCTAATAGTTTGAAATTTTTTCAAGTTTAATTCATGCTTAACCAGTTGTCCTTCCTTTCAAATAATTGGTATCATCACCTAGAATCCAAATATACAACCCTTTAAAGGTTTCTCTAAAGACACAATGTTGTAGGAGTAGGGTATTTCTCTTTATATTTTCAACATGACTCTTTAATTATTGAATCCACTATTAAGTGCCCTTATAGCCAAGGAATAATGATTCACAAAGCATAACTACTCCATACAAAATGGTACCTTTGAAACAGTAAATGATTCAATGCTAAATACTTGCAATACTTGCAATTCCCCAAGTCAAAATACTTGCAATTATTTGAATTCTAGGTCTAGAGATCATTTTTGCAAGACATTATGGTGCATAGGGAGTCAAGTCTCTAATTATGCAAATGATAATCATCAAGTCTCCATTAGCAATAAGTTTCTGAATCTTCCTGGTTGTTAGAATGTTTATCGCTTGATTTAAAGCGAAAATAGGCTTCACAATAAGAGAAGAAACCTTTTGCAGTTTGATCACAACCATAGACCTGCTTATTATGGAATCTTCATAAAGAAAAGGTGAATATACTTTGCATAATTTTAAGTTTTTTAATTATCAAAGCAACATGTTGTATTTTAATTTTGATAGCCCATGATGAGGAACATCAAAAACACCTTGAATCTCATGGATTCTTAATATTGCAGTAGACAAGAGGGAAATTTTTGGTTCTGACTCTTTGCTTTTGATGCAGTGATGGCATTGGGCTTCGAAATCCTTTCAGGAAGGACTCTTCTTTGGAATATGAGAATGATAGTGATGAAGAATGGGAAAAGGTACTCATCACTAAATCTCTTTGGTAAGAGTATTTGTAGAATTTTTATTAGCTTTAGTTACAGGAATAATTGTACATAGCTCTTAGGAATTAGTTTATCATAAATACTAGTTACTAGTAAGTTGTAATAGTAATAATTATGTAGTTTGTAGATTGATATCTATCACAAATTTGCTTGAATATCATCATTGTCAAGCAATAACAACTTCTTAAAGGGTGCTATCTCAATGGCAGAGCGCCTGCCTAATTATAGGCAGGAGGTTGGTGGTTCGATTCCTCCATGCCCTATCATAAATTTGTGACTACAAAAATGACTAAATTCATATATATATATGACTATTAGTAGCTAATTTCCCATATCTTAGTCGTATTTAGATTATTCATTAATATGTTAACATCTAGTAGTTTATTTAGTCGTATATTTGGTCATTAATGGTTGCAATCAATGACTAAATCAGTGCCTAAATCAGCGACTAAATCAATGATTAACTTAGTGACTAAATCAATGACTAAATCCATGAATAAATCAATAGTGATTAAATCAGTGACTAAATCAATGACTAACTCAGTGACTAAATCCATGACTAAATCATTAACTATCAATGACTAAAACAATGACTAAATCATTGACTATCAATGACTAAAGAATTATCTATCAATGACTAAATCATTGTCTAACAATGAATAAATCAATGACTACTAATTCAAGCTATTAATGACTAGTTAAACATTACTAGCTATAAGATAGTGGAAATTTGCTACTATTAGTCACCGACTCAAAAATAGTCGTTTATAGCCTGATTTTAGTCATTAATTTCTCATTTTCTACTAGTGGTTGATTTTAATTGGCTGTGATTACTCAAAGTGAAATGGTTGTGCAACTAATGAACTTTATGACTCAGCAGTGTGGTAAATATGCACACCTAACAAGTAATGCCAAGTGCAATTGTGTAGAATGAAAAACAGGGTATGCCACTACATGAGATGCAAGATTTTTCCTTCAAATGTAAGTGCAATCATTCCTAGATGAAAATATGATTGTAATTCAACAAGAAAACCTAATGCAAGTACCGTGCCAATGCAAAATGCAAGAGATGCATAACTATGCAAAAGAAAAAATGTTTTGTATTTTTTGAAATAAATAAGATATGAAAGCAATAAATGACTCTACAACCATCAGACCTTGCAACCACTCACAAATAACATCCAAGCAAGGCACCAAGGTAAAAGAGACCTAATGCACTAATCCCAAAAAAATGAATAAATGAATTAAAAGGACAAAGCTTTAAAAATAAACTAAAAAAAGTCTCTGGTCAGGAACAGAGGGTGTATACAGACACCAGAAGCATCTAAGAAGACTCAACAACTTTCAAAACTCACCCAGCAACACTTAATCCTCCAACTAAGGCTCAAAATCAAGGCATACACGACTATTCTCAGTAAAACAACGTACATACATGACTGTTCAAGGAAAACCCATGTGTATATGCGACTGTGAATACAAAACCCACGTACAGGAAGAAAAAGGAAGAAAAATAGGGAAAAAAGACAAGCCAAGATCAAATTTACTTCTTCGGGACCCTACTGGGAAAACATGCCCCCAGAACCGACATAGAATAGAGAAATCAAGAGTAATTCAAGTACATTGAATACCAAAAACCCCAAAGTGAAACAACTAAGAACCTCCCCAGTATGGTCGCCAATTATGTTACGGAGAGAAACTTCCTATGGCTTGGGGGTACCAGAATAGACAAATTGACACAAGAAATCAATATTTCCCAATATGAAAGAGAAACAAAACATCTAACACTAAGGGATACCAAATCATACCTTGTTTCAGACGGTTGAAGTAGATCACCATTGAGATTTTCCAATTCATGCTTGCGTTAGCAATTTGATCTCAACATCAACAAAAAATGACAAGCTGTTGGGCAATAGGGCAGACCCGGGTTTAATCCTTTAATGTCGCACCAACAAAAGACCCACAGAGTTGGCCCTTTCGGCAACAACTTGTGCGCAGGTTGCAGTCTCACCCAAAACAGCTATGGGGGTGCCGCAGAATCAAGTTTCTGCAAGCAGAGAGGGGGGATTACTGTACCTTAGCCTTTTAACAACCTTATTAATCAATAATTACAAAGATTTACCATTCATTCACATACAACTTCGCAGATAAATAAACAGTCGTGACTTGCTCAACCCACTACAGGGAATTCACAGCGAAGCTAAATATTAGCAGTGATCTAATTTATCAGATGTCAACAGTTATTAATGCATGAAAGAAACAGAAACAGAAATAGCACAAGAAACCACAACACCACATATAACGTGGTTCACCCCCAGTGTAGGGGCTATGTCCACAAACTGTGTTCTATTCAACTTGCTACAAAAACCACAGTTTGATTTGTGCACTCAGCTGCAGATCCTTTCAGTCCTTAAAAAGCCATGCACACAGTAGCAGGCCCCTACGCACACAGCTGCAGATCTTTCCTCAATATTCTTTACAAAAACCCTCTGCGCACACAGCTGTAGAGGTCGTCCACGCACATAGCTGGGACTTAACCTTTCCTTACAAAATCAACCTTAACTTCGCCTTAATATTTCTTTCATCATAAAACCTAACCTATCTTCTTTACACAAGCACTTATTTATACTACGCATTTTTACAAAACCATGGTCTTAAACCATGGGCACCCAAAACCCTAAACCCTGGATTTCAACCATGGGTTTTATTACAAAAAAGGTGTTTTAACTTCCCCCGATACCCCTAAGACTGTTTTGACCCGTAACTCCGCTTACAAATTTTCTAATTAACCACGGAGTTACCCAAACATGGAATATGCGCCCCAACAGGCCCCTAAGACTCACTAGTGGCCCGTCCCGAGACACTCTTCAGTTTCCCTGGTGGCAGACTTCCGCTGACGAAGTATAGGGTACTGCTTGCTGAAGCTCTCCATGCTGCTGCCAGCTGCCTACTTCTGTCCTTTGCAGAAGTTTTGCTGATGAAAGCCATCGCGATCCACCTGCAACACCATCCCTCACTCCAATTGCTGATGCCTGACCATCTACAACTTTGGGGTCCCCTGGGATTGTGTGTCCCACTATAGAAGGAATATAGCTGCCATGGTTCTGCTACGTCGAAAGATTGCATGGCGGGATTCCCCAAAGTCTTTCTGCGAGGCCTCACGCCCTTTGTTGCTCTACGTTAGAGCAAACTCCTGTCCGTCTTTGCAAATTTAGAGCAAACTCCTGCCTGTCGATGTACTTAGCCAGGTAAGGCTGTACTGGTGGAGTACTCAGAAGGTGCTGCAGACCTCTGTCCCTTACTTCACGTACTAGATCCTGAACATTACAGTCGTTCGACATGGTTCAGGCTGAATATCTCACAGATGCTTAAGGCAGAAAACACAGGTTGAGATGGCTCCTTATAGAATCCTGAGGCGGAATTTGTCATCATGGTGTAGTAATGATGCCAAATCTGACGGAGTTCCGGAAATCTTCTCCACACAGCGCCAGATTTTCCCAAAATCTCATTATGACCAGTAATGAGAGCAGCTCTCGTGCCAGCGCCGCCGATTGTAGTATGTCCCATCCGTCACATTTTGGGCTGTGACACACCTTGACAACCTTCGACTTCGACACAATCCGACCCTGTGACCTACGATCAACTTGTAGCTTCACATCTTGTAGACAAAACAGACTACGATAATCCATAATGCTACAAGCATCTTCACTTATTTGCTTGGTGCTACCTCCTATTCTGAATACCTGGCCTGTCCATGTACTTTTTTAAACGGCTCCCATTTATCATAGAGGGGAAAAGCTCACCATTTAACTTAGCTAGCTGGACTGCGCCCCTGTCAGTAACTTTCTGTACTACATACGGTCCTTTCCAATGTGTCTTAAACTTTCCAGGGAACTTCATGAATTTGCTGTCATAAAGGAGCACAAGATCACCCTGCTGAAAATGTTTCCTCTTGATGTGTCTGTCATGCCACACTTTTTCTCGAGCTTTCTGCACCTATTGTTGGAAGCCTGCGACAAATCTATCCTCTTCAAGTTCTAATATCTATTTCAGTCTCTCTGTGATTATGGCTGGGTCATCCATCTCGGTGAAAGCAGATATCCAGAGGCTGGGAACAATGTATTCCATGGGCATGACAGCTTCTTGCCCATAAACTAGTCGAAAGGGTGTATGGCCTGTCATCTTTTTGCAAGTAGTTCTATAAGCCCATAGCACTGCTGGAATTCAAAGATCCCAATCATTCATGTTAGCGTTACAAACTTTTGTCAAGGCATGCTCAAGGATTTTGTTAAAAGCTTCGACAGTCCCATTTGCTTGTGGGTGATATGCGGTACTCTTTTGATGATACACCTGAAATTCTTCAGTCAATACTTCAATAGTCCTGTTCAGGAAATGTGACCCCTGATCACTCATGAGAAATTTGGGACACCCAAATCTGGATAAGATGTTGTCGAAGATGAACTTCGCAGCAGTAGCAGCGCTACAGGTCTTGACTGGTTGAGCCTCGGCCCAACGGGTAAGATAATCAGTTGCTGTAATGATGTATCTGGCTCCTGACTTTTTCGCAGGGGGGTTGATAGGACCAACAAAGTCAATGGTCCATTTGTCAAAGGCCTGTAATGTTACTTGCGGAGCTAGGGGCATTTCATCCCTCCTAGATGGTTTACCTGTCCTCTGACAGATGTCGCAGCTGTGGCAGTATTCTCTTGCATCTTTGTGAAGTGTGGGCCACCATAAGCCGGCTGTCAAAATCTTCTGCGCTATTGATTTACCTGCATAGTGACCTCCTGCTGCACCAGAGTGTGCTTCAGCCAATATTAGAGGTTTTTCATGTTCCAAAACACATCTGCGCAGTATCTCATCTGGTCCCATTTTATACAGATGTCCTGCTATTAAAGTGAAGTCCGCGGCTCGAACCACCAACTGCTTCTTCTACTATGTGGTCATCTCTAAAGGGGGGATACCTATAGACAAATACTGAGCAATATCCTGGAAATATTCATCAACTATCTGTATAGCAAATAATTGTGCATCGGGGAGGCCTTCGTCCATATTGGTAGGTTCTTCGCCTGACTCGAGCCTCGACAAGTGGTCAGGTCCTAGGTTAAGTCGTCCAGGCTTAACAATGATCTCAAAATCATATTCTTGAAATAGAATTAACCATATACATATTCTTCCTCCTAGAACAGGTTTGTTAACTAAGTACTTCAAATCAGAGTGGTCAGTAAACATCTTAAAGTGAGATCCTAGAAGATAATGTCAAAAATTTTGTAATGCATATACCATAGCAAGACCTTCGCGTTCTGTTGTAGTATAATTTTTCTCTGCTGTAGACAAATTTCTGCTGGCAAAAGAGATAGGGTGGTCGATATTACCTACGCCTGGCTGAGCGAGCACAGTACCTAAAGCAATAGAGGATGCATCCACATGCACATGAAACTCCTTGTTCCAGTCAGGGAATACTAGGATAGGGGCAGTGACCATTTTTTCTTTCAGAATGTCGAGGCTTTCTTGGAATTCTGGAGTCCATTCAAACTTAATATCTTTCTTTAGCTGCCTTTCCATTGGGGCGGTAATCTTGGCATATCCTTGGATAAATTTCCTATAGTAGCCGGTGTGACCAAGCGTTGTGCGAAGTTGTTTGACGGACTTCGGAGGTGGAAGGTTCACAATAATAGCGATCTTCGCAGGGTCCATCATCAATCCCTGCTTGCATACCACATGACCAAGTAGAATGCCAAAAGGTGCACAGAAGATGCACTTTTTTAAATTCAAGGAAATTTGGTGCTGTTTGCATTTGTCCAACATAAGTCTCAAACTAGTTATATGGTCTTTTACTAGCCCAAAAATAGTCCAGTCATCAAAGTAAACTTCTAAGAATTTATGTATGTATTCCTTAAACGCGGAGATGACTACTCGAGAAAATATGGCAGGTGCATTCTTCAACCCGAAGGGCATGACAGTATACTGGAAGGATCCCATTTCAGTAGCAAAGGTTGTCTTGTGTCGGTCCTCTGGAGAAATTTGGATCTGATGGTAGCCCGAAAAACCATCGGTAAAAGAGTATATTTCTTGACCTCCGACATTGTCGAGCACTTCATATGTAAAGGAAGTGGGGAAAGGGTCATGCAGACAGGCATCATTGAGTTTCCTTAGATCGACATAGATTCGGATTTCACCCTTAGTCTTCTTCTCCTGGACGACCATAGGGCTGACCCACTCAGATTCTTCAACAGGTTCGATTATTCCTGCAGCAAGCATATTTTCCAACTCTAGCTTAACCTTTTCCTTGTATTTTGGATTCAATCTATAAGGGCGCTGCTTCACAGGCTTCCCATCAGGCTTCAGGGGGATATTCATTACTCCGTTATCTCCCAAGATACCTTTCATTTCAGAGAAATTTGTCGGAAACAGATCTTGGTATTCATGGAGAAGTTGAGTTACCTTGCTTACCATCTCGTCATCCCAATAGTCGCCAATGGTAGCAAACTTAGGCTGTGCCTTGGATCCAATGTTAACTGTGCGTGTCTTCAAGGGTTGCGTCACTTCGGGAACTTCGACTGCCGGTCCATGCACGTCGCAATATCCTTCTGACTCAGGGATATCAAGACGGCGCGGATCCTCTTCTTCGTTGACTGTGAAGTTATAACATTCGACTGCGAGGGATTCTTGTGTGGCCCAATCAGGGTGATTTTATGTCACTTCTTGTTCGTTAAATACCTTAGTATTGATGATCCTGATAGCTGCATCTAGGGCTGGACAGACATCATTAGTAGAGAAAGTATTGACAAAGCTATGAACAAGACAGTCCCAACTTACAGTATCTTGGCGAAGTTCAGCCTCCGCGTACCAGTTCTTCGCCAATGGTCCTAGCGTGTGCACAAATCTATGTACCCACTCATCCTGAGGGACATACTTCCATGCCTCGTAGCATTTGCTTAAGTGGTCCTAGGGGCAAGTTTTTCCATCAAACTTGCTTCGCATCTTTGCCAACTGGTCTGAGAACCGCAGGTGAAGGAGCTTCTGACATGCTTCCCAGGTAGGGATCTGCTTCTTATGGATCATCCACCATCTGACTGCTGTGGCTCTGAATGCTGACTCCAGGGCCTCCATTTTTTGTAGGTCAGGTATCTGATCTGAGAATTGTGCAATAAATGGTTCAGGATCTGTCAAACCATCATACACAGGTATAGTTCTGGGTTGTGAGTCGACCCGTCTGATAGACTGGGTAAGGCAGATATTGCTGCCCCTATGGTGCTCCAATAATCGGTGTTTCCAGCTTTCTAATTCATCTTCAGAGTCCGTCATACAGGAGCTACCAGACTCCCACCCTGCGGCTGGAGGATCCGCATAACCTTCTTGATGCGCCGTGATAGTAGAGATGGGTTCCACAACAGCTTGATCCTCATGGTGGAGTGGCTCGGTGTACCATTCCCCTTGTGAAGGATCCAGGGGCAGGATGACCCTGAAGTCTTTCCCTTCGAAGACCATCTGTCTCTTCTTTAGGTTGATGACTGCGTCATTTGCCATTACCCATTCAATTCCTAACAGGGCCGGGTAAGGGTTGCTGTCATCAATGATTTCAATTACTTCGAAGTCCGTGAAAGTGCTGACTCCGTCAATATCTATTTGGAGATCCAGGAATCTTCCTAAAGGTACAATCTTTTGCTGGTTGGCTAGCCTCAACTGTATAGGGGACCAGGCAAGGGTGGGTTTCCCCATTTGCTCCCAGGTTTGTTTGGTTAAAACATTTACATCGGACCCTAAGTCTAGAATAACATCGGTCATATCATATGCCCCTATCTGAGCATTCAATCGCATTTCCCTGCCGATCCTGCTAACTTGATGAACAGGTTTTTCCTGACCACAACTTTTCAGAGATTCGCAGGAAGCGATGATGTTCTGCAGCTCATTTAGAGCAGCTGGATTTCTTAAAAGTTTGAGACAACTTTGCAAAAAGGTAGATAGTATACTTACTTTATCCAGCGACGTGTCGCGGGGTGGCGACTGAGGCTGCGTAGGTGCGCTGGGTGGGCTAGGGCCAGCAAAATCTTTCTTGGCCTCCATGAATGTCTCTTTCTCTCTGATGATATCAAATGCAGGGATTTTCTCAGGAGCCTTACGAACTAGAGCTTCAGCAGGTCGGTTTGACGTATTTTGCAGGTGTGTCGTAACTCCACTTCTTGTAACGACATTGATGGTCGTGGCAGGGTGGGGCTCCATAGAAATCATCTGGAGGTTCTAAGTAGGGGTAGTCTGTCGTGCCTGAATCTTATCAATCAACTGGGGGCACTGCTCAATCACATGATCTATGGCGCGGCAATACCGACACGTCGTAGTGGGGTTCCGACAATCGCGAGCCAAATGCCCAGCTTGGTTACAATTGTAACACACGAATTGGCTTCGACCTCACCCGGCCATGCCACCACGGCCTCCAGAAGTACCTCGTCCAGAGGCACCCCCCTGGTAACCATAAATATCGTTACTTGGGCCTTCAGTGTGCACCCGGTAAGCCTCATAGGTGTGACACGCATCTTCATTATGACCTACAGATTTGCAAAAATTACAGTAGGAGTTCTTAGGTCCCTGTCCATACCTTTGCAGCAGGTAAGAGTGCTCAGGTCGGTGCTGACCTGTCGTTCTGCAGAGCTCACAATAGAGAACTTGTGGTGGAAAGGGGTTCGGCGCACCTATCTGCAAGTACTTGTTTACCAGGGGGCACCGTTCCTTGTCATGACCTTCGGTCTGACATTGCATACACCAAACCTCTTCGCGATCAGGTTTGCCCTTTTTCATCTCGCGAAGTTCTAGGGTCATCGCAGCTAGCTGCGCTTGGATTTGAGCAATCCCAGAGTCATCTCCGACAAGGGCAGTCTCTAGTTTCATTGCGATTTCCAGAGCCTCCTACTGGTCAGCAACCTTCTGCTGCATGAGTGGGGTTCTGATATGTGGTAACAATGCTGCATCAAACCATTCCTTGTGCTGCACAGGACTAATAGTAAAGCTGACTTGGTCTAGTAGAACTTTGAATCTCTGATCAAAGTCCCACACTGATTTGCCACGTCGCTGTTGAATCTCCTTGAGTTCAGTGATGCTTTACGACTCCGATTTAGGATTCTTAAATTCTTTGATTATGGCCGCCTTGATCTCGCCTAAAGTAGGGCTCTGAGTGCTGGAAAATTTCATGAACCATGTTAGAGCTCAGTCCCGAAAGGAAGTAATGAGCTGCACGGCTCGCACATTCGGATCTGTAATTTTCTTCGCGTTCCATACTGCTTCGCAGAGAAACCAGAACTGTTCTGGGTCCTCTGATCCCGTGCCTTTAAAGATGGGGAGTTTAATGTCATCAACGAGGTGGGCCATGGAATTTCTGGGGATGTTGGGAGGGCGACAGGACGTCGATGGGGGGGGATTTACAGGGGTAGACTGGCCTGTGGCCAGAATACTCGGGCCTGGTTGACCCTCCGACGGCGATGGACTTTCAGGGGTAGCAGAGCGGCGTTGCAGGGTGACTGGAGAGTTTCGAACCGAAGGGTTTTCTTCAGAATCTGGCTCCTCAGGGTTTACAGGGGTGGATGCGGTCGCTTGACCTAAGGAAGAGGGGTCAAAATCTCTCTTATACCTTTTTCCATTCCGCAGCAACCCACTTTGCTCGTCGAAGGGAGTGTCACTTGCAAACATATGTTAGCACGACTAAACTAATGGTCCGATTCAAACAGCAATATACCCTTTTCGGCCAATAGTATTTTAATCCTTAAGCTAAATAAATTCAAAAACTTACCATGGGGACCTCTGAAAAACTGTCGTTCAGCTTCGCTGAAGGAGGTGCTCGTGTCAATGGAAAACTCTGTCACAAAGGCTTCCAACGTTCGCGTTGTCCAGAAGTCAACAGCATGGGATACCTCGTTGTTCATGTGTTGCACAAGATTGACCCTTGCGGGGGTCCACACAGGAATCCGTCGAACTTGAAATTTTGTCCTTCTCTCTGTTAACCTAGACAACCACTGGTGCAACTCTATGCGGATACTACCAAAAAAAGTTTCATAAGCATCACAAAAAACATACCTTTGTAAAAATTCACTTGAACTACACCGCGGATTGGCGTTCTCTTGCTGCGCAAACTTCAAACAGATCTCAGCAAACCAATCACTGATTTCCTTCACAGAGGGCCTCCAGAACATAGCCCTTGAGGTACAATGTAAACCCCTCTTGAGCAGGTACCGAGTTCAACTGGAAACGGAACCAATTTGTTGGGCAATAGGGCAGACCCAGGTTTAATCCTTTAATGTCGCACCAACAAAAGACCCACAGAGTTGGCCCTTTCGGCAACAACCTGCGCGCAGGTTGCAGTCTCACCCGAAACAGCTATGGGGGTGCCGCAGAATCAGGTTTCTGCAAGTAGAGAGGTGGGATTACTGTACCTTAGCCTTTTAACAACCTTATTAATCAATAATTACAAAGCTTTACCATTCATTCACATACAACTTCGTAGATAAATAAACAGTCGTGACTTGCTCAACCCACTACAGGGAATTCACAGTGAAGCTAAATATTAGCAGCGATCTAATTTATCAGATGTCAACAGTTATTAATGCATGAAAGAAACATAAACAGAAATAGCACAAGAAACCACAACACCGCATATAACGTGGTTCACCCCCAGTGTAGGGGCTACGTCCACAAACTGTGTTCTATTCAACTTGCTACAAAAACCACAATTTGATCTGCGCACTCAGCTGCAAATCCTTTCAGTCCTTAAAAAGCCGCGCACACAGCAGCAGGCCCCTGCGCACACAGCTGCAGGTCTTTCCTCAATCTTCTTTACAAAAACCCTCTGTGCACACAGCTGTAGAGGTCGTCCACGCACATAGCTGGGAATTAACCTTTCCTTACAAAATCAACCTTAACTTCGCCTTAATATTTCTTTCATCATAAAACCCAACCTATCTTCTTTACACAAGCGCTTATTTATACTGCGCATTTTTACAAAACCATGGTCTTAAACCATGGGCACCCAAAACCCTGAACCCTGGATTTCAACCACGGGTTTTATTACAAAAAAGGTGTTTTAGCTTCCCCCGATACCCCTAAGACTGTTTTGACCCGTAACTCCGCTTACAAATTTTCTAATTAACCGCGGAGTTACCCAAACATGGAATATGCGCCCCAACACAAGCATGCTCTATAATAATGTGTTAGACCTACTCTAGAATATATATTCAACAATGTATAAGTAATTAAATACATCCATGGATTCAATATTCATATTCAAATGCACATAATTAGACAGAAAAATATATTTCTATTAATAAAATCAGAGATTACAATAGTGACAACCTCTGTTGGCACGTATACGATCCAAGAGAAACTGAGTCCTCCACCTGGGCCTCCACCACCTCAATCCTCCATCTCTCGATAGCAAGCTTACAAAGCAAAGGCAAGCTTGGGAAGAACACAAAGTGCTCCAAAGGGACAACGGGATGCAGACTCAAGTATAAGCAAATTTAGGCAACAATGGACTATAGTTTCTTTGCTCTTCAATTCCTCGTCTTCAATGTATCCAAGGGGTTCCTTATATAGCGCTCCAAAAGGGTAATGGAGGGTTGAATCTGAGTGATATCAAGGCATATGGAAAACAAAGAGTCAGGTTTTTCATACTCCTATGAGGAAAACTCCAAAAATATTTGGATTTATGCACACATCTCGATGTACATAGGTTTGAGGTCAAAATTCATGTGTACACATGAGTATGGGTTTAAAATTCACGTACAACAATAAAAAGGTGTTTTTTATGGATGATACTGGAACATAAAAGTATGATATAAGTCCATGGGGTCTAAAGAGTCTGCAGAGGGATAGGGAAGGCCATAAATATATGATCAACCATGTGTGGTAAAATAAGCTATAACAACTTCCTTACCATTCATTGAGCTCCTCACTATTTTGAGAATAATTTAATATTCTCTACTAAACATGACCAACCACATGAAGGTGGAAGCTCCTATGGCCCCTTTCCCCCCTCACATCACTCTCAATTCCCCAAACCCAATGCATCTACTTGCAAATAAAAATTTAGTGCAAATTAATTCATTCAATAGCTGAAAACAACTTTCATTAAACCATTCATTCATTCAATAGCTGAAAAAAAAATTCATTAAACCATTCATTCATTAAATAACAAAAAAAACCATGCACTACATTGTGTTATAAAAAAGAATTACTCAAAATTTCTTCAGTCCCTTCTTTTTTACTTTTCTTCTCTTTACATAATTAGCAAGAAGTGCATATTCTAGAATTTGTTGATCGGTCTCCCTAGTAGATTTATACCTAGGTTGAATTTGCAACAAGGGGCTCAGAATGCTGCAATAATGTGAAAATGTTTCATTAATTTATTTTTGTTTTTATAATTACTAGTAATCCATTTAAAAAAACATTACAAATGTGTTTTTTTACGTGGCGTGGGCACATCATGTTCATCATTATCCTGTCTAGGTTGAACCTGTATAATGTTACTTGCATCTACATGCTCTGTAGTTGAACTATGGAGAATTACAATTAATGTTCATCATCTGCAATTATTTATACAAAACAGTAGCATATTAATAAATTCATTACTAGAAATTGAAGCATGATCTTTGACTAGATGGTGTACATCCTCGACATTAACAAGATCATTACTTTCCTACTCAAAACAGAATAAATAGTTTATTTTAATTTTTTATAACGAAAACATTACATGAGAATTAATAAATTTTCATTAAACTATATATTTTTTATACACCTATGCACCTGATGGATCACCAAAAGACCATCTATGGCCAAACAAGCTTTTTCGGCGTTCAACAACATATTCAAAGCCGTGTTGGAAGCAAAGATTCAAGTATTCCTCAGTGGGAACTTCTTTGAATCAATTAGCTTGTATATTTTCATAACGTCATTAATTTTACATTTTGCGCCAGAATAAAATGAAAATAATTTTCTATTTATTATTTGGATGCAGTATCGGGTTTTCAATACTTACAAATCATGTCGCCAAATTTGAATAACCACTAGGCCCAAGCTTGTGTTGACCAATTTTTTCCAGTCTTGCCTTGGTGGCCTTTGATGTGTCTAACAACCTAATCAAGTGTTGAATTAAGTTAGTCGATTTTTTAAATTAGATATAAAAATTAATAATAATAAGGCTTACCATTACATTGTGGAATGTATTGCATACCTCCCTGTGCCTGGTGGTATCTTTCCTAATTTTCTCAGAACCTTCTCTTTTCCATATTCCACTAGGGATTTCCACTCCCTTGATGGAATCATCGGAGGGTGCTCATACTTAGGGTTCTTTTCTAGGTGAACCCTATATTGGTATCATATAATCTTCAAATGTTTCCAAGCCTTCTTTAGGACCTTTGCTATATCGAAGGTATATTTTCCAAATAAATGAACCAATCGATTAGTCAGCTCAACCTTTAAAGCTTTTGGTTGTCTGTCCCAACTTGTGCCGATGGTGGGCCCGAATATATCCAAGGAAAAATCATTTATATTTTTGTAAAATACATAAATTTTGGAAAAACAATCATGCCGTCATTAGTTTATTTTTTTTATATTGGTAATTAGAAAGAAATTATAAAATCTAAATTGAACAATCTATAATTACCTGGAATATTCTCTATCTTTATTGGAATGATTTCCTTGTTCACCAAAAATGTTGTCACTATTGAACCATGCTAGTGACACGAGAAGATCCAGGAAATGTTGCTTCAACATTAGCATTAGTATCAAACCCTGCCTCCAGCCCTTCTTCTACACAATTTGTTGTGCATCAATCAGCATCGGCTGCACCCTCTGCTAGCCTTGAGGGTGTCACAAAGTGAGTTTCTGACTGTTTAGTGGAAAACAAGGGTGCAGTATGTGGTGTATGTGGAGTGGTTTGCTGACTGGGACCAACACTACCTTCACCACCAATGTGTGGTTGCAGAATTTCCTACAAATACAAACTATTGTATTATAAGTTCACTACCATATTAAATTAAAAATTTTAAAGTTTTAAATGAATTCACTTTATGATTCCGCAACTTACTTTCAAGGCCTGACATCTTTGGATCAACAATTGAACCTTTGATTTGATCTCATCTGTCTATGGAATTGTCAATGGCATATGAAGCATTTTCGCATGTTTTTTTTCAAGGTCTTCTGTATCACCTTCATCGGGTCTAGAACCGATGTTAGTATCATTCAATAAATGGTAGACTTCAAAATCTAAATATTGTTGAGTTTCTATTTCATAAACCGAATCATTTGTCTACAACAGAAATATATAAAAAAATGCTTAGTTGTTGAAGCAATAGTCTGTGCAAAAACTATATTAATAAAAATTGTCTATCATGATAGATTCCTAGAATTACATCTAGGTTTACGTGATGCCTAGACGATGGTGTGGTCTGATAAAAAACTGGGGACTTTCCTCAATCATCCACCTGTAAAAAAAGTATACAACATTATCATAATGAATGAAATCGTAAAAACAAAAAAAATACATAACAAAATAAACATTATGCTACATGTTTTATATGTATACAATTTAAAAGTATTTAAAATGTAGAATTGTATTCAGGTTTACCTATTTCCCTGATGCCGCAGTCGTATGATGAACAACTGGGGACTTTCCTCGATCATCCACCTGCAAAAAAAGTAAGCAACATTATCATAATGAAGGCAATCATAAAAATGAAAAATAACATGACAAAATAAGTACTATGCTACATGTTATACTTGTTTACAATTTTAAAGTATTTAAAATGTAGAATTACATTTAGGTTTACCTGTTTCCCTAAGGTTGCATTCATTTGATTATCTGTCGGGTGGCTTCCGCTATCAATACTCTGCATGAAAAACATATAAGATTATATAAATGAACCGAATATACTATTTGAAAAACATAACAACATAATTGTTTGTACATATTAAATTTTTACAATGGCAGCATCGATGTATAATTTCCACTTTGACGCAGATCTACTAACATCTACTATGAGAGAGGTTCCCTGACAGAACCCTGCATCAAAAACATACTAAAAATTATCTAACAAAACCAAAATACTCACTAAAACAATTTAATAACATAACATTTTGATGTATACATGTTTCCTCGCGGATTCTATACTCCTCTCACCTACTACCAGGGCAATGTGCCCCCCATCACCTCCCTGCGAAGTCAATATAGGAAATTTAATAAAAAAATATAATTATCTGCTAACGAAAATTTCTAAATATGTTAAAATAATTAATAAAAGGTTGGGTAAATTGTTGGATGTACCACATCCATACTAACTGTGTTTGTATCTAATTGATTCAAATTGTAATTAATAAGCAGCTCTTCCCTGACAGCTATTGATTTAATGGAACATACGAAGACATGGTTTCCTTCACGCCCCTCAAATATGCAGTTGGGTTTCTTAAGTGTAGACCCTGGTTGTGTACTATTTATAAACCCCGCAATAATTCCTAGTTTTGTTTGGCCTTTCATCAATCTACAATGTTGCTCCTTTATTTTGATCTTTGTCTTTCAGTTGTAAATAATTTGCTGACAACCCATATCTACGCATACTTCATGTATATTGGACTAGGTACATCAGATCATTGTATTTGTAAGTGGGTCCAACATACTCCATAAATTCTGTACATCTTCCTTAACCGACCTTTATGCCATCCATGCAAAACAACCCCAATCGATGTAATGACGACGATGCAATTCTATATATCCTCTCATTCACACAAAAATAAATTTTGAATTGAGGAAGATACCTAAGTACCCATTGTTTCACTAGATGTTTGTACCTTAAGGGAACATCGATGTCTCCTATTGTCTCATCATCATAGGAACATGACCCCCCTCCTCCGAGAAAAAAATCCATGCATTTATTGAATTTTCTTCTGATCTTCTGACATCTAGTTGATCTAGCCCTTATATACCTACTGTATGTCTCACTTTCCTATAGCCTTCCAAAAATCCCCTCGCTCGATGAAGACAGGTTAGAAAAATACCTGTTTGGTTCTACCTGCACCATGGCCGGAAAAAAAATTGGCAAATAAGAGCAAAATACCAGCAAAAAATTGGATAGACTTATAAGCATGACATAATAGTGATATCATTATCCTGAATAATATCAATAATTCCCTAGTATAACAGTTCATCACATAGTACTTTAACATGATATAGATATCAAGTTGTTCCATAGCAAAGGCTTCAACCAATTTATCTCAAAATACAAACTACATTTTTTACAAAATTCTTAGGTGTACCTTTTTTAATTTATTTTGTCTCCTCACCCAAAAATATTAAAGACCCAATGTACGGATCTCAATATATATAAAAAAATCATTTGCAAATATTTTGAAACTTTTTTTCAGAAGAAAAATAGGTGTTCCTTGATATTCAATAGTGAATCAAAGGTAACTTGTACATAGCCCTGACAATAATTCATTCTAGACACGAGTGAATATAATAAGTATCAAAAAATTTCCCAAGAAGAGGGATGAAACCCACAATCCCAAGATGATTGAAGAAGCAATACCACACAGACAACATAAAGATCCTAAACAACTTATCCAAGGAGGCATCGAGGGTGGATAAAACACACCCCTGAGGGAATGAAAACAAAATATATATCCCTAGCTAGAACAAGAAAGATGCTAATGTATCCCATAGTCGAAAGAACAAAAAATGAATATGCCACATAAATAAAAAAGCTCTTAAATTAACTGTATCATGCCTTCCTCAATGATTTCTCCTTCTAAATGTTACGAGAAGGAGAGGAGGCCAACCTTCATATTCAATGCTTCCTTGGATAAATGGTATGAACTCATATTGTGCTCCCTATAGACATGTCTAAATTCATATAACAAATGAATCGAATTTTTCGGTGGTATACCATATATGCCAGATTTAATAGATATCTGACGATATTAGAAATTGGACGAAGTATCCTTCATCTTAATATTATGTATTAATAGCTATGTTTCTGAATTCTAACACTTGTATATCTTTCTGTCCAGGAGGAATAAAGGGAAAGGTTTTTTGAAGCAAAACGACAAAAAAATGAGGTATGCAATTGTTGATTATCATTCTAGTTTGTGATGGTATTTCCAGATATTAGATATTTATTGCACACTTAGTCTTTTAGGAAAATCAAGACTAGTATTGATTTTAGTTAGGAACTCTTTAGAATTTGGATGTATTATACTGAATAATCAACATACAGATTTTTTTAAAGAGGAATCAAACCAATTCAACATAATGGACACCAACTTCTCTTCCTTCTCTTTTTTCCATATGGCAGCCAAGTGATCTTTCAACACTGTGATCCTAGTTGAGTAGCTAACCTTTAATGTATCTGTAATGTCCCGGTTTTGACCCCGTTACATTAGATGTATATGATGTATAAACTGTAAATGATCATGGTGTGGAGCTAAAGGCCAAGGCCCCACCATTGATCGTTTATGCTATGTTTTGGGATTTGAATTGTCGCCGATGGTATATCGGGGCATGCGACATATATTATGTTGGTCACCATGTAAATATGCATCTATAATTAATTAAATGAACCCGACTAGCTACAATCGTGGCAACTAAAATGAGAAAGGGGCATGATTTTTCCCAAGGATAAGGATGTGGGGGGGAATTTGTCAAACCTTGGCCAATGAGAGAAAAATATCCATGTGTCTTCTTTTCTTTGTTTACCCAACCACCTCCATTAAAGAATTGCTGCTGGTTGTTGAGGCAGTTAATGGTCTTTGGGATTGGGGTGGCAGGACTGTCAGTCCTCACCCACATGCACACTCCACCATAGTTGACTTCACTCACGGAGGAAATTCGTCCCTTCCCACGATGAGTGGAAGCACTTACGCACTCTCCAATTTTGGGGACCTCATGATTTTGCTGTTCATCCCTCATGTAGACATTTTTCTTGGCTCCATGAGTTTGATGAACACCCACGCACTGCAATTTCGTGTCCTCCCTATGGTTTTTCACCTTCACGCACTGCTAATTGTCTACTCAGGGTTTTCATGCACAGGAATTTTCTTGGTTCCACACACGCTATTTTTCCTCCGTGGATTTGAGAATAGTGTGGCCGTATCCTTTACTCATGGGCTGATTCGTGGGTTCTGCATTGGGGTTGTTCACGCACCGGTCATGAGACTGTAAATTCGT
This sequence comes from Pseudotsuga menziesii, assembly GCA_001517045.1. Lineage (NCBI taxonomy): Eukaryota > Viridiplantae > Streptophyta > Pinopsida > Pinales > Pinaceae > Pseudotsuga > Pseudotsuga menziesii. The sequence goes on from LPNX010003368.1 coordinate 304,343, forward strand.
CCCCATTGTGGTCTGCGTACGTTTTTCCTAGTAGCATTGGTTGTGAAAAATGGGTCGTTGTTCCCCACGTCATTGGTAATATGTATGCTGATGCGTTTTGAAGCTATGGTTTTTCCCCCTATTGGAATAGTGTTTGCTGTTGTGTTTGGCACTGTGTAATTCACTGGGAAGTATTTTTCCTGTTTAAGCTGTGACAGCTAAATTGATTGCATACGTGCAATGGTTGGTCTTTGGACTATGTAAGGAGCAGGGATGGGGGCTTGGTTTGCTTGATAAACCTGGTGGTTGGGAACCCACACAGGCAGAACTAGAGGGTTGGCCTTCTTCTCCATCACCCCTAAATAGCACTGGAAGGGAATGCAGGGCCTGAGGGACTGTGTTGCAGAGAAGGGACTGATTCCTTGTGTTGGGTGTGTTTGGGTGTCTTAGAGTTGAGGCTAGTTCTGGTGTAGGTGTTCTTAGCTCTGTAATGAGCTCACTAGCTTAGCAATTTGTCTTTCCCAACTCCTTGATGGCCTGATAAACCCAACTGTGTTGGCTTGGCTGTGTTTTTTATATCCCTGGCTATGTGTAAGCCTACTAGTTCCCTTGTTCCTTGGAGAATCATGCCCAGCTCGGGGGTGGCAGCGCTGCTGAGAGATTAAGGAGCACGCTGGCCTATGGTTGGGTGGAACGTTGCAGCGACGTAGCTGGTTACAGATTGAGTTCATCATAAGATAAGTGATTTTGTCCATTTTACTTCTGCAACTGTAAATTCTATTAATGAAAATGATGAACATGTTAAATGAATGCTTGCTTAAATGTATGATGTTTCCGCTGTTCCTGATAGATGTTTGCATCTATGCATGATAAATGTTCATGTGTGTCTCTTTAAGCATTCTGTTTTAGCAATTTTGTGAATTCACATGTTCATGGGGCTCTTAGCCCGGGTGTTTGAAGCTTATAGTCGCGTCCTCTTCACCGGTCGGAGGCACGGGGACGTGACAGTATGGTATCAAAGCAATGTTGGCAACAATGGGCCTCTATGGGCCAAGAAGGAGCAACTGACAGAGGTTGTATCTCATTCTGCCCAGTAGAAGTCATAATATGAATGACTATAAAATTGAGAAAAATTTGGCTAAGTATGGATCAGTCGGGCCACTAGCGGAAAGACTTCCGCCATTATGGAAGAGTTAGAAGTCTCCCATTCGCCGTTGCGGAAGCCCAAACCGCTATGTCTTCTGACGGGGAAGGACTTCCGACGTAGCAGAAGCCTGGCTGACAGAACAGTTTGAGAAAAATCGGAAGAAGTTAACATTTGGCGAGCTGCCATTGTGGAAGCCAAAGTCATTTGTCTTCCGCTGTAAGAAGTCCTCCGATCGCTGTCACGTCAAAAAGGTTAAGGCTCGAAGTTAGTTCACCAATCGGAAGAGTTGGCGAAGTGAACTTCTGTCGTTTTGGAAGAGTTCACGAAGTGGACTTCTGATATAGCGGAAGAGTTAGTGGTTTCGTGTCCGCAGTTGCGAAAGAGTTAGAGGAAGCCTACCGACGAAGCACAGTTAAGAAGAAAATCACGGGAATTTTCTAAGTGTTTTGACGGCCATCGGAAGAGAAAGTGTTCGAGCGTCTGGAATTACGGAAGCCAAAGTCATTTGGCTTGCGATGTAAAAAGACTGCCGATGCCAGACAAGTCAGTTCACCAATCGAAAGAAGTTATTGTTTGGAGTGCCACTGTTGCGGAAGCCAAAGTCATTTGGCTTCCGATGTAAAAAGACTTCCGACGTTGATCGGAAGAAAGAATGGTTCCAGGAGCCGCCGTTGCGGAAGTGGAAGCATTACGGCTTCTGACCAGAAAGGCTGCCGACGCTGATTGGAAGGGGAAAGCATTCCAGGAGCCACCGTTGTGGAAGAGAAAGTGGTTCGAGAGCTGATTCTGCGGAAGAATAATTTGGGGAAGAGACCCGATTGAACAAAGGAAAATTCAGTTGTTTTTCAGAGGAATTTTCAGTGGTTTTTCAGTGGATTTCCAGGGCTGAAAGTGAGAAAAGAGGCAGTGATCTTACGCATCAGATTGCACGAAAATCAATAATTAAAAAAATCCCCCTTGACCCCCGTCGTCCCCCTCAGATAGACGTTCTTTGATGAGGAAAAGTTTGTGTGTTGGGAAAAATTTTATTTTATGATCATTCCAAGAGAAGGTAAGTGATTCTGATTTATATGCTAGGCATATAACAATTGTGTTACTAACACATTATAGAGTCATAGTCACCTTCAAGGGAAGTATTCCAGATAGTGCATTTGATAAGCAAGTGGTGGTTCAGTATGAGAACTCATGATTGGTATGATGCTCGGGATTATTATGAGTGAGAAGAAGATGCCATGGGAGAAAATGTCCGTAATAGAAATGACGACATAGAGTCTAATGGAAGAATATTCCGACAGACACCGTCAGATGTTGCAGCCACTATGAGAAGCTTAATTAAATCCCAGGAAGAGCAGCATCAGTTGAATGCTGCAATATTGCAGAGTTTGACAGACTTGCAGAGAAATATAGACTCTGGACGAGGTACAACAAGACCAGAAGGCAGTAAGAGCAGTACTAGGAGAAGGAGAAGAACTTCTAGTGGAACATCTGATTCTGAAGAATCCAGCGGGGATTCCAGTTCTTCTTCTCATAAAAGAAAAATAAAGAGACACCATAGGGATTGCACTTGAGATGAATTCAAGAAAGCTAAACCTCCTATGTTTGATGGTGAGGTAAAGACTGGACAAGAGGCTGAAGCTTGGCTTCTTGGTATTAAGAAGTACTTTCAAGTGCATGATTATTCAGGAAACATGAAGGCAAGAGTTGCCATATTCAATCTGAATGGAAGGGCATCCATTTGGTGGGAACACTTCAAGCAAGTAAAGAGGATCAGTGAAAGGAGGCTTAAGTGGAAACAGTTCAAGAAGTATTTCAAGAAAAAATACCTCTCTGACAGGTATTATGATGACAATATTAAGGAGTTCCATGAACTGAGATTGGGACAGCAGACCATGGAAGAGTACGCTAATAAGTTTTTGGAGCTATTGAGGTATGTCCGGTACATCAGAGATGAAAAAGTAAAGGTCCAACGTTTTCTGAGTGGATTACCTCAGTCTTACAAAGATAGAATTGAGTTCTATGAACCTAGAACTCTTGAACAAGTGATAAGAAAGGCTAAGTATTGCTATGAGCAAATAAAATGTAAGCCAGATTTCCATAAGGCATGGAAGGACAAGAAGAACAAGAAGTTTGACCAAAGAAAGAAAGGTTTCAAACCTCCTAGCTTCAAGAATCAGCAGAAGTAGCCATCCCAAGCTGCGAGTAAGCCGGTTGGAGTGACCGGAGAAAAGCCTAAAGATCCACAACATAATAGAGGGACACTTCAGTGTTGGAAATGTGGAGGACCCCACATGCGCATAAATTGTCCACTCGAGAATGAGAGTGCAAGGCCATCTTATAACGTTCAAGAAGCAGAAACAGTGGATCAAGTAGCAAGGGCAATTCCTAGGATCTATGTAGCACTGGAGGACCGTCAGGAAGATCACCAGTCAGCTGTGGTTGAAGTAGCAGGTAAGATTGTTGAGCAATCTTTTTCTATTTTGATTGACTCTGGTTCTACGCATAGTTACATTACTCCTAGAGTAGTGGAGATTTGTGCTTTTAAGAAAGTAAAGCATAGGAAGTCTTGGTTAGTTCAGTTAGCCACTGGAACTAAGAGGAAGGTCAGTGAAGTGGTAGAGAGATGTCCATTGGTCATGAATGGATTGGTCACGTGTGTAGATCTGAATGTTCTACCGCTTGGTTCCTATGATGTTCTCATTGGAATGGATTGGTTAGGAGCTCACAGGGTGAAGCTTGATTGTTACAATAAGACTTTTGAATGCATGAATGAAGAAGGGAACCTCGTAGTTGTGAAAGGTATTCCAAAGGTGATTTCAGTATGACAGGTTTCAGCAATGCAGTTAAAGAAGTTCTGTAGGAAGGGTTACCAATTGTATGCAGCTCAGGTTTTGGAGGAAACAAGAGATGAAACTCCTATGTTGGAGGACTATTAGGTGTTACAGGAATTCGGGGATGTGTTTCCTGACGAGATTCCAGGGCTTCCTCCAAAGCGGGACATTGATTTCACAATTGAACTTGTGCCCGGAGCAGCACCAGTGTCCAAGGCACCCTACAGGATGAGCACACCGGAGATGTTAGAGTTGAAGATGAAACTGCAAGAGTTGTTGGAAAAGAAGTATATCTGACCGAGTGTGTCTCCTTGGGGAGCACCGGTTCTATTTGTAAAGAAGAAATATGGTACGCTCAGGTTATTTATTGATTACAGACAGTTGAACAAGGTTACTGTGAAGAATAAGTATCATTTGCCTAGGATCGATGACCTCTTTGATCAAATGAGAGGAGAAAAGGTATTTTCTAAGATTGACTTGAGGTCTGGTTACCATCAGGTAAGGATCAAGGATGAAGACATTCATAAGACAGCCTTCAGGACAAGGTATGGGAATTATGAGTTTGTAGTGGTACCATTTGGTCTCACAAATGCACCAGCTACATTTATGTGCGTTATGAATAGTGTCTTCAGCAGGTATTTGGATAAGTTTGTCCTTGTTTTCCTTGATGACATTCTTGTTTATTCTAAGAATGAGGAAGAGCATGAAGAACATTTGATATTGACATTGAATTTGCTCAGGGAGCATCAGTTGTATGCGAAACTAAGCAAATGTAACTTCTATAGAGATAGAATTCAGTATTTGGGTCACATTATCTCAGAGGAGGGTATATCTGTGGACCCTGAAAAGATTAAAGCCATTATGAATTGGCCTACTCCAATAAATGTGACAGATGTGAGATATTTCATGGGACTCGCAGGATACTACAGGAGATTCATTGAGGGATTCTCCAAAGTTGCACATGCAATCACTTCCTTACAAAAGAAGGGGGTGAAGTTCGAATGGACATCAAGGCGTGAAGAAAGCTTCCAGTAGTTGAAGAACCTTCTCACCAGTGCACCAATATTGAAGGTTGCAGATCCAGAGAAAGATTTTGTGGTATGTACCGGTGCATGCGAACAAGGGCTTGGAGGAGTCCTTATGCAAGGCAACCACGTGATATGTTATGAGTCAAGAAAGTTGAAGGAGCATGAGAAGAACTACACCACTCATGATCTAGAGCTTGCAGCCATAGTACATGCTCTCAAGATGTGGAGACATTACTTGATGGGCAGGAGATTTGAGCTCAGGACAGATCATTGTGGACTGAAGTACCTATTTGATTAGCCTACTCTGAATGCTAGGCAAGCAAGATGGCTGGAGTTTTTATGTGAGTTTGATTTTGAAATCAAGCACATAAAGGGAAAAGAGAATAAGGTAGCTGATGCACTCAGTAGGAAAGTGCAAGAAATGCATGTGTCATCTCTTAGTATTTGCCAATCAGATTTGAGGCAGCAGATTTCCAATCATGTTGCCAGAGATGAATTGTATGAGCAGGTCAAAGACAAGTTGCAGCAACAAAGTCTTGAGAAGAGGTATGAGGGATATAAATTGGAAGGAGATGGGCTTCTCACTTATAAAGGTATAATTTATATCCCGGATGTAGCATATTTGAGGAGAATTGTCATGGATGAAATCCATCAAGCTCCATATTCTGGTCACCCAGGATATCAAAAGACAATCGCTACAGCTAGAAAGTAGTACTTTTGGCCAGGAATGAAAAGGGACATGGCTGAGTACATTTTGAGGTGTATGAAATATCAACGGGTAAAGGTTGAGCATCAACATCCAACAGGTTTGTTGCAGCCTTTGCCAGTTCTGGAATGGAAATGGGAAGTTATTTCCATGAATTTTATTACAAGATTGCCAATGACTTGGAGACAACATGATTCCATCATGGTTGTGGTAGACAAGTTGACTAAGGCAGCACATTTTAAACCGGTTAAGTCTACGTATGAGATTGGCGACATTGCAAAGATATTCATGAAGGAGATATTCAAATTACATGGATTGCCTAAGGCAATAGTCTCTAATAGAGATGTCAAGTTCACTTCCAACTTTTGGAAGGGGTTGTTTGCAAATTTGGGTACAAAGCTAAACTTTAGCACTGCATATCATCCTCAGACAGATGGTCAGACAGAGAGAGTTAATCAAGTGCTTGAAGACATGCTTCGCATGTATGTCATGGACAAACCAACCAAGTGGGAAGATTACTTACACTTGGTAGATTTTTCTTACAACAATGGACATCAGGCATCCTTGGGGATGAGTCCGTATGAAGCTTTGTATGGAAGAAGGTGTAGGACACCAGTGACTTGGGATAATCCAGTGAACAGGATTGTGCTTGGGCCAGAATTGCTCAAGGAAATGGAGCAAGAGGTCGTAAAGATCAGGTAGAAGCTGAAAGTAGCATAGGACAGACAGAAAAGCTATGCAGATAAGCATAGGGTGAACAGGGAGTTCAATGTTGGAGATCATGTTTACCTCAGAGTAAGGGCAAGGAAGAGTTCCTTGAAACTTGGAAGTTGTGCCAAGTTGTCACCAAGATATTGTGGGCCGTTTGAAGTGCTTGAAAGAATAGGGCCAGTTGCATATAGAATTGCATTGCCTGCTAGCACTAGAGCTCATAATGTTTTTCATGTTTCTTTGCTTAAGAGATATGTACATGATCCTAACCATGTGATAAATTAGGATGTGGTTCAGGTGGAACCCGAGGGAGAGTTCCAAATCGAACCAATGCGCATCCTCGACAGGAAGGTCACAATGCTCCGGAACCGAGCCATAGGTCAGGTAAAGGTGCAATGGGAGCACTTCAGACCTGAAGAGGATACATGGGAGCTAGAGGATGCCATGCGATTGGCACATCCATTTTTGTTCAATTTTGCGGAACACTGAGGTGATACCAGTGTAGCATTTTGTTCAATTTTGTACAGCACTGAGGACAGTGCTATTGAAGGGGGAGGGGAATGTAATGTCCTAGTTTTGACCCCATTACATTAGATGTAAATGATGTATAAACTGTAAATGATTATGGTGTGGAGCTAAACGCCAAGGCCCCACCATTGATCGGTTATGCTATGTTTTGGGATTTGAATTGTCGCCGATGGTATATCGGGGCATGCAGCATATATTATGTTGGTCACCATGTAAATATGCATCTATAATTAATTAAATGAACCCAACCAACTATGATCGCGACAACTAAAATGAGAAAGGGGCATGATTTTTCTCAAGGATAAGGATGTGGGGGGGAATTTGTCAAACCTTGGCCAATGAGAGAAAAATACCCATGTGTCTTCTTTTCTTTGTTTACCCAACCACCTCCATTGAAGAATTGCTGCTGGTGGTTGAGGTAGTTAATGGTATTTGGGAGTGGGGTGGCAGGATTATTAGTCCTCACCCACACGCACACTCCACCACAATTGACTTCACTCACGGAGGAAATTCGTCCCTTCCCATGACGAGCTAAAGCACTCACGCACTCTCCAATTTCGGAGACCTCACGATTCTGCTGTTCATCCCTCACGTAGACATTTTTCTTGGCTCCACGAGTTTGCTGAACACCCACGCAATGCAATTTCATGTCCTCCCTATGGTTGTTCACCTTCATGCACTGCTAATTGTCTCCTCAGGGTTTTCACGCACAGGAATTTTCCTGGTTCCACCCACGCTTTTTTTCCTCCGCGGATTTGAGAATAGTGTGGCCGTATCCTTTACTCATGGAATGATTCATGGGTTCTGCATTGGGGTTTTTCATGCACCGGTCGTGAGACTGTAAATTTGTCCCCATTATGGTCTACGTACGTTTTTCCCAGCAGCATTGGTTGTGCAAAATGGGTCGTTGTTCCCCACGTCATTGGTAATATGTATGCTGATGCATTTTGGAGCTGTGGTTTTTCCCCCTGTTGGAATAGTGTTTGCTGTTGTGTTTGGGACTGTGTAATTCGCTGGGAAGTATTTTTCCTGTTTAAGCTGCGATAGCTAAATTGATTGCATACGTGCAATGGTTGGTCTTCAGACTGTGTAAGGAGCAAGGATGGGGGATTGGTTTTCTTGATAAACTTGGTGGTTGGGAACCCACACAGGAAGAGCTAGAGGGCTGGAATTCTTCTCCATCACTCCTGAATATCACTAGAAGGGAATGCAGGGCCTGAGGGACTGTGTAGCAGAGAAGGGACTGATTCCTTGTGTTGGGTGTGTTTGGGTGTCTTAGAGGTGAGGCTAGTTCTGATGTAGGTGTTCTTAGCTCTGTAATGAGCTCACCAGCTTAGCAATTTGCCTTTCCCAACTCCTTGATGGCCTGATAAACCCAACTGTGTTGGCTTGGCTATGTTTTGTATATCCCTGGCTATCTGTAGCCTGCTAGTTCCCTTATTCCTTGGAGAATCATGCCCAGCTCAGGGGTGGCAACGCTGCTGAGAGATTAAGGAGCACGCTGGCCTATGGTTGGGTGGAACGTTGCAGCGACGTAGCTGGTTGCAGATCGAGTTCATCATAAGATAAGTGATTTTGTCCATTTTACTTCTGCAACTGTAAATTATGTTAATGAAAATGATGAACATGTTAAATGAATGCTTGCTTAAATGTATGATGTTTCCACTGTACCTAATAGATGTTTTCATCTGTGCATGATAAATGTTCATGTGTGTCTGTTTAAGCATTCTATTTTAGCAATTTTGTGAATTCACATGTTCATGGGGCTCTTAGCCCGGGTGTTTGAAGCTTGTAGTCGCGTCCTCTTCGCCGGTCGGAGGAACGGGGACGTGACCGTATCTATGTCACTCATACAAATGTTTGAAAGCTTGTTTCTCAAGAGAAACTTCCCAGGGACACTCACACTCTGGTATAATACATACAAAACACCATATATTGGGTTTCCAGTCTTCTTCTATACAATGTGAGTGATCAAATTTTCTGACCCTAAGTAATAATCCCTACAAATCTAAAGCAACCTCAAAGAAAAATCACCAATCAAATCAAGTAGGAAACCTTTCTAGGGTCCAAAATCTTCTTCCAAAGCACAATAGTAGTTCACACTCAAAATATAATAGTTCAATCACCTCTCCCAGGTATGAAACAACTGAAACACCTAAATCCTCTTCACCAAGAGAGAAATCCTAGTCAACTTAGCTTTAATACCATGTGGAAATTTTGAGAATTGTTTCTTAATGCAAATTCAGAAAATTCACCTCAAACTTGAGGTTCCCCAAATATATTTGGGGAACCATGTGGCTCATCAAATTTTATCCATAAAAAATACAAAAGTCAAAGAAAATACATGTGGCTCATAAAATTTTATCCGTAAGTACACTAGGTCATAGAAACTGTCTACTACCTTCCTGCACATAGTTTTGAAAACATTAAGGTATCAAAACAATTTATTTTAATATTGAAAGTTGCACAACATAAGTTTGATGCATATATTTACTCTCATTTTTTAACTAATGATACCATGTGTATTTGGTAAAGCAACTTGAAGAAGAGTACATATGAACAAACAACATGCATGCATACATGTTGAGTCCAAACACCATAATTCATGTTCAACCTCTTTTCCTTTCTTAATATCATGTAACTGTAAAGTGAGATTGGCTAACTGATTCTGTAAGTTTGTCATACCTGCACTAGTCTCAGCTAAAGGTGAAACCTCTAGTTTTATTGCCATCTCCAATGTGTCATCCTGCGTATGGAGTTTCTGTTGCATTAGGGGAAGTCTGATATGAGGGAGCAGTGCTGCGATGAACCATTCCTTATTCTGCTCCGGCACAAACTCAAAACTAACTTGGTCTATAAGAGCTTTAAATTTCTGATCGAAATCTCATACTGACTCTGTGGGTAAATGTTTAATGTCTTTAAGTTCTGTGATACATTGTGACTCAAACTTGGGTTTCTTAAATTTCTTAATCATTGCGGTCCTGACCTCTACGAGTGTTCTGTTCTGCACTGATGTATACTTCATATACCATGTTAAAGCTCATTCTCTAAGTGTAGTGGCCAACTGGACAAGCTTAGTATTGTCATCCTGGATCTGTTTAATGGTCCATACAGCTTCACATAGGAACCAATGCTGTTCTGGGTGTTTTTCCCCTGTACCCCTAAAGGTAGGTAATTTCATGTCATCCCCCATTCTATTTCTACGAGATGGATTCTGATTTGCTGTATTACTACCACTTGGCGGTGTAAATGTAGGTGGTATCAAGGTAGTATGTACTATGTGTGAACTACTAGATGGAGTTCCTGCAGGATTATTCTGAGTCTCGGTTGGTTTCTGTGGGGTATGAGGGTGGTAAAGGACACCCCCTGATGTTCTTTCTCTATTACTTTGACTCTGGTTTCTAGTACTGTCTAAACTATCTTCAAAGAAGGAAGATCTGAAATCTACTTTATATCTCTTACCGCTACGTGTACATCCAATTTCTTCAGAATCACTCTCAAACTCTTGTGAAATTAAAATTACTTAACTTATTCATTTGAGAATATATCTAGTACTCCTTTTTCATACAATAACATCTTAAGAGACAAATTTAAAGAGTTCAAGTACTGACCGTGATATCCCTTGAAGAAGTACCTCTCTGCTTCGTTGAAACTCTTTCTTTGATCAAATGCAAACTCTGTAATGAAACCTTCCAACAAACTCACAAGCCAGAAGTCTACTACCCATGAAATTGGATTATCTATGATTTTCACAGTGTGAATTAGCTCCGGTGTCCAGACAATGTTCCTTTTCTTCTTGAATACATGCTTATCATTCGACTTTGACAACCAATCGTACAACTCATTTGCATAGGTCACAAAAAATATCACATGGAGGTCTATGAAGATATGTTTCTGTAACCAGTCCTCTGTACTCAGCCTAGGACTCTTGTTTTCTTTCTCAGCAAATTCTCTTTCTTTAGACTCAACCCACTGGTTAAGTTCTTCTTTAGTAGGATTCCAACAGAACATCAACTCTTCAATTTGTTCCAAACCGGCGATGGAACCATTTGTTGGTGTTCTCTGGGGAGACCCGGGTTTACTTTATTGTACCAACAAAACCCCTAGCTCACTGGACCTTTCAGCAACATACCGCAGAAGGGCATAAATTCTCACCCGAAGTGATCCTAGATGGGGTGGTTGAAGAATCAAGCTTCCTCAACCAGGTTCTGTAGCATCCTAGGTCCTCTTGACTCAGGTTAACTATCTAAATCTCTCAGCAAGGGGTATTCCTCTTTTCCTAGATGACTCTGCTATGGGACTAACTCTTATCGCATCACAGCTTCTAGGATGATGCGCAAACTTTCTCTTCTTCCCAACTCTTAACATGCGACATCTCACACCGCAGCTCCCCCGACAGTGTGATATCGCCTTTCTATGCCGTGAAGCTTCCTACAGTAAGACTCAATATGCTCATCAACTCTCTAGGTCTAGAGGCTTCCTCCGTGGGTATAATAGCTCAGTTAACATTCATTAGAGTGTTAAACAACTTCACTTAAGCTCCTACAGTTTAACACGCTTAACACCAATTACGCTCACTCGCTAAACTAAATATACAGAAGTCACTTAACACTGTAGCTATTAGCTGTTGTGAATCAAGAGTTGATAAACTCATATACAGAATACTCGACACATTCAACTCGCATTTAACCTTGTATGTTACTATAAACTGAAGGATAGCATACATACATTCATTAACTGATAAGCAAAGTTCATGTAACAGATAACATATAGCAAATAAGTAGAGCACAATCACATGAAATAGTCACACAACACACGGATGTTACGTGGTTCACTTCTAGGGGGGAAGCTACGTCCACGGGAACTATGTTTGTATTATATCTTGAGAGAGTAAGCACAGTTCCACTGCAACCTCTTGTGCAGCTTGAGATCTTCTGGGAAACTCCACACACATAGCTGGGAGCCCTTCTCTTAGATCTCTTCTCTTCCTATAATGCTTTCTCCTTACAATATACCTTTCCTCTCTCTCTTAATCCCTAGGAATTGTTACATTCATACTCAAGGAGCTGGCCACTGGTTATAGTAAGATAACTACAGAATTAATGACAGAACCAAAGCTTGACTCTTCCTCAATGTCTCACAATACTAATGACAAATAGTAACAATGCAACCAACCAACATTTCATAATACAAAATACATGCTTAAATAGGTGGCCCGAAGGTCTCACCGTGATACAAAACTATGGGCCTATCCCAACAATAACCCAAAACCCTAATTATGATAGTTGGCCTATTTGTACTTTGAACCGCCTCTTACTGGTCACACCGTAGCTTCCTGCAGTCTTCCATGATTTTCGGCGCTGATCACGGGTATGGGCACCAATTCCTTGGTTGTTTCCCTTCTAGCCTTTATCTTTAATACCTCGGCCCGTTGCTCCTTCTCCATTTATGAGGGTAGCTGAGACCTCCTGCCCTTGTTGCTGCATTAAATGTAGTGGTTGAGCTCTCTTCTCGGCCGCTTCAAGTATTGTTTCCTTTGACTTTCTTGTTTCGACCACCGTGATTTTTGGCCCCCAATCCATGGCGGGAAATGTGCTACGGCGTCGTACCTTTATCACATCGCATCGCTTATATCACTAGCTTATCGGCATCACCAAAAATGTCTTTCCTCCAAAAACTGTCCATCTTCTACCAAAAATAACAGCTTTTCCTGTAGCTGCGGGGCCCTGCTCCAACAATCCCCTAACACTTACTTGTGGCTTGTCCCTGAGCCACTAACAGCTGGTTTCTTTTTCTGTAGCTTCTCCTGGGCTTCCTGTGAAGTCCTTGCGAATATCTCCTTGATTCTTGCGACATATTTGTCCATAGCTTCGATACAGTCTTGTGCCGCTTCAAGCATAACTTGACTAATCATGGGGTCTTCTATGCTATCAATTACACTCTTGCTTGCAGTGAACTCCTTGACCTTATTCTCAACCGCATCGACCAGTTGTGCGATTTGTTCCTGATACGGTTGAAGCATATTATTGAATTGTATCTCTTTTTCTCACAATCCCTGTGCTTCCTATTGCAAATGGTTCATCTTTGTCATCTTCTTCATCTTTGCAAGAGCTCATAAGCTCTTGACTTCTTCCTTTATTGTTGTTGTTGCATTCTCTATGTTTTGGATGCTCTGCTGCAAATCTAGTCTATCTGGGAGCTCTTCTAGCTCCGACCATGTCTTCATTCCATCAGCTAGCAATGACTTTGCATCATATATGTGACACTTCATTTGTGTTGAAGTGATTCTAAAGGCTTGTGCCATTTCTTCCTTGTCTACCTCAGGTGTGCCTAGTGCTCGAGCCTCAAGCTCAGCAATCTGCACCGTGTGGTCTTCCTCCATCTTGACCATTGTCTCTTCTAGAGCCTTTTCTCTATCTACAATTCTTCTTACTTTCTACGTTAGAGGCAAGGAAAACTCTATGTTACACTGGGGTAACTCCAATGCGATGTTCTGTAGGACCTGACTTAGATCTTGTTCTCTTTCTTCATATCGTCTTAACTCCTTTTCCTTTGTCTTAAAGCCTGTGGTGAGCTCTGCATTCTGTTGTATCAGCTGAGTGTTCTGGTTATAAGTCACAAGCTCTCTATCCATGAGCTCTGCGGCTATCTGCTGTTGGATCATCTGTAGTTGATCAATGGGGAATTGTGCCAGATTAACCTTGATAGGGTGCCTAACCTGTATCTGCACATCAATCATCAAAATAGGGAATCGGATGCTCCCTGGCGGTATCAACATTGTATTGGTGTGATCCTTTGCAAAGACTTCCTCGTGGGAAATCGATGGTTGTGAGATTTCTCCTGCTGTTGCCTTGACTAGCTGAATTTATGTCATGGCAGTCTTCTCAATTAGTGCTTTCAACTCCAGAAGCTACTTATATATCGTGCTCTGCAGCTTGTCTTGCAATGTCTGCATTTCCTGAAATGAGTCCCGCATCTTCTCCTGCACTCTCGCTGCGATGAGATCATACTAATCCTATGTTAGTGCAGTCTCTGTAGTGGGTGTTGATATTTTGAATTTTTTCTTCTTTTTTGTTGCTGGTGGAACTTCTACTACATCTTTCCTCTTGAAACCCACCTAACCTTTTCCTTTGTCTAATGGGTCTATCGGTGTGGTTTCTGCTGGTACATTTCCTGCTGTGGCATATTCTAATGCCTTCTTCCACTCTTCATCAAAGTCTTTGATGACATATTCTACATACTATGCTATCATCCTGAACAATCCAATAGCCCAGTTGTCCTTTCTAAACCCTTTTGGCCTCAGATAGATTGTATGGATATCCGCAACGAAATCAAGCCAATTTTGATAGATGTCAACAACCTCTGTGTTGATCCGCAGTGTCTCATGGATGCCTCTCTTCAACATATTATAGTATTCATAGAATACTATCATATTGATCTTTTTCTTGGATATACTATTGCTTTCCCATAAGTTTGCATATCGTGCGCCTCTGCACTCTTCACCTCGTAGCTGTAGAAACTGGGTATGGGGTGGCTCTCTCCACCGGACGAATGCACATAATATAAGCAGCCATGAGAAGTGGAAGGGGTGGTTTGGCTCGTCCTGTGCTGCCAAAAAATATGCAAGAAAAATATTTAATAAAAACAAACACCAATTAAATTGTTCACCTTCTGCGACCTACACAGCAAGGTGAATTACTGCTCATGTGACTTCTTTCGGGCGAACTTTAGTTAACAATATACTTGCAAGCAGACTGGCTGTAAATCTGAGTGTATCATCTACTAAGGCTGTGAGGTCATAAGCCTGACCTCCTCTCTGTAGCTTGTACTTGTTAACTAGAAGCCCTGGTAGCTTAGTATCCTTTCTTTTCCCTGATATATGTGTCTGAGGGTCCTTAGCGCTCTTGGACAGCCCAGTGATGCGATGTATGAAATCGACATTTAGATCAACCCTGTTACCAAGCCAGAGGTAAACTCCATGTACATAGGAAAGTAGCACATGCACCACGGCATTAACCTCTGTACCTCATTCGAAATGTGGTATTTTAAACAAATTGAGCAAGCCTAACTGCTTAAGAATCTGGACATGTTCCATAGGAACAAACTCATCTGCACCGGTCCTCGGGTTCCTCTGAACCATAAGATACTGATCCTGCTGAAACTGAGGATATGTCTTACTATCTCCAAGGTTATAGTCTATAAATTTTAGAGCAGGGACATATCCTAACAGTTCTCCATCTTCCTTTACGCGAGGATCAATCAGTGGTAGCAGAATAGGAAACTTAGCACCCTTGGGAATGGTTACCTCTAGTGCATCCTCGACTCATGGAAAAATGTATACTGCTACCATATGAACTTCTTCTTCATTGTCTGAACTGGAATATTCTACTATCTGATCTTGACTCTTCGTCCTTGGCGTCTGCCTGACCTGTGTTGCACCTAATTTCACAATATTGGGCAGTGTCGTCATAGTAAAGTCGAGGCCACCACGCTTGAATCATCACACGACGTCTTCTAAAGGTCGCGTCTCGGACATAAACCACCTGGTGCAATAATCTGGACTGGCAATGGCTACAAAAATGGGGAAACCAGCACTCTATAACTGGAGTATCTCTACACAGGGAAAAATCGATAAATTACTCTATAACTGTCAGAAATCGCAAAAGTAACCCTTCTGTTTGAATGATCTGTGTATTTGTAATGAAGGCGGTAATCTCTGAAGCAACGGTCACTTAGGCTGGACCCATTGGTGGCATTTATTGCATGGAAAAGACAACACCCCGTGCCCTGCTCCTCATTAATTTCTAAGAACCCATTCAAATTTCCCTCGAAAATTGTGCGCAAGCTGTGGTCTCGACCAAGATTTACCAAATCTAGGACAATCATTGTATTGTTTCGAAATCTAGGGAAACGTATACCTGTCATATCTACATTAATTTCTTGTCAGAAGGCAAAGTGACTGGCCCTCTTTCCCTTTCAAAATCATCTTCGCAGCACAGGGAACATCGCCTCGCTGCGATTTCACACCGCAACATCATGGACCAAAAAGTTCGCGTGAAACTCCACAACGTTAAAAAACTCCGCAATCGTCCTATGACTTGTGCAAAATAAAATTTCCTGCCGTGATTCCTCCTACTTAGAACTTTTTTTCACCTGGTGTAAACTAGTTATGGGTGCGATGCCTCCTTTCAACTACACTGGACATATGCACCACTTAGTTCTCTGTGTTAGGGTTGGGAGGTGGAGTGGCTATCACTATAAAGCTTAAGCCTACTTCCATTAATCAAATTAGGGACAAGTTCCCCATTCAGTTTACTGAGCTGAACGACACCTCCTTCTGTGACTTGCTGAATCTGATATGGCCCCAACCAATGTGTCTTGAAATTCCCTGGAAACTTAACAAACTTGTTTTCATAAAGGAGCACTAGGTCTCCCATCTAAAAAATATTGCTCTTGATGTGCCTGTCATGCCAAGATTTTTCTCGTGCCTTCTGCACTTTTTGATGAAATCCTGCGATGAATCTGTCTTCTTCTAAGGCAAGCAGCTGCTCTAATCTTTCATTCATCGTATCTGTATCAGCCAGCTCACTAATTTGAGAAATTCTTAAACTGGGAATAATATATTCCATAGGAAGAACAGCCTCTTGTCCATACACCAAGCTGAAAGGTGTGTGTCCTGTGAGTTTCTTGCATGTAGTCCTATAAGCCCATAACAAAGCATTAACCCAGAGGTCCCAGTTGTTACAAATCTTAGTAATAGCATTTTCTAGAATCTTGTTAAAAGCCTCCACTGTACTATTAGCTTGTGGGTGGTAGGGAGTGCTCTTATGATGTTGTATTTGAAATTCCTCCATCAAGGCCTTAATAGTGCGATTCAGAAAGTGTGTGCCTTGATCACTCATCAAAATTGTTGGACATCCAAATCTACTTATGATGTTTTCAAAAATGAACTGGGAAGTTGTAGCAGCATCACAATTTCTTATTGCTTTGGCCTCTTCCCACCTGGTGAGGTATTCTATTCCTGTGATGATGTATCTCGCGCCAGTTCGTTTCCCTGGTGGGTTGATAGGACCCATGAAATCTATAGCCCACTTGTCAAATGCCCGCAGCATAATCTGTGGTCACAGTGGCATTTCATTTCTCCTCAAAGGTTTTCCTACCCTCTGGCAGATATCGCAGCATCTACAAAACTCCTTAATGTCTTTATGCAAAGTAGGCCACCATAATCTTGCAACTAGAATTTTCTGAGCAGTCGGCTTTCCTGTGAAATGACCTCCTATGGTACCTGAATGTGCTTCTCTGATAATGGCCTCTTTCTCATGTGGCATAACGCATTTGCGCAGGAATTCATCTGGATCTAACTTGTATAAATGTCCTGCGATCAAAGTGAAATCTGCTACTTTAACAACTAACTGTTTCTTTTGCTCCTTAGTAAACTCAACTGGTGCCCACCTTGTAGTGAGAAAGTGAATAATATATATGTAATACTCATATGTGATCTGGATAGAGAACAATTGTGCATCTGGAAAATTATCCTCTAGATTACTTGGTTCTTCTCCTGAGTCTATCCACGACAGATGATCAGGTCCTGCATTCAATCTCCCTGGTTTTACAATAATTTCAAAATCATACTCCTGAAATAGGAGTAACCATCTGCAGATCCTTTCCCCTAACACTGGCTTATTGACCAAATACTTTAAAGCAGAATGGTCAGTGAACATCTTGAATGGGGCACCCAACAGGTAGTGCCTAAACTTCTATAGAGCATACGCCATAGCTATTCCTTCTCTTTTTGTAGTGGTGTAGTTATTTTCTCTGGTAGATAACTTTCTGCTTGAGTACGCGATAGGGTGATCGATACCCCCTTCTCCTGGCTATGTTAAGACAATCCTGAGTGCGATGCTAGATGCATCCACATGTACATGAAATGGTTTGTTTCAATATGGAAATACTAAGATGGGTGTTGTAACCATCCTCTCTTTAAGAGTGTCTAAAATTTTCTGGCATTCCTCATTCCATAGGAATTTCACTTCTTTCTTTAACAGCTTTTCCATAGGTGTTGTGATCTTTGCATAGCCCTTGATGAATTTTCTATAATATCCTTTATGACCAAGCACTATCCTCAATTACTTGACTGAGTTGGGTTTTGGAAGATTTACAATGATAGAAATATTTGTAAGATCTACCATCAAGCCTTGTCTGCAAACAATATGACCCAACAAAATACCAAATGGTGCATAGAATATACATTTTTTCAAGTTAAGAGAAATCTGATATTGCCTACATTTCGCTAACATGAGCCTTAAATCTCCTATATGTTTTTTGATTAATCCAAATACAGTCCAATCATCAAAATAGACTTCTAAGAATTTATGGATGTATTCCTTAAACACAGCAACTACTACTCTAGAAAAAATAGCTGGTGCATTTTTAAGACCAAAGGGCATTACCGTATACTGGAAGGAGCCCCATTCTATAGCAAAGGTGGTCTTACGTCGATTGTCTAGATGGATTCTTATCTAGTGATATCTTGAAAAGCCATCAGTGAATGAGTAGATCTCCTGTCCTCCCACATTGTCTAAAACTTCATCAGTAAAAGCTGTCAAAAATGGGTCATGAAGTGATGCATCATTGAGTTTGCATAAATCGACACAAATCCTGATTTCTCCTTTAGTTTTCTTTTCCTGCACAACCATGGGACTAACCCTTTCGCTCTCTTCTACTAGATCAATGATGCCTACTACTAGAATCTTATCAATCTCATCGTTAACTTTTTCTTTATAATGAGGATTTAATCTGTATGGACACTGCTTAACTGGGCTAGCATCCTCTTTCAAAGGTATCCTCATGACTCCCAAATCTCCTACTATTCCCTTCATCTCTATAAAATTAGTGGGAAATAAGTCCTGATATTCATGTAACAAATCGACGATGTGTCCTACCCTTTCATCATCCCAATAGTCTCCAATAGAGGCAAACTTTGGTTCTGTTTCTGTGCCAATATTGATATTTTTAATCTTAATAGGCTTTGTGACAGCTGGAATCTCTAGCTTTGGTCCATCAACTTCGCGAGTCCCTTCCGACTCTGGAATGTTGATACTGTGAGGATTCTCATCCTCATCGCCTGGCTCTTCTGCGAAGGTGTAACACTCTAGCGCATGTTCTAACTTGATGGACCAATCAGACTGAGCATACACTGGTAGGGTACAGTCATCAAATATCTTAGTCTTTATAATCTTGAAAGCCTGATCAATGCTTGGATACTCCGAGTCAAAAGTGAAAGTGAGTACAAAGTTGTCTATCATAACTGGCCATGTAATCGTTCCTCTGCGCAACTCTGTCTCAGTGTACCAGTTCCTTGGGACAATGTCTAAAGTGTGAATGAATAGGTGAACCCATTCATCTTATGGAATTTTCGACCAATTCTGTTCACAAATCTTAATATGTGACCTGGGGTCACTTTCTCTTGTATATTTCTGCTGTAAATGGTCCTTGTCATTAGAGAATCTGATCACCATCAATATATTAAAATCATCCCATGCTATGATATTTTCTTTATGTGCATGCCACCATCTTGCAGGTGTGGCTCTTACTGCAAGGTCAATAACTGCCATCCTCTGCTCATTAGGTATTTCCTAGTCAAACTACTATAAAAATTCATTGACATCTGCAAATCCATCAAATGATGAAATATCATGAATCTCTGTTCCAATCCATCGCAGTGACTTAGTCATAAATGCACATCTGCGAGCTGAAACTTCATAAAGCCTGTTCTGCCAATTTTCTAAACTAACATCCGAATCCGATGCGCATGAGCTATCGTATCGCCAACTAATATTTCCTTCTGTGGTGGGATTGATATAATCACTCCGGTTAGCAGTCATATGATAGAGGCTCTCCATATTATGCACCTCTTCCTCTGCTCTGATAGGTTCAATGTATCGAGGACCCTGAAAAGGATCCAACGGTGCGATGACTCGAATCTGTTTATCCTCAAAGGTCATTTGTCTTTTCTTCAAATTGATAACAGCCATGTTATCAAATTCCCAATCAATACCTAATAAAGATGGATACGGTCTGCTATCGCCAATACTTTCTATGACTTCAAAATTTGAAAAGCTGTGAACTCCATGAATATCAACTGGTACTTGCAGTAATCGACCCATTGGTGATACTCTCTACTGATTGGATAATCGCAGATGGATAGGTGATCTGGCTAACTTAGGGCTATCCATCTGTTCCCATGTCTACTTAGTAAGAACATTTACCTCTGATCCTAAATCTAGGATTACCTCATCCATTTCAAACTCTCCAATTTGTGCTGTGAGTCTCATTTCTCTTCTTGTTCCTGTATGGCTGATAATATTATGAACAACACGTTGCGTACTGCTCATGGAAGAAGACTGCTGATACTGATCTATGATGCGTTGAAGCTCTCCTATGGATTTCTCATTTCTTACGAGTTTCAAGCAGCCCCGCAGGAAGGATTGTACACTTCTTGTCAACTCATCCTCTTCGCACCTTCCATATGTGGTAGCCTGCGATATCTGGACAGGACTAACGCCAAATTTTTTTTGCTGCGGTACACCCCTACAAGGAAATATCTGTGATCTTGATGGTGTGGGGTCAGTAAAGAAAGTTTTATCTTGCTGAAATGTTTCTTTGTTCTTCTGCAGGTCAAGTGGTGTAGATTTATCAGTGGCTTTACGCACCCACTTCGGACCTGTATTTTTTTCGGCATCCTGCGATGTCCTACTAGTAGAAGCACCACTGCGAGTCACAACATTGACTCTTGGTTTTGGTTCTTTCTGCTCAGCAGCAATAAGTTGAATATTCTGGTTTACTGCTGGCTTAGGATCCTTAATCTTGGCTATCAAAATAGGATATTCTTCTATAGTATGATCATAGGACTTGCAATACTTACATGTTGTAGTAGGGTTCTGACAATCCCTAGCATAATGTCCTATGGCTCCATAGTTGTAACAAACAATCGATCCACGGCCACGGCTAAAGCCTCCACCATGGCCTCTTCCTCTGAATCATCCACCATGGCCATCATGAGCCGGTTCATGCTGTGGACCTGCTGCTGGTCCTGATGTCTCTGAATGGACTCTATAGAAGTCATGGTTTCTCACTATCATGAGGTCATAAGCTTTGTAATTATTTTCATCATGTCCTACTGACTTACAGAAGTTACAGTATAAATTCTTAGGAGTTTGTACATACTTCTGAAGTAAATGGCATTCCTATGGTCTATGTCCTCGTGTTCTACAAGTTCCACACCATGGCCCTTGATTCTGTACTAAGGGGTTAGGAGCCCCACTTGCTATATACTCAACAAATACTGGACAGTTATATTTGGTATGGTCATGTCCTTTACACTTTGTACACCATAATTCTTGTTCAACCTATTTTCCTTTCTTAATCTCATGTAACTGTAAAGTGATATTGGCTAACTAATTTTGTAAGTTTGTCATACCTGCACTAGTCTCAGCTAAAGGTGAATCCTCTAGTTTCATTTCCATATCCAATGCATCATCCCGCGTATGGAGTTTCTGTTGCATTAGGGGAAGTCTGATATGAGGGAGCAGTGCTGCGATGAACCATTCTTTATGCTGCTCTGGGGAAAACTCAAAAATAACTTGGTCTATAAGAGCTTTAAATTTCTAATCGAAATCCCATACTGACTCTGTGGGTAACTGTTTAATGTCTTTAAGTTCTGTGATACATTGTGACTCAGACTTGGGTTTCTTAAATTCCTTAATCATTGTGGTCCTGACCTCTATGAGTGTTCTATTCTGTGCTGATGTATACTTCATATACCATGTTAAATCTCGTTCTCTAAGTGTAGTGGCCAACTGGACAAGCTTAGTATTGTCATCCTGGATCTGTTTAATGGTCCATATAGCTTCACATAGGAACCAATGTTGTTCTGGGTCTTCTGCCCCTGTACCCCTAAAGGTAGGTAATTTCATGTCACCCCCCATTCTGTTTATATGAGGTGGATTTTGATTTGCTGTATTACTACCACTTGGCGGTGTAAATGTAGGTGGTATCAAGGTAGTATGTACTGTGTGTGAACTGCTAGATGGAGTTCCTGTGGGATTATTCTGAGTCTTGGTTGGTTTCTATGGGGTATGAGGGTGGTAAGGGATACCCCCTGCTATTCTTTCTCTATTTCTTTGACTCTGTTTTCTAGTACTGTCTAAACTGTCTTCAAAGAAGGAAGATCTGAAATCTACTTTATATCTCTTACCGCTACGTGTACATCCAATTTCTTCAGAAACACTCTCAAACTCTTGTGACATTACACTTACTTAACTTATTCATCTGAGAATATATCCAGTACTCCTTTTTCATACAATAACATCTTAAGAGACAAATTTAAAGATTTCAAGTATTGACTGCGATATCCCTTGAAGAAGTACCTCTCTGCTTCACTGAAACTCTTTCTTTGGTCAACTGCAAACTCTGTAATGAAACCTACCGGAAAACTCACAAGCCAGAAGTCTACTGCCCACAAAATGGTATTATCTATGCTTTTCATGGTGTGAATCAGCTCTGGTGTCTAGACAATGTTCATTTTCTTCTTGAATACATGCTTATCATTCAACTTTGACAACCAATCATACAACTCATTTGCATAGGTCACAAAAAATATCGCATGGAGGTCTGTGAAGAGATGTTTCTATAACCAGTCCTTTGTACTTAGCCTAGGACTCTTGTTTTCTTACTCAGCAAATTCTCTTTCTTTAGACTCAACCCACTGGTTAAGTTCTTCTTTAGTAGGATGCCAACAGAACATCAGCTCTTCAATTTGTTCAAAACCGGCGACAAAACCATTTGTTGGTCTTCTCTAGGGAGACCCGGGTTTATTTTATTGTAAAAACAAAACTCTTAGCTCACTAGCCCTTTCAGAAAAAAACCGCATAATGGCCTGAAGTCTCACCCGAAGTGATCCTAGATGGGGTGGCTGAAGAATCAGGCTTCCTCAACCAGGTTCTGTAGCATCCTAGGTCCTCTTGACTCAAGTTAACCAGCTAAATCTCTCAGCAAAGGATGTTCCTCTCTTCCTAGCTAACTCTGCTATGGGACTGACTCTTATCGCATCACAGCTTCTGGGACAATGCACAAACTTTCTCTTCTACCCAACTCTTAACCTTTGACATCTCACATCACCGCTCCCCTGACAGTGTGATATCACCTTTCTACATTGCAATGCTTCCTACAGTAAGACTCAATATGCTCATCAACTCTCAAGGTCTAGAGGATTCTTCCCTAGGTATAATAGCCTAGATAACCTTCATTAGGGTGTTAAACAACTTCACTTAAGATCCTACAGTTTAACATGCTTAACACCAATTACGCTCACTCATTGAACTAAATATACAGAAGTCACTTAACACTATAGTTGTTAGTTGTTGTGAATCAAGCGCTGATAAACTCATATACAGAATACTTGACACATTCAACTCGCATTTAACCTTCTATGTAACTATAAACTGAAGGATAGCATACATACATTCATTAACTGATAAGCAAAGTTCATGTAACAGATAACAAATAGCAAATAAGTAGAGCACAATCACATGAAATAGTCACACAACACACGGATGTTACATGGTTCACTTCCAGGGGGGAAGCTACATCCACAGGAACTGTGTTTGTATTATATCTTGAGAGAGTAAGCATAGTTCCGTTGCAACCTCTTATGCAGCTTGAGATCTTCTAGGAAACTCCATGCACACAGCTGGGAGCCCTTCTCTTAGATCTCTTCTCTTTCTATAATGATTTCTTCTTACAATATACCTTTCCTCTCTCTCTCAATCCCTGCAGATTGTTACATTCATGCTCAAGGATCCGGCCACTGGTTATAGTAAGATAACTACAGACTTAACGATAGAACTAGAGCTCAAATATTCCTCAATGTCTCACAATACTAATGACAACTAGTAACAACTCGACCAACCAACCTTTCATAATACAAAACACATGCTTAAATAGGTGGCCTGAAGGTCTCACCATGACAAAAAACTGTGGGCCAATCCCAGCAGTAACCCAAAACCCTAATTATGACAGTTATCCAATCTGTACTTTGAACCGCCGCTTACTGGTCACACTGCAACTTCCTGCAGTCTTCCACGATTTTCGGCGCTGATCGCGGGTAGGGGCGTCGCTTCTTCGGTCACTCCCCTTCTATCCTTTATCTTTAATACCTCGGCCCGTTGCTCCTTCTCCATTTATGAGGGTAGCTGATCCCTCCTGTCATCACCGCTGCCTTAAATGTAATGGTTGAGCTCTCTTCTCAGCCGCTTCAAGTACTATTTCCTTTGACTTTCTTGTTTCGATCGCCGCAATTTTTGGCCTGTGATCGATTGCAGGAAATGCGCTACGGCATCATACCTTTATTGCATCGCAACGCTTATATCAATAGCTTATTGGCATTTCCAAAACTATCTTTCCTCCAAAAATTGTCCATCTTCTACCAAAAATAGCAGCTTTTCCTGTAGCTGCGGGGCCCTGCTCCAACAGTCCCCTAACACTTACTTGTGGCTCATCCCCGAGCAACTAACAACTGGCTTCCTTTTTTGTAGCTTCTCCTGGGATTCTTGTGAAGTCCTTGTGAATCTCTCCTTGAGTCCTATGACATCTCTTTCCATATCTTCGATACAGTCTTGTGCCGCTTCAAGCATAAAGTTGACTAATCATGGGGTCTTCTGTGCTAGCAATTACACTCTTGCTTGTAGTGAACTCCTTGACCTTCTTCTCAACCACATTGACCAGCTCTACGATTTGTTCCTGATATGGTTGAAGCATATTATTGAATTGTATCTCTTTTTCTCGCAACCGCTGTGCTTCCTGTTGCAAACGGTTCATCTCTGTCATCTTCTTCATCTTTGCAAGGGCTCCTAAGCGCTTGACTTCTTCCTTTATTGCTGCTGTTGCATTCTCTATGTTTTGGATGCTCTGCTACAAATCCAGTCTATCTGGGAGCTCTTCTAGCTCCGACCATGTCTTCATTGCATCAGCTAGCAATGACTCTGCATCATCTATGCGACACTTCATCTGTGTTAAAGTGATTCTAATGGTC
The DNA here is from genome assembly GCA_001517045.1 of Pseudotsuga menziesii. NCBI lineage: Eukaryota > Viridiplantae > Streptophyta > Pinopsida > Pinales > Pinaceae > Pseudotsuga > Pseudotsuga menziesii. Next base: position 329,361 of record LPNX010003368.1, read on the forward strand.
TATGCCCTTGCTTCCTTGTCTTCCTAAGGTGTTCCTGGTGCTCAAACCTCAAGATTAGCAATCTACGCCTTGTGGTATTACTCCATCTTGACCATTGTCTCTTTCAGAGCCTTTACTCTATCTACAATTCATCTTACTTTCTGCGTTAGAGGCAAGGAAAACTCTATGATACACTGGGGTAACTCCAATGCGATGTTCTGTAGGACCTGACTTAGATCTTATTCTCTTTCTTCATATAGTCTTAAATCCTCCACCTTTGTCTGAAAGTCTGCGGTGAGATCTGCATTCTGTTGTATCAACTGAGTGTTTTGGTTATAAGTCACAAGCTCTCTATCCCTGAGCTCTGCAGCTATCTGTTGCTGGATAATCTATAGTTGATCAATGGGGAATTATTCTAGATTAACCTCGACCGGGTGTCTAACCTGTATCTGCACATCAATCATTGAAACAGGGAATTGGATGCTCCCTGGCGGTATCAGCACTGTATTGGTGCGATCCTTTGCAAAGACTTCCTCGTGGGAAATCGATGGTTGTGATATTTCTCTTGTTGTCACCTTGACTGGCTGAATCTGCGTCATGGCAGTCTTCTCAGTTAGTTCTTTCAACTCCAGAAGCTGCTTATCTATCGTGCTCTGCAGCTTGTCCTATGATGTCTGCATCACCTGAAATGAGTCCCACATCTTCTCCTGTACTCTCGCTGTGATGAGATCATACTCATCCTCTATTAGTGCAGTCTCTATAGTGGGCATTGATATTTTGAATTTTTTCTTCTTTTGTGCCGTTGGTGGCACTTCTACTGCATCTTTCCTCTTGAAACCCACCTGACCTTTTCCTTTGTCTAATGGGTCTATCGGTGCGGTTTCTACTGGTACATTTCCTACTGTGGCATCTTCTAATTCCTTCTTCCACTCTTCATCAAATTCTTTGATGACATCTTCTACATCATGCACTGTCATCTTGAACAATCCAATAGCCCAGTCGTCCTTTCTAAACCCTTTTGGTCTCAAATAGATTGTATGCCTGCCCGCAATGAAATAAAGCCAATTGTGATACATGTCAACAACCTTTGTGTTGATCTACGGTGTCTCATGGATGACTCGCTTCAATAGCTTTGTTGGAGAAGGGCCCCGCAGCTACAGGAAAAGCTGCTATATCGGAAGAAGAAAGTCAAAGGAAATAGTACCTGAGCGGCCGAGAAGAGAGAGCTCAACCACTCCACTTAAGGTAGCGGCGAAGACAGGAGGGCTCAGCTACCCTCATAAATAGAAAAGGAGCAACGGGATGAGGTATTGAAGAAAAAGGACAGAAGGGAAGCGACCGAGGAAGTGGCGCCCATACCCACGATCAGCGCCAGGAAGCGTGGAAGACTGCAGAAAGCTATGGTGTGACGGAAAGCGGCAGTTCAAGTACAAATAGGCCAACTGTCACAGTTAGGGTTTTTGGGTTACTGTTGGGAAAATCCCACAGTGTTGTAACATGGTGAGACCTTTGGGCCACCTATTAAGCATGTAATTTTTATTGTAAAAGGTTAGACAGTGGAGAAAAAGATAGCTAGCCAAACATTCAGATAGAAAGTTAGATAGTTGGTTAGTTAGTTGTTCTTCGAGTCGAGCTCTGGTTCTACTATTCAGTCTGTAGTTATCTTAATATGATGAGTAGCTAGCTCCTTGACCATGAATGTAACAATATGCAAGGATTGAACAATCCGCAGGGATTGAGAGAGAGAGAGAGGAAGAGTATATTATAAGAAGGAAATATAAGAAGAGAAGAGATCTAAGAGAGAAGGGCTCCTGGTTGTGTGTGTGGAGTTTCCTAGAAGATCTCAAGCTACATAATAGGGTGCAGCGGAACTGTGTTTACTCTCTCAAGATATAATATAAAAACCAGTTCCCATGGACGTAGCTTCCCCCCTGGAAGTGAACCACATAAAACCCGTGTGTTGTGCGACTGTTCATTTGATTGTGTTTTACCTGTTTGCTATCTGTTATCTGTTACATGAATGTTGCTTATCAGTTGATGAATGTATGTATGTTATGCTTTAGTTTATAGCACATAGAAGGTTAAATGCAAGTTGAATGTATCAAGTAGCCTGTATATGAGTTTATCAGTGCTTGATTCATGATAGTTGACCGTTACAGAGTTAAGTGACTCTGGTATATGAGTTCCACGAGTTGAGTGTAGTTGATGTTAGCGTGTTAAACTATAGAAGTTTAAGTGAAGTGGTTTAACACCCTTGTGAAGGTTAACAGAGTTATTAGACCCAGGAAGGAGGTCGCAGGACCTTGAGAGTTGATACACATATTGATCCTCATTATAGGACATATTACAGCATAGAAAGGCGATATTGCATCATTTGAAGAGCTGTGGTGTGAGATATCACAGGGAAGGAGCTAAGTAGAAGATTAAGTTTGTGCATTTCCATAGAAGCTACTATGCGATAAGAGTCTGCTCTGTACCAGCGCCAGCTAGAAGGAGAGATCACCCTCGCAGAGAGATCCCGCTGGCTAAGAAGAGTCGCAAGACCCTAGAATGCTACAGAACCTAGTTGAAGACACCTGAGTCTTCAGCCACCCCATCTAAGATCACTTTGGGTAAGACTTCAGGCTGTTCTACGGTCTGTCGCCGAAAGGGCCAGTGAGCTAGGGGTATTGTTGGTACAGTAAAGTAAACCTGGGTCTTCCCATAGTAAACCAACAAATGGTTCCGTTGCCTATTTTGAACAAATTAAAGAGCTAATGTTCTGTTGGCATCCTAATAAAGAAGAACTCAACCAGTGGGTTGGGTCTAAGGAACAAGAATTTGCTACGACAAAAAACAAGAGTCCTAGGCTCAGTACAGAGGACTGGTTACAAAAACATATCTTCACAGATCTGCATGAGATATTTTTTGCAACCTATGCAAACGAGCTGTATGACTGGTTGTCAAAGTTGACTGATAAGAATATATTCAAGAAGAAAAGAAACATTTTCTGGACACTGGAGCTGATTCATACCGTGGGGAGCATAGACAATCCCATTTCACGGGCCGTAGACTTCTGGCTTGCAAGTTTACTGGAAGGCTTCATTACCGAGTTTGCAATTGATCAAAGAAAAAGTTTCAGCGAAGCCGAGAGGTACTTCTTCAAAGGATATCGCAGTAAGTACTTGAACTCTTTAAATTTGTTTATTAAGATGTTATTACATGAAAAAGGAGTAATGGATATATTCTCAGATGAATAAGTTCAGTAAGTGTAATGTCACAAGAGTTTGAGAGTGATTTTGATGAAATTGGATGTACATGTAGTGGTAAGAAATATAAAGTATATTTTAGATCTTCCTTCATGGAAGACAGTTCAAACCATACTAGAGAACAGAGACAAAGTAATATAGAAAGAACAGTAGGGGGTATCCCTTACCACCCTTATACCCCACAGAAAGCGACCGGGACTCAGAACAATCCTGTAGGAACTCCATCTAGTAGTTCACATACAATACATACTACCTTTACACCACCTACATCTACACCGCTGAGTGGTAGTAACATAGCAAATCAGAACCCACCACATAGAAACAGAATGGGGGACGACATGAAGTTACCTACCTTTAAGGGTACAGGGGCAGAAGACCCGGAACAACATTGGTTCCTATGTGAAGTTGTATGGACCATTAAACAGATCCAGGATGATAATACTAAACTTGTCCAGTTGGCCACTACACTTAGAGAAATAGCCTTAACATGGTATATGAAGTATACATCAGCACAGCCCATAACGATCATACAAGTTAGGACCGCCATGATCAAAGAATTTAAGAAACCTAAGTCTGAGTCACAGTGTATCACAGAGCTTAAAGACATTAAACAGTTACCTACAGAGTCAGTATGGGAATTTGATAAAAAATTCAAAGCTCTTATAGACCAAGTTAGCTTTGAGTTTGCGCCAGAGCAACATAAAGAATGGTTCATCGTAGCACTGCTCCTGCATATCAGACTTCCCCTTATGCAACAGAGACTCCATACACAGGATGAAGCATTGGAGATGGCAATGAAACTAGAGGCTTCACCTCTAGCTGAGACTAGTACAGGTATGACAAACCTACAGAATCAGTTAGCCAATATCACGTTATAGCTACATGAGATTAAGAAAGGGAAAGAGGTTGCATAAGAACTATGGTGTACAAAGTGTAAATGACATGGCCATACTAAAGATAATTGTCCAGTATTTGTTGAATATTTAGCAAGTGGGGCTCCGAACCCCTTAATACAGAACCAAGGGCCATGGTGAGAACTCTACAGAATAAGAGGACATAGACCACAGGAATGCCCTTTACTTCAGAAGTATGTACAAACCCATAAGAACTTATATTGTAACTTCTGTAAGTCAGTAGGTCATGATGAACATAATTACCGAGCTTATGATCTCATGATAGATAGAAAGCATGACTTGTATAGAGTCCAGTCAAAGACACCAGGTCCAGTAGCAGGACCATAGCATGAACCGACTCATGTTGGCCATGGTGGAGGATTTAGAGGACAAGGCCATGGAGGAGGCTTTGGCCATGGTGAAGGCTTTGGCCGTGGCCGTGGACCAATTACTTGTTACAATTGTGGAGTTGTAAGACATTATGCTAGTGATTGTTAGAACCCTAGTACGACATGTAAGTATTGCAAGTCCTATGATCACACTATAGAAGAGTGTCCGATCTTGATAACCAAGATTAGGGATCCTAATTCAGCAGTAAACCAAGACATTCGGCTTATTGCTACTGAGTAGAAAGAACTAGAACCAAGAGTCAATATTGTGACTCACAGCGTTGATTCTACTAGTAGGACATCGCAGGATGCAGAAAAGAATACAGGTCCAGAGTGGGTGCACAAAGCCACTAATAAATCAACACCACTTGACCTGCAGAAGAACAAAGAAATGTTTTAGCAAGAAAAAACTTTCTTTACTGACCCTATACCATTAGGATCACAGGTACTTCCTTGTAGGGGCCTACCACAACAAACACCTTGTGGCATTAGTCATGTGCAGATATCGCAGGCTACCACATCTGGAAGGTGCAAAGAGGATGAGTCGACAGGAAGTGTACAATCCTTCCCACGGAACTGCTTGAAACTTGTATGAAATGAGAAAGCCATCAAAGAGCTTCAGTGCATCATAGATTAGTGTCAGCCGTCTTCTTCCATGAATAGTGCGCAGTGGGTTGTTCATAATATTATGGGCCATACAAGAACAGGAAGAGATATGATACTCACAGTGAAAATTGGAGAATTTGAAATGGATGAGGTAATCCTAGATTTAGGATCAGAGGTAAATGTTTTGACTAAGAAGACATGGGAACAGATGGGTAACCCTAAGTTAGCAATATCACCTATCCATCTGTGACTAGCCAATCAGCAGAGGGTATCACCACTGGGTCGATTACCACAAGAACTAGTTTGTATTGACGGAGTTCACAGCTTTGTAGACTTTGAAGTCATAGAAATCATTGGTGATAGCAGACCATATCCATATTTACTAGGTATTTATTGGGAAATCGATAACATGGTTGTTATCGATTTAAAGAAAAGACAAATGACCTTTGAGGATAATCAGATTCGGGTCATCGCACCATTGGATCCTTTCCAGGGTCCTAGATACATTGAACCTATCAGAGAAGAGGAGGAGGTGTGCAACATGGAAAGCCTTTATCAGATGACTGCTAATTAGAGTGATTACATCAACCCCACTGGAGAAGGAAATATCAGTTGGTGATGTGACAGCTCATGCACATCAAATTCGGAGATTGGTTTAGAAAATTGGTAGAATAGACTTTACAAAGTCTCATCTCGCAGATGTGTGTTTATAACTAAGTCACTGCGATGGATCGACGCAGAGATTATTGATATTCCATCATTTCATGGCTTAGCGGATGTCAATGACTTTTTACAGTAGTTTGAGCAGGAAATTCCTCAGGAGCAGAGGATGAAAGCTATTGACCTTGTAGTAAAAGCCACACCTACAAGATGGTGGCATGCACATAAAGAACATATCGCATCATGGGATGATCTTAAGAGACTGATGGCAATCGGATTATTTAATGACAAGGAGCCTTTACAACAGAAATATACAGGAAAAAGTGACCCCAGGTCACATATTCAGATTTGTGAATAGAGTTGGTCGGACATTCCAGAGGATGAATGGGTTCACCTATTCATTCACACTTTAGACACAATTCCAAGGAACTGGTACACTGATACAGAGTTGCGTAGAGGAACCATCACATGGCCACTTATGATAGACAGCTTTCTACTCACTTTCACTTTTGAATCTGAGTATCCAAGCATTGATCAAGGTCTAGATGTAATAAAGACTAAGATATTTGATGACTGTACCCTATCAATGCCTGCTCAGCCTGATTGGGCCATCCAGTTAGAACATGTGCTAGAATGTTACAACTTCGCAGCAGAGCTAGATGATGAAGATGAGAATCCTAGTAGTGTCAACATTCCAGAGTCAGAAGGGACTCACGACGTTGATGGACCAAGACTAGAAATTCCCTCTATCACAGAATCAATCAAGATTAAAAAGATCAATATTAGCACAGAAACAAAACCAAAGTTTTCCTCTATTGGAGACTATTGGGATGATGAAATAGTAGGACACATCGTAGATATGTTACATGACTATCAGGACTTATTTACCACTAAGTTCACAGAGATGAAGGGAATAGTAGGAGATTTGGGAGTAATGCGGATACCATTGAAAGAGGATGCTAGGCCAGTTAAGCAGCGTCCATATAGATTGAATCATCGCTATAAAGAAAAAATTATGGATGAAATTGATAAGATGCTAGCAGCAGGCATCATTGAACCTGTAGAAGAAAGTGAATGGGTTAGTCCCATGGTAGTGCAGATGTCCAGTGTAGTTGAAAGGAGGCATCACACCGGTAATTAGTCTACACCGCCCCGCAAAAAAAAAAAAGTATGAGGAATCGCATCAGAAAAGTGTATGTTGCACAATTCATAGGATGCTTGCGGAGTTTTTGAACGTTGCGGCATTCATGCCGACACTTTGGTTCGAGACGATGCGGTATGGAATCGCAGCGATGAGATGTTCCCTGTTCCACGTAGATGATTTTGAAAATGGACAGAGGGATAGTCACTTTGCCTTCTGACAAGTAGTTAATCCAAATACGACAGCTATACATTGCCCTATATTTGGAAACAGTATAGTGATTTTCCCAGATTTGGTAAATCTTCGACAAGATCGGCACCTGCACACAAGTTTCGAGGGAAATTTGATCGGATTTTCAGCAATTAATGAGGATAAAAACGACAAGTGTTGTCTTGTCCATGCAATTAATACCACCAACGGTTCTAGCCAAATGACCGTTGCTTCAAAGTTTATCACCTTCGTTATAAATATAGATATCATTCATCTAGAAGGGTTACTTTTGCGATTTCTGAGAGCTATCGAGAAATTTGAAGAGTTTTCCCTGTGAAGAGATACTCCAGCTATAGAGTGCTGGTTTTCCCCAATTTCATAGTCATTGCTAGTTCAGAGCATTGCAACGAGTGTTTTTTTCCGAGATGGAACCTTTAGAATACATTGTGCAAAGATTCCAGCGTGGTGGCCTTGTGTCCGCTATGACGACGCCGCCCAAGGTTGTGAAATTAGGTACATCACAGGTCAAACAGCCGCCAACGATGAGGAGTCAAGCTCAGATAGTAGAAGATTCCAGCCCATATCAGGAGGAAGAAGTTCATATGGCAACATAATACATCATGCCACGAGTCAAGGATGCACCAAAGGTAACCATTCCCAAGGGTACTAAGTTTCCTGTTCCCCTACCGCCAATTGATTCTCGTGTCAAGGAAGATGGAGATCTATTAGGATATGCCCCTGTTCTCAAATTTATAGACTATAACCTTGGAGACAGTAAGACATATCCTTAGTTTTGGCCGTATCAGTATCTCATGGTTCAGAGGAACCCAAGGACCGACGCATATGATTTTGTTCCTATGGAACATGTCCAGATTCTTGAGCAGTCAGGATTGCTCAATTTGTTGAGAATACTACATTTTGGACGAGGTGCAGAGGTTAATGCCGTGGTGTGCATGCTACTTTCTTGTGTACATGGAGGTTACCTCTGGCTAGGTAACAGGATCGATCTGAATGTCGATCTAATACACCACATCACCAGGTTGTCCAAGACCAGTAAGGACCCTCAGACACATATAGCAAGTAAGAGCAAGGATTCCAAGCTGCCAGCAACCCTAGTTAACAAGTATAAGATATAGAGAGGAGGTCGGACTTATGACCTCATAGCACTAGTAGATGATACACTCAGATTTACAGTTAGTCTACCTGTAAGCAGATTGTTAACCAAGGTTCGCCCAAAAGAAGTCATAGGATCAGTAATTCACCTTGCCATACAAGTCGCGGAAGGTGAACAATTTAATTGGTGTTTATTCTTATTAAATATTTTTCTTCAAGATTGTTTGACAACGTAGGATGAGCCGAACCACCCCTTCCATTTCTCGTGGCTACTTATATTATGTACATTCGTCGGATGGAAAGAGCCGCCCCATACCTAGTTTCTACAGCTATGAAGCAGTGAGCCTAGAGGCAGCACTATGCAAACTTATGGGAGAGAAACAACGCAACCAAGAAAAAGATCAATATGATAGTATTCTATGAATACTATAAAATGTTGAAGAGATTCATCCAGGAGACACCGTGGATCAGCACAGAGATTGTGGACATGTATGATAATCGACTTGATTTCATGGCAGACAGCCATACAATCTACCTAAGGCCAAAAGGGTCTAGAATGGATAACTTGGAAAATGGGTCATTCAGGATGATAGCGCATGATATAGAATATGTCATAAAATAATTTGATGAAGAGTGGAAGAAGGAATTAGAAGATGCCACAACACTACCACCAGGTACTGCACAGACAGACCCATCGGACAAAGGAAAAGACAAAGTGGCGTCCAAGACGAAAGATACAGCAGAAGTGCCACCACCGGCACAAAAGAGGAAATATGTAGAAGAGGTGCCACCAGGGGCACCAATGAAGAAAAAAACAAAAGCCTCAAAGCAACCTGCAGAGACTGCACTAAAGGAGGATGACTATGAACTCATTGCAACAAGATTACAGGACGCGATGCGGGACTCATTTCAGGCGATGCAGACATCACAGGACAAGCTGCAGAGCACGATTGATAAGCAGCTTTTGGAGTTGAAAGCAATAACTGAGCCTGACTTCCACAATGCAGATTCCTCCAGTAAAGGTGACGGCAGGAGAAAGTTCAACACCATCGACTTCCCGCGAGGAAGTCTTGGCAAAGGATCGCATCAATTTAGTGCTGATACCGTCAGGGAGCATCTGACTCCCTGCTTCGATGATTGATGTACAGATACATATTAGACAACCTATTGAGGTTAATCTGGGCCAGTTCCCTATTGATCAATTACAGATGATCCAACAACAGATAGCCGCAGAACTCAGGGATAGAGAGCTTGCGACTTATAAACAGAACACTCAGCTGAGGAAACAAAATGTAGAGCTCACTGTAGGCTTTCACAAAAAGGAGAAAGAGTTAAGAGTACATGAAGAAATAGAAAATGATCTAAGTCAAGTCCTGTAGAACATCGAATTGGAGTTAACCCAGTGTAACATAGAGTTTTCCTTACCTCTAACGCAAAAGGTAAGAAGAATGGCAGACAGAGCAAAGGCTCTGGAAGAAACAGTGACCAAGATGGAGGAAGACTACAAAGCGCAGATTACTGAGCTTGAGGCTCAACCTCCAGGAACACCTTAGGAAGACAAGGAAGTAAGGGCAGAGGTCTTTAGACTCACTTCAACACAGATGAAGAGTCGCATAGATGACACACAGTCATTACTAGCTGATGCGACGAAGACATGCTCAGAGATAGATGAGCTCCCAGATAGATTGGAATTCCAGCAGATTATCCAGAACATAGAGAAGACCACAGAAAAAATGAAGGAAGAATTCAAGAGCTTAGGATCTCTTGCAAAGATGAAGAAGACGATAGAGATGAACCATTTGCAACAGGAATCACAGCGGTTGAGAGAAAAAGAGATACAATTCAATAACCTGCTTCAACCATATCAGGAACAAATCGCAGAGCTGGTCGACGCGGTTGAGCAGAAGGTTAAGGAGTTCACTACAAGAAAAAGTGATATTGATGATACAGAAGACTCCATCATTAGTCAAGCTATTCTTGAAACGGCACAAGAGTGTGTCGAAGCTATGGAAAAAGAAGTCACAGGACTTCGGGAGAAACTTACAAGGACTTTGCAGGAAGCTAAGGAGAAGCTATAGCATGAGAAGCCAATTGTTAGTGGCTCAGGGACGAGCCACAAGTAAGTGTTAGGGGACTATTGGAGTAGGGCCCCGCAACTATAGGAAAAGCTGCTATATTGAAAGAAGAAAGTCAAAGGAAACAGTACCCGAGCGGCTAAGAAGAGAGAGCTCAACCACTGCACTTAAGGCAGCATCAAAGATAGGAGGGCTCAGCTACCCTCATAAATAGAAAAGGAGCAACGGGCCGAGGTATTGAAGACAAAGGATAGAAGGGAAGCGACCGAGGAAGCAACGCCCATACCCACGATCAGTACCGGGAAGCATGGAAGACTACAGAAAGCTATGGTGTGACGGAAAGCGGTAGTTCAAGTACAAATAGGCCGACTGTCACAGTTAGGGTTTTTGGGTTACTGTTGGGAAAGGCCCACAGTGTTGTAACATGGTGAGACCTTCGGGCCACCTATTTAAGCATGTAATTTGTATTGTAAAAGGTTAGACAGTGGAGAGAAATATAGCTAGCCAAACATTCAGATAGACAATTAGCTAGTTGGTCAGTTAGCTGTTCTTCGAGTCGAGCTTTGGTTTTGCTATTTAGTCTATAGTTATCTTACTATAACTAGTAGCTGGCTCCTTGAGCATGAATGTAACAATCCGCAGGGATTGGGAGAGAGAGAGAGAGGAAGAGTATATTGTAAGAAGGCAATATAAGAAGAGAAGAGATCTAAGAGAGAAGGGCTCCCGATTGTGTGTGTGGAGTTTCCCAGAAGATCTCAAGCTATATAATAGGGTGCAACAGAACTGTGTTTACTCTCTCAAGATATAATATAAAAACCAGTTCCCGTGGACGTAGTTTCCCCCCTGGAAGTGAACCACGTAAAACCCGTGTGTTGTGCAACTATTCATGTGATTGTGTTTTACCTGTTTGCTATCTGTTATCTGTTACATGAATGTTGCTTATCAGTTGATGAATGTATGTATGTTATGCTTTAGTTTATAGCACATAGAAGGTTAACGCAAGTTGAATGTATCAAGTAGCCTGTATATGAGTTTATCAGTGCTTGATTCATGATAGTTGACCGTTATAGTGTTAAGTGACTTCAGTATATGAGTTCTGTGAGTTGAGTGTAGTTGATGTTAGCATGTTAAACTGTAGAAGTTTAAGTGAAGTGGTTTAACACCCTTGTGAAGGTTAACAGAGTTATTAGACCCAGGAAGGAGGTTGCAGGACCTTAAGAGTTGATACACATATTGAGCCTCATTATAGGACATATTACAGCATAGAAAGGCGATATCGCATCGTTTTAGGAGCTGTGGTGTGAGATATCGCAGGGAAGGAGCTGAGCAGAAGAGTAATTTTGTGCATCACCATAGAAGTTGTGATGCAATAAGAGTCCGCTCCCTACCAGTGCTAGCTAGAAGGAGATATGGCCCTCGCAGAGAGATCCCGTTGGCTAAGAAGAGTCGTGAGACACTACGATGCTACAGAACCCGGTTGAAGACACCTTAGTCTTTAGCCACCCCATCTAAGATCACTTCGGGTGAGACTTCAGGCCGTTCTGTGGTCTGTTGCTGAAAGGGCCAGTGAGCTAGGGGTATTGTTGGTACATTAAAGTAAACCTGGGTCTGCCCATAGTAAACCAACAAGCTTATAGTATTCATAGAATACTATCATATTGATCTTTTTCTTGGATGGACTGTTGCTTTCCCATAAGTTTGCATATTGTGCGCCTCTGCACTCTCCGACTTGTAGCTGTAGAAACTGGGTATGGGGTGACTCTCTCCACCTGACGAATGCACATAATATAAGCATCCACGAGAAGTGGAAGGGGTGGTTTGGCTCGTCCTATGCTTCCAAACAATCTGCAAGAAAAATATTTAATAAAAACAAACACCAATTAAATTGTTCACCTTCTGCAACCTGCACGGCAAGGTGAATTACTGCTCCTATGACTTCTTTCGGGTGAAATTTAGTTAACAGTCTGCCAGCAAGCAGACTGGCTGTAAATTTGAGTGTATCATCTGCTAAGGCTGTGAGGTCATAAGCCCAATCTCCTCTCTATATCTTGTACTTGTTAACTAGAAGTGCTGGTAGCTTAGTATCCTTGCTTTTCCTTGATATACGTGTCCGAGGGTCCTTACCGCTCTTGGACAGCCCAGTGATGTGGTGTATCAAATCGACATTCAGATCAACCCTGTTACCCAGCTAGAGGTAACCTCCATGTACACAGGAAAGTAGCAAACCCACCACGGCATTAACCTATGTACCTCATACGAAATGTGGTATTTTCAACAAATTGAGCAAGCCTGACTGCTCAAGAATCTAGACATGTTCCATAGAAACAAAATCATCTGCACCGGTCCTCGGGTTCCTCTGAACCATAAGATACTGATCTTGCCAAAACTGAGGATATGTCTTACTGTCTCCAATGTTATAGTCTGCAAATTTGAGATTAGGGACATATCCTAACAGTTCTCCATCTTCCTTTACATGAGGATCAATCGGCGGTAGCGGAATAGGAAACTTAGCACCCTTGGGAATGGTTACCTATAGTGCATCCTTGACTCATGGAAAAATGTATACTGCTGCCATATGAACTTCTTCTTAGTGCTCTGAACTGGACTCTTCTACTATCTGAGCTTGACTCTTCATCCTTGGCATCTGCCTGACCTATGTTGCACCTAATTTCACAATCCTGGGTGGCGGCGTCATAGCAAAGTCGAGGCCACCACGCTTGAATCATCGCATGGTGTCTTCTAAAGGCTGCGTCTTGAACATAAACCACCTGGTGCGATACTCTGAACTGGAAATGGCTGTGAAAATGGGGAAACCAACACTCTATAACTCGAGTATCTTTACACAGGCAAAACTCGATAAATTACTCTATAACTATCAGAAATCGCAAAAGTAACCCTTCTGTTTGAATGATCTGTGTATTTGTAATGAAGGCGGTAATCTCTGAAGCAATGGTCACTTAGGATGGACCCATTGGTGGCATTTATTGCATGGACAAGACAACACACCGTGCCCCGCTCCTCATTAATTGCTGAAAACCCATTCAAATTTCCCTTGAAAATTTTGCGCAAGCTGTGGTCTCGACCAATATTTACCAAATCTAGGACAATCATTGTACTGTTTCAAAATCTAGGGTAATGTATACCTGTCATATCTACACTAATTGCTTATCAGAAGGTGAAGTGACTGGCCCTCTTTCCCTTTCAAAATCGTCTTCACAGCATGGGGAACATCGCCTCGTTGTGATGTCACACTGCATCGTCCTGGACCAAAAAGTTGGCGTCAAACTCCGCAACGTTAAAAAACTCCGCAATCATCCTATGACTTGCACAAAATAAACTTTCCTGCTGCGATTCCTCCTACTTAGAACTTTTTTTCACCTGGTGTAGACTAGTTATGGGTGCGATGCCTCCTTTCAACTACATTGGACATCTGCACCACTTAGTTCTCTGTGTTAGGGTTGGGATGTGGAGTGGCTATCACTATAAATCTTAAGCCTACTGCCATTAATCAAAGTAGGAACAAGTTCCCTGTTCAGTTTACTGAGCTGAACGACACCTCCTTTTGTGACTTGCTGAATCTGATATGGCCCCAACCAATGTGTCTTGAACTACCCTGGAAACTTAACAAACTTGTTGTCATAAAGGAGCACTAGGTCTCCTGTCTGAAAAATCTTGCTCTTGATGTGCCTGTCATGCCAATATTTTTCTCATGCATTTTGCACTTTTTGATGAAATCCTGCGATGAATCTGTCTTCTTCTAAGGCAAGCAGCTGCGCTAATCTTTCAATCATCGTATCTGTATCAACCATCTCGGTAATTTGAGTAATTATTAAACTGGGAATAATATATTACATAGGAAAAACAATCTCTTGTCCATACACCAAGCTGAAAGGTGTGTGTCCTATGAGTTTCTTGCATGTAGGTCTATAAGCCCATAACACAGCATTAACCCTGAGGTCCCAATCATCTCTTTGGTTGTTACAGATCTTAGTAATAGCATTTTCTAGAATCTTGTTAAAATCCTCCACCGTACCATTAGCTTGTGGGTGGTAGGGAGTGCTCTTATGATGTTATATCTAAAATTCCTCCATCAAGGCCTTAATAGTGCGATTCAGAAAGTGTGTGCCTTAAACACTCATCAAAATTGCTGGACATCCAAATATACTTATGATTTTTTCAAAAATGAACTGGGTAGCTGTAGCAGCATCACAATTCCTTACTGCTTTGTCCTCTACCCACCTAGTGAGGTATTTTGTTCCTATGATGATGTATCTTGCACCAATTTGTTTCCCTGGTGGGTTGATAGGACCCACAAAATCTATAGCCCACTTTTCAAATGCCCGCAGCATAATCTGTGGTCGCAGGGGCATTTCATCTCTCCTCGAAGGTTTTCCTACCCTCTGGAAGATATCGTAGCATCTACAAAACTCCTTAGTGTCTTTATGCAAAGTAAGCCACCATAATCCTACAGCTAGAATTTTCTGAGGAGTCGGCTTTCCTGCGAAATGACCTCCTACGGTACCTGAATGTGCTTCTCTACTAATGGCCTCTTTCTCGTGCGGCATAACGCATATGCGCAGGACTTCATCTGGACCTAACTTGTATAAATTTCTTGCGATCAAAGTGAAATATGATGCTTTAACAACTAACTGTTTCTTTTGCTGCTTAGTAAACTCAACTGGTGCCCACCCTGTAGTGAGAAAGTGAATAATATCTGCGTAATACTCATCCACGATCTGGATAGAGAACAATTGTGCATTTGGCAGATTATCCTCTAGATTACTTGGTTCTTCTCCTGAGTCTATCCACGACAGATGATCAGGTCCTGCACTCAATCTCCCTAGTTTTACAATAATTTCAAAATCATACTCCTGAAATAGGAGTAACCATCTACAGATCCTTCCCCCTAACACTAGGTTATTGACCAAATACTTTGAAGTGGAATGGTCAGTGAATATCTTGAATGGGGCACCCAACAGGTAGTGCCTAAACTTCTGTAGAGCATACACCATAGCTAATCCTTCTCTTTCTGTAGTGGTGTAGTTATTTTCTGCAGTAGATAAATTTCTGCTTTAGTACGTGATAGGGTGATTGATACCCCCTTCTCCTGGCTGTGTTAAGACAATCTCGAGTGCGATGCTAGATGCATCCACATGTACATGAAATGGTTTGTTCCAATATGGAAATACTAATATGGGTGTTGTAACCATCTTCTCTTTAAGAGTGTCTAAACTTTGCTGGCATTCCTCATTCCATAGGAATTTCACTTCTTTCTTTAACAGCTTTTCCATAGGTGTTGTGATATTTTCATAGCCCTTGATGAATTTTCTATAATATCCTGTATGACCAAGAACTGTCCTCAATTTCTTGACTAAGTTGGGTGCTGGAAGATTTACAATGATGGCAATCTTTGCAAGATCTACCATCAAGCCTTGTCTGCAAATAATATGACCCAACAAAATACCAAATGGTGCACAGAATATACATTTATTCAAGTTAAGAGAAATCTGTTATTGCCTACATTTTGCTAACATGAGCCTTAAATATCCTATATTCTTTTTTATTAATCCAAATACAGTCCAATCATCAAAATAGACTTCTAAGAATTTATGTATGTATTCCTTAAAGACAGCAACTACTACTCTAGAAAAAATAGCTGGTGCATTTTTAAGACCAAAGGGAATTATTGTATACTAGAATGAGCCACATTCTATAGCAAAGGTGGTGTTATGCCGATCATCTGGATGGATTCTTATCTGGTGATATCCTAAAAAGCCATCAGTGAATGAGTAGATCTCCTGTCCTCCCACATTGTCTAAAACTTCATCAGTAAAAGGTGTCAGAAATGGGTCATGAAGTGATGCGTCGTTGAGTTTGCATAAATCGACACAAATCCTGATTTCTCCTTTAGTTTTCTTTTCCTGCACAACCATGGGACTAACCCATTCACTCTCTTCTACTAGCTCAATGATTCCTGTTGCTAGCATCTTATCAATATCATCCTTAACTTTTTCTTTATAACGGGGATTTAATCTGTATGGACGTTGCTTAACTGGACTAGCGTCCTCTTTCAAAGGTATCCTCATGACTCCCAAATCTCCTACTATTCCTTTCATATCTATAAAATTAGTGGGAAATAAGTCCTGATATTCATGTAACAAATCAGCGATGTGTCCTACCATTTCACCATCCCAATTGTCTCCAATAGAGACAAACTTTGGTTCTATTTCTGTGCCAATATTGATATTTTTAATATTAATAGGCTCTGTGACAGCTGGAATATCTAGATTTGGTCCATCAACTTCACAAGTCCCTTTTGACTCTGGAATGTTGATACTGCGCGGATTCTCATCCTCATCGCCTGGTTCTTCTGTGAAGGTGTAACACTTTAGCGCATGTTCTAACTGGATGTCCCAATCAGGCTGAGTATACACTGGTAGGGTACAGTCATCAAATATCTTAGTCTTTATAATCTTTAAAGACTGATAAATGCTTGGATACTCCGATTCAAAAGTGAAAGTGAGTACAAAGCTGTCTATCATAACTGGCCATGTAATCGTTCCTCTGCACAACTCTATCTCAGTGTACTAGTTCCTTGGGACTGTGTCTAAAGTGTGAATGAATAGGTTAACCCATTCATCCTCTAGAATGTTCGACCAATTCTGTTCAGAAATCTTAATATGTGACTTGGGGTCACTTTCTCTTGTATATTTCTGCTGTAAATGGTCCTTGTCATTAGAGAATCTGATCACCATCAATCTCTTAAAATCATCCCATGCTACGATATTTTCTTTATGTGCATGCCACCATCTTACAGGTGTAGCTCTTACTGCAAGGTCAATAACTACCATCCTCTTCTCATTAGGGATTTCCTGCTCAAACTGCTATAAAAAGTCATTGACATCTACTAAGCCATGAAATGAGGAAATATCCTGAATCTCTGTTGCAATCCATCGCAGTGACTTAGTCATAAATGCACATCTGCGAGCTGAAACTTCATAAAGCCTATTCTGCCAATTTTCTAAACCAACATCCGAATTCGATGCGCATGAGCTATCGCATCACCAACTAATATTTCCTTCTGTGGTGGGATTGATATAATCACTTTGTTTAGTAGTCATCTGATAGAGGCTCTCCATATTATGCACCTCTTCCTCTGCTCTGATAGGTTCAATGTATCAAGGACCCTAAAAATGATCCAACGGTGCGATGACTCGAATATGTTTATCCTCAAAGGTCATTTGTCTTTTCTTCAAATTGATAACAACCATGTTATCAAATGCCCAATCAATACCTAATAAAGTTGGATACGGTCTGCTATCGCCAATAATTTCTATGACTTCAAAATCTGTAAAGCTGTGAAATCCATCAATATCAACTGGTACTTGCGATAATTGAACCAGTGGTGATACCCTCTGCTGATTGGCTAATCGTAGATGGATAGGTGATCTGGCTAACTTAGGGCTACCCATATGTTCCCATGTCTACTTAGTAAGAACATTTACCTCTGATCCCAAATCTAGGATTAACTCATCCATTTCAAACTCTCCAATTTGTGCTATGAGTCTCATTTCTCTTCCTGTTCTTGTATGGACCATAATATTATGAACAACACGCTGCGTACTGCTCACGGAAGAAGCCTGCTGATACTAATCTATGATGCATTGAAGCTCTCCTATGGATTTCTCATTTCTTATGAGTTTCAAGCAGCTCCACAGGAAGGATTGTACACTTCCTGTCAACTCATCCTCTTCGCACCTTCCAGATGTGGTAGCCTGCGATATTTGCACAGGACTAATGCCACAAAGTGTTTGCTGCGGTACACCCCTACAAGGTAATATTTGCGATCCTGATGGTGTGGGGTCAGTAAAGAAAGTTTTAGCTTGCTGAAATGTTTCTTTGTTCTTTCGTAGGTCAAGTGGTGTAGATTTATCAGTGGCTTTACGCACCCACTTTGGACCTGTATTCTTTTCAGCATCCTGCAATGTCCTACTAGTAGAAGCACCACTGCGAGTCACAACATTGACTCTTGGTTCTGGTTCTTTCTGCTCAGCAACAATAAGCTGAATATTATGGGTTACTGCTAGCTTAGGATCCTTAATCTTGGCTATCAAAATAGGACATTATTCTATAGTATGATCATAGGACTTGCAATACTTACATGTTGTAGTAGGGTTTTGACAATCCCTTGCATAATGTCCTATGGCTCCATAGTTGTAACAAACAATCGGTCCATGGCCACGTCCAAATCCTCCACCATGGCCTCTTCCTATGAATCCTCCACCATGGCCATCATGAGCTGGTTCATGCTGTGGACCTGCTGTTGGTCCTGATGTCTCTGACTGGACTCTGTAGAAGTCATGTTTTCTCTCTATCATGAGATCATAAGCTCTGCAATTATTTTCATCATGTCCTACTGAATTACAGAAGTTACAGTATAAATTCTTAGGAGTTTGTACATACTTCTGAAGTAAAGGGCATTCCTGTGGTCTATGTCCTCATGTTCTACATATTTCACACCATGGCCCTTGATTCTGTACTGAGGGGTTAGGAGCTCCACTTGCTACATACTCAAAAAATACTAGGCAGTTATCTTTGGTATGGCCATGTCCTTTACACTTTGTACACCATAATTCTTGTTCAACCTATTTTCCTTTCTTAATCTCATGTAACTATAAAGTGAGATTGGCTAACTGATTCTGTAAGTTTGTCATACCTGCACTAGTCTCAGCTAAAGGTGAATCCTCTAGTTTCATTTCCATCTCCAATGTGTCATCCTGCATATGGATTTTCTATTGCATTAGGGGAAGTCTGATATGAGGGAGCAGTGCTGCAATGAACCATTCCTTATGCTGCTCCGGTGCAAACTCAAAACTAACTTGGTCTATAAGAGCTTTAAATTTCTGATCGAAATCCCATACTGACTTTGTGGGTAACTGTTTAATGTCTTTAAGTTCTGTGATACATTGTGACTCAGAATTGGGTTTCTTAAATTCCTTAATCATTGCGGTCCTGACCTCTACGAGTGTTCTGTTCTGCACTGATGTATACTTCATATACCATGTTAAAGCTCATTCTCTAAGTGTAGTGGCCAACTGGACAAGCTTAGTATTGTCATCCTGGATCTATTTAATGGTCCATACAGCTTCACATAGGAACCAATGTTGTTCTGGGTCTTCTGCCCCTGTACTCGTAAAGGTAGGTAATTTCATGTCATCCCCCATTCTATTTCTACGAGGTGGATTCTGATTTGCTGTATTACTACCACTTGGAAGTGTAAATGTAGGTGGTATCAAGGTAGTATGTACTGTGTGTGAACTACTAGATGGAGTTCCTATGGGATTATTCTAAGTCTCGGTTGGTTTCTGTGGGGTATGAGGGTGGTAAGGGATACCCCCTACTGTTCTTTCTCTATTACTTTGACTCTATTTTCTAGTACTGTCTGAAATGTCTTCAAATAAGGAAGATCTCAAATCTACTTTATATCTCTTACCGCTACATGTACATCCAATTTCTTCAGAATCACTCTCAAACTCTTGTGACATTACACTTACTTAACTTATTCATCTGAGAATATATCCAGTACTGCTTTTTCATACAATAACATCTTAAGAGACAAATTTAAAGAGTTCAAGTACTGACCGCGATATCCCTTGAAGAAGTACCTCTCTGCTTCGCTGAAACTCTTTCTTTGATCAACTGCAAACTCTGTAATGAAACCTTTCAGTAAAATCGCAAGCCAGAAGTCTACTGCCCGCGAAATGGGATTATCTATGCTTTTCATGGTGTGAATCAGCTCCGGTGTCCAGACAATGTTCATTTTCTTATTGAATACATGCTTATCATTCAACTTGGACAACCAATCATACAACTCATTTGCATAGGTCACAAAAAATATCACATGGAGGTCTGTGAAGATATGTTTCTGTAATCAGTCATCTGTACTCAGCCTAGGACTCTTGTTTTCTTTCTCAGCAAATTCTCTTTCTTTAGACTCAACCCATTGGTTAAGTTCTTCTTTAGTAGGATGCCAACAAAACATCAACTCTTCAATTTGTCCAAAATCGGCGACGGAACCATTTGTTGGTCTTCTCTGGGGAGACCCAGGTTTACTTTATTGTACCAAAAAAACCCCTAGCTCATTGGCCCTTTTGGAAACAGACTGTAGAATAGCCTGAAGTCTCACCCGAAGTGATCCTAGATGGGGTGGCTGAAGAATTAGGCTTCCTCAACCAGGTTATGTAGCATCCTAGGTCCTCTTGACTCAGGTTAACTAGCTAAATCTCTCAGCAAGGGTTGTTCCTCTCTTCCTAGCTGAATCTACTATGGGAATGACTCTTATCGCATCACAACTTCTGGGATGATGTGCAAACTTTCTCTTTTTCCCAACTCTTAACCTGCGACATCTCACACCGCAACTCCCCCGACAGTGCGATATTGCCTTTCTATGCTGCGATGCTTTCTACAGTAAGACTCAATATGCTCATCAACTCTAAAGGTCCATAGGCTTCCTCCTTGGGTATAATAGCTTAGTTAACCTTCATTAGGGTGTTAAACAACTTCACTTAAGCTCCTACAGTTTAACATGCTTAACACCAATTACGCTCACTCGCTGAACTAAATATATAGAAGTCACTTAACACTGTAGCTGTTGTGAATCAAGTGCTGATAAGCTCATATACAGAATGCTCGACACATTCAACTCACATTTATCCTTCTATGTTATTGTAAACTGAAGGATAGCATACATACATTCATTAACTGATAAGCAAAGTTCATGTAACAGATAACAGATAGCAAATAAGTAGAGCACAATCACATGAAACAGTCACACAACACATGGATGTTACGTGGTTCACTTCCAGGGGGGGATCTATGTCCACGAGAACTGTGTTTGTATTATATCTTGAGAGAGTAAGCACAGTTCCACTGCAACCTCCTGTGCAGCTTGAGATCTTCTAGGAAACTCCACACACATAGCTGGGAGCCCTTCTCTTAGATCTCTTCTCTTCCTATAATGCTTTCTTCTTACAATATACCTTTCCTCTCTCTCTCAATCCCTACGGATTGTTAAATTCATGCTCAAGTTGTTGACCATTGGTTACGGTAAGATAACTACAGACTTAACAACAGAACCAGAGCTCGACTCTTCCTCAATGTCTCACAATACTAACGACAACTAGTAACAACCTAACCAACCAACCTTTCATAATACAAAATACATGCTTAAATAGATGGCCCGAAGGTCTCACCGTGATACAAAACTGTGGGCCGTTCCCAACAGTAACCCAAAACCCTAATTATGACAGTCGGCCTATCTGTACTTTGAACCGCCGCTTACTAGTCACACCGTAGCCTCCTGCAGTCTTCCGCGATTTTCAGCGCTGATCGCGGGTATGGGTGCTGCTTCCTCGGTCCCTCCCCTTATGTCCTTTCTCTTTAATACTTCTTCCTGTTGCTCGTTCTCCATTTATGAGGGTAGCTGAGCCCTCCTGTCGTCTCTGCTGCCTTAAATGCAGTGGTTGAGCTCTCTTCTCGACCGCTTCAAGTATTGTTTCCTTTGACTTTCTTGTTTCGACCGTCGTGATTTCTGGCCCGCGATCCATAGCGAGAAATGCGCTATGGTGTCGTACCTTTATCGCATCGAATCGCTGATATCACTAGATTATCGGCATCGCCAAAACTATCTTTCCTCCAAAAATTGTCCATCTTCTACCAAAAATAGCAGCTTTTCCTTTAGCTGTGGGGCCCTGCTCCAAAAGCGTCTAAATCAATGAATAACTCAGTGACTAAATCAATGACTTAATCCATGACTAAATCAACAGTGATTAAAACAGTGACTAAATCAGTGACTAAATCAATGACTAACTCAGTGACTAAATCCATGACTAAATCAATGACTAAATCATTAACTATAAATGACTAAAACAATGACTAAATCATTGACTATCAATGACTAAAGCATTGTCTATCAATGACTAAATCATTGTCTACTAATTCAAGCTATTAATGACTAGTGAAATATGACTAGCTATAAGATAGTAAAAATTTGCTACTATTAGTCACCGACTCAAAAATAGTCGTTTATAGCTTGATTTTAGTCATTTTTTTAGTCATTAATTTCTCATTTTCTACTAGTGGTTGATTTTAATTGGTTGTGATTACTCAAATTTAAATGGTTGTGCAACTAATGAACTTTATGACTCAGCAGTGAAGTAAATATGCACACCTAACAAGTAATGCCAAGTGCAATTGTGTAGAATGAAAAACAGGGTATGCCACTACATGAGATGCAAGATTATTCCTTCAAATGTAAGTGCAATCATTCCTAGATGAAAATATGATTGTAATTCAACAAGAAAACCTAATGCAAGTACCGTGCCAATGCAAAATGCAAGAGATGCATAACTATGCAAAAGAAAAAATATTTTTGTATTTTTTGAAATAAATAAGATATGAAAGCAATAAATGTATCTACAACCCTTAGACCTTGAAACCACTCACAAATAGCATCCAAGCAAGGCACCAAGGTAAAAGAGACCTAATGCACTAATCCCAAAAAAAATGAATAAATGAATGAAAAGGACAAAGCTTTAAAAATAAACTAAAAAATGTCTCTGGTCAGGAACAGAGGGTGTATACAGACACCAGAAGCATCTAAGAAGACTCAACAACTTTCAAAACTCACCCAGCAACACTTAATCCTCCAACTAAGGCTCAAAATCAAGGAATACATGACTATTCTCAGTAAAACAACGTACAAACACGACTGTTCAGGGAAAACCCGCGTGTATATGCGACTGTGAATACAAAACCCATGTACAGGAAGAAAAAGGAAGAAAAATAGGGAAAAAAGACAAGCCAAGATCAAATTTACTTCTTCAGGACCCTACTGGGAAAACATGCCCCCAGAACCGACACAGAACAGAGAAATCAAGAGTAATTCAAGTACATTGAATACCAAAAACCCCAAAGGGAAACAAATAGGAACCTCCCTAGTATGGTCACCAATTATGTTACGGAGAGAAAATTCCTATGGCTTGGGGGTACCAAAATATAAAACTTGACACAAGAAATCAATATTTCCCAATATGAAAGAGAAACAAAACATCTAACACTAAGGGATACCGAATCATACCTTGTTTCATACGGTTGAAGTAGATCACCATTGAGATTTTCCAATTCATGCTTGTGTTAGCAATTTGATCTCAACAACAACAAAAAATGACAAGCATGCTCTATAATAATGTGTTAGACATACTCTATAATATATATTCAACAATGTATAAGTAATTAAATACATACATGGATTCAATATTCATATTCAAATGCACATAATTGGACAGGAAAATATATTTCTATTAATAAAATCAAAGATTACAATAGTGACAATCTCTGTCGGCATGTATACAATCCAAGATAAACTAAGTCCTCCACCTGGGCCTCCACCACCTCAATCCTCCATCTCTCGATAGAAAGCTTACAAAGCAAAGGAAAGCTTGGGAAGAACACAAAGTGCTCCAAAGGGACAAAGGGATGCAGACTCGAGTATAAGCAAACTGAGGAAACAATGGACTATAGTTTCTTTGCTCTTCAATTCCTTGTCTTCAATGTATCCAATGGGTTCCTTATATAGCGCTCCAAAAGGGTAATGGAGGGTTGAATCTGAGTGATATCAAGGCATGTGGAAAACAAAGAGTCAGGTTTTTCATACTCCTATGAGGAAAACTACAAAAATATTTGGATTTATGCACACATATTGATGTACACAGGTTTGAGGTCAAACTTCATGTGTACACATGAGCATGGGTTTAAAATTCACGTACAATAATAAAAAGGTGTTTTTTATGGATGATACTGGAACATAAAAATATGATATAAGTCCATGGGGTCTAAAGAGTCTGCAGAGGGACAAGGAAGGCCATAAATATATGATCAACCATGTGTGGTAAAATAAGCTATAACAACTTCCTTACCATTCATTGAGATCCTCTCTATTTTGAGAATAATTTAATATTCTTTACTAAACATGACCAACCACATGAAGGTGGAAGCTCCTATGGCCCCTTTCCCCCCTCACATCACTCTCAATTCCCCAAACCCAACGCATCTACATGCAAATAAAAATTTAGTGCAAATTAATTCATTCAATAGTTGAAAACAAATTTCATTAAACCATTCATTCATTCAATAGCTGAAAAAAAATTCATTAAACCATTCATTCATTAAATAACAAAAAAAACCATGCACTACATTGTGTTATAAAAAAGAATTACTCAAAATTTCTTCAGTCCCTTCTTTTTCACTTTTCTTCTCTTTACATAATTAGCAAGAAGTGCATATTCTAGAATTTGTTGATCGGTCTCCCTAGTAGATTTCTACCCAGGTTGAACTTGCAACAAGGGGCTCGGAATGCTGCAATAATGTGAAAATGTTTCATTAATTTATTTTTGTTTTTATAATTACTAGTAATCCATTTAAAAAAACATTACAAATGTGTTTTTTTACGTGGTGTGGGCACATCATGTTCATCATTATCCTGTCCAGGTTGAACCTGTATAATGTTACCTGCATCTACATGCTCTATAGTTGAACTATGGAGAATTACAATTAATGTTCATCATCTGCAATTATTTATACAAAACAGTAGCATATTAATAAATTCATTACCAGAAATTGAAGCATGATCTTCGACTAGATGGTGTACATCCTCAACATTAACAGGATCATTACTTTCCTACTCAAAACAGAATAAATAGTTTATATTAATTTTTTATAACGAAAACATTACATGAGAATTAATAAGTTTTCATTAAACTATATATTTTTTATATACCTATGCACCAGATGGATCACCAAAAGACCATCTATGGCCAGACAAGCTTTTTCGGTGTTCAACAACATATTCAAAGCCGTGTTGGAAGCAAAGATTCAATTATTCCTCAGTGGGAACTTCTTTGAATCGATTAGCATGTATATTTTCATAACGTCATTAATTTTACATTTTGCGCTAGAATAAAACGAAAATAATTTTCTTATATTTATTATTTGGATGCAGTATCAGGTTTTGGATACTTACAAATTGTGTTTCCAAATTTGAATAACCACTAGGCCCAAGCTTTTGTTGACCAATTTTTTCCATTCTTGCCTTGGTGCCCTTTGATGTGTCTAACAACCTAATCAAGTGTTGAATTAAGTTAGTCGATTTTTTAAATTAGATATAAAAATTAATAATAATAAGGATTACCATTACATTGTGGAATGTATTGCATACCTCCCTGTGCCTGGTGGTATCTTTCCTAATTTTCTTAGAACCTTCTCTTTTCCATATTCCACTAGGGCTTTCCACTCCCTTGATGGAATCATCGGATGGCGCTCATACCTAGGGTTCTTTTCTAGGTGAACCCTATATTGGTATCGAATAATATTCAAATGTTTCCAATCCTTCTTTAGGACCTTCACTGTATCGAAGGTATATTTTCCAAATAGACAAACCAATCGATTAGTCAGCTCAACCTTTAAAGCTTTTGGTTGTCTGTCCCAAGTTGTGCGGATGGTGGGACTGAATATATCCAAGGAAAAATCATTTATATTTTTGTAAAATACATAAATTCTTGCAAAACAACCATGCCATCATTAGTTTATTTTTTTTATATTGGTAATTAGAAAGAAATTATAAAATATAAATTGAACAATCTATAATTACCCGGAAAAGTCTCTATCTTTATTGGAATGATTTCCTTGTTCACCAAAAATGTTGTCACTATTGAACCGAGCTAGTGACACGAGAAGATCCAGGAAATGTTGCTTCAACATTAGCATTAGTATCAAACCCTGTCTCCAGCCCTTATTCTGCACGATTTGTTGTGTGTCGGTCAGCATCGGTTGCACCCTCTGCTGGCCTTGAGGGTGTCACAAAGTGAGTTTCCGATTGTTTAGTGGAAAATAAGGGTGCAGTATGTGGTGTATGTGGAGTGGTTTGCTAACTGGGACCAACACTGCCTTCACCACCAATGTGTGGTTGCAGAATTTCCTACAAATACAAACCATTGTATTATAAGTTCACTATCGTATTAAATTAAAAAATTTAAAGTTTTAAATGAATTCACTTTATGATTCTGCAACTTACTTTCAAGGCCTAACATCTTTGGATCAACAATTGAACCTTTGATTTGATCTCATTTGTCTGTGGAATTGTCAATGGTAGATGAAGCATTTCCGCATCTTTTTTTTTCAAGGTCTTCTGTATCACCTTCATCGGGTCTAGAACCGATGTCAGTATCATTCAACAAATGGTAGACTTCAAAATCTAAATATTGTTGAGTTTCTATTTCATAAACCAAATCATTTGTCTGCAACAGAAATATATAAAAAAATGCTTAGTTGTTGAAGCAATAGTCTGTGCAAAAACGATATTAATAAAAATTGTCTATAATGATAGATTCCTAGAATTACATCTAGGTTTACGTGATGCCTAGATGATGGTGTGGTCTAATCAACAACTGGGGACTTTCCTCGATCATCCACCTGTAAAAAAAGTATACAACATTATCATAATGAACGCAATC
This sequence comes from Pseudotsuga menziesii, assembly GCA_001517045.1. Classification (NCBI taxonomy): domain Eukaryota; kingdom Viridiplantae; phylum Streptophyta; class Pinopsida; order Pinales; family Pinaceae; genus Pseudotsuga; species Pseudotsuga menziesii. Next base: position 356,243 of record LPNX010003368.1, read on the forward strand.
GTAAAAACAAAAAAAATACATAACAAAATAAACATTATGCTACATGTTTTATATGTATACAATTTAAAAGTATTTAAAATGTAGAATTGTATTCAGGTTTACCTGTTTCTCTGATGCCGCAGTCGTATGATCAACAACTGGGGACTTTTCTCGATCATCCACCTGTAAAAAAAGGAAGCAACATTATCATAATGAAGGCAATCATAAAAATGAAAAAATACATGAAAAAATAAGCACTATGCTACATGTTATACTTGTTTACAATTTTAAAGTATTTAAAATGTAGAATTACATTCAGGTTTACCTATTTCCCTAAGGTTGCAGTCATTTGATTATCTATCAGGTGGCTTCCCTTATCAATACTCTGCATGAAAAATAGATAAGATTATATAAATGAACCGAATATACTATTTGAAAAACATAACAACATAATTGTTTGTACATATTAAATTTTTACAATGGCAACATCGATGTATAATTTCCACCTTGAGGAAGATCTACTAACATCTACTATGAGAGAGGTTCCCTGATAGAACCCCGCATCAAAAACATACTAAAAATTATCTAACGAAACCAAAATACTCACTAAAACAATTTAATAACATAACATTTTGATGTATACATGTTTCCTCACGGATTATGTACTCCTCTCACCTGCTACTAGGGCAATGTGCCCCCCATCACCTCCCTGCGAAGTCAATATAGGAAATTTAATAAAAAAATATAATTATCTACTAACGAAAATTTATAAATATGTTAAAATAATTAATAAAAGGTTGGGTAAATTGTTGGATGTACCACATCCATACTAACTGTGTTTGTATCTAATTGATTCAAATTGTAATTAATAAGCAACTCTTCCTTGACAGCTATTGATTTAATGGAACATACAAAGACATGGATTCCTTCATGCCCCTCAAATATGCAGTTGGGTTTCTTAAGTGTAGACCCTGGTTGTGTACTATTTATAAACCTCGCAATATTCCTAGTTTTGTTTGGCCTTTCATCAATGTACAATGTTGCTCCTTTATTTTGATCTTTGTCTTTCAAATGTAAATAATTTGCTGACAACCCATATCAACGCATACTTCATGTATATTGGACTAGGTGCATCAGGTCATTGTATTTGTAAGTGGGTCCAACATACTCCATCAATTCTGTACATCTTCCTTAACCGACCTTTATGCCATCCATGCAAAACAACCCCAATCGATGTAATGACGACGATGCAATTCTATATATCCTCTCATTCACACAAAAATCAATTTTGAATTGATGAAGATCCCTAAGTACCCATTGTTTCACTAGATGTTTGTACCTTAAGGGAACCTCGATGTCTCCTATTGTCTCATCATCATAGGAACATGACCCCCCTCCTCTGAGAAAACAATCCATGCATTTATTGAATTTTCTTCTGATCTTCTGACATATAGTTGATCTAGCCCTTATATACCCACTGGATGTCTCACTTTCCTATAGCCTTCCAAAAATCCCCTCGCTCGATGAAGACAGGTCAGACAAATACCTGTTTGGTTCTACCTGCACCATGGCTGAAAAAAAAATTGGCAAATAAGAGCAAAATACTGGCAAAAACTTGGATAGACTTATAAGCATGACATAATAGTGATATCATTATCCTGAATAATATCAATAATTCCCTAGTATAACAGTTCATCACATAGTACTTTAACATGATATAGTTATCAAGTGGTTCCATAGCAAAGGATTCAACCAATTTATCTCAAAATACAAACTACATTTTTTACAAAATTATTAGGTGTACCTTTTTTAATTTATTTTTTTTCCTCACCCAAAAATATTAAAGACCCAATGTACAGATCTCAATATATCTAAAAAAATCATTTGCAAATATTTTGAAACTTTTTTTCAGAACAAAAAGAGGTGTTCCTTGATATTCAATAGTGAATCAAAGGTAACTTGTACATAGTCCCGACAGTAATTCATTCCAGACATGAGTGAATATCATAAGTATCAAAAAATTTCTTAAGGGGAGGGATGAAACCCACAATCCCAAGATGATTGAAGTAGCAATACCACACAGACAACATAAAGATCCCAAACAAATTATCCAAGGAGGCATCGAGGGTGGATAAAACACACCCCTGAGGGAATGAAAACAAAATCTATATCCCCAGCTAAAACAAGAAAGATGCTGATGTATCCCATAGTCGAAAGAACAAAAAATGAATATGCCGCATAAATCAAAAAGATCTTAAATTAGCTGTATCATGCCTTCCTCAGTGATTTCTCCTTCTAAATGTTACGAGAAGGAGAGGAGGCCAACCTTAATATTCAATGCTTCCTTGGATAAATGGTATGAACTCATATTGTGCTCCCTATAGACATGGCTAAATTCATATAACAAATGAATTGAATTTTTCGGTGGTATAGCATATATGCCAGATTTAATGGATATCTGATGATATTGGAAATTGGACGAAGTATCCTTCATCTTAATATTATGTATTAATAGCTATGTTCCTGAATCCTAACACTTGTATATATTTCTGTCCAGGAGGAATAAAGGGAAAGGTTTTTTGAAGCAAAACGACAAAAAAATGAGGTATGCAATTGTTGATTATCATTCTAGTTTGTGATGGTATTTCCAGATATTAGATATTTATTGCACACTTAGTCTTTTAGGAAAATCAAGACTAGTATTGATTTTAGTTAGGAACTCTTTAGAATTTGGATGTATTATACTGAATAATCAACATACATATTTTTTTAAAGAGGAATCAAACCAATTCAACATAATGGACACCAACTTCTCTTCCTTCTCTTTTTTCCATATGGCAGCCAAGTGATCTTTCAACATTGTGATCCTAGCCTAGTAGCTAACCTTTAATGTATCTATGTCACTCATACAAATGTTTGAAAGCTTGTTTCTCAAGATAAAATTCCCAGGGACACTCACACTCTGGTATAATACATACAAAACATCATATATTGGGTTTCCATTCTTCTTCTATACAATGTGAGTGATCAAATTTTCTGACCCTAAGTAATAATCCCTACAAATCTAAAGCAACCTCAAAGAAAAATCACCAATCAAATCAAGTAGGAAACCTTTCTAGGGTCCAAAATCTTCTTCCAAAGAAAAATAGTAGTTCACACTCAAACTATAATAGTTTAATCACCTCTCCCAGGTATGAAACAACTGAAACACCTAACTCCTCTTCACCAAGAGAGCAATCCTAGTCAACTCAGCTTTAATACCATGTGGAAATTTTGAGAATTGTTTCTTAATGCAAATTCAGAAACTTCACCTCAAACTTGAGGTTCCCCAAATATATTTGGGGAACCATGTGGCTCATCAAATGTTATCCATAAAAAGTACAAAAGTCAAAGAAAATACATGTGTCTCATAAAATTTTATCCATAAGTACACTAGGTCATAAAAACTGTCTACTACCATCCTACACACAGTTTTGAAATCATTAAGGTATCAAAACAATTTATTTTAATATTGAAAGTTACACAACATAAGTTTGATGCATATATTTACTCTCATTTTTTAACTAATGATACCATGTGTATTTGGTAAAGCAACTTGAAGAAGATGACATATGACCAAACAACATGCATGCATACATGTTGAGTCCATGTTACGATTATGTTTTTTTAATATATATTTGGACCAAATTGCATGTATATTCAAAAGAAACACATGAATAGGGTTTGGATTATTAATAGACACATGGATAGGGTTTAGTTGTTAGGCAATCCAGAGATAGGGTTTGGATGATTAATAAACACATGCATAGGGTTTAGTTGTTAGGAAATCTAGGGATAGGGTTCAAATGATTAATACAAACCTTCCAAAGGTCTGTCCAAGTGTGCATCAAACAATAGTTGGGTGAATCAAACAACATTCATTGACCTTTTATCACAACTTTTAATATAAATGTAGTTTTGACATGAAAATCAACATGCATGCACACGTCTCATATTTTACTCTTTGTGATGAAAGAAGTAGAGACCTTGTTACCCATGGAACCAAAGGCTCGGTCCAACCAAAAAAATCAAGCATATCCCTTTGAAATGAAAATTCATTTGTCTAAAGAAAAATTCCTCACTTGAAAGTGTAGGAAAGTGTTAAATGGGTTTTTGAACCTAAACAAAATTATACTTAATCCTGAAGTTCTCTAAACCTGAATGTTTGTCAGACAAATCATAAACCATGAAATCTTATTTCTAGACTCTAGCATCCATCAACTAGTACTTTCCCTACTTATTTGTTCCATTCAAATGAATATTAAAACTTTGTACCAAATTTTAATAGAAACTATTCCAGGTTGACATAACAAGGAATATAATAAATAGATAGACAATTGTCCATTAGTAGAAGCCAATTATTGGCCAGTTGTGCTTAGCACCTTCCATTCAATGGGAACCAAGAAGGATTCCCTAAAAATAAAAATGGGATGTCAAAACACTGCCTCTATCATAACCTCGCCTTATAGATACATTATACCCAACAAAAATTATGTAGTTACTAAAGACTTCACAAAAACTATTAAATACTCGGGATTCCACTAAAAATGACAATTATAATCAAAATTCAAAGGATATATCTGATAAAAAATAAATTTTGGAAACCGAGTAAAGATCCAAACAAAGGAGAAACTTTGTAGACTTTGTACTACCAAAAACATATTTTGGGAAGGGATGTAACTGCAATGGACATAGGGATTTCAACCTTTTTATGTTTTCTTGGGGGCCACAAGAAAAAACTCTTAGCGAGCTGCAAACAAAATCAGTCTTCAAATAGATGCCTTCGTTGCCAACAAATGCCTCTGTGAGAGATATAATTTATTCTTATAGATGTTCTTAGTATTTTCCAACCAGAGGTGATGAATACCATTATTTTTAATTCACCATGTAGTAAATTGTGGACCTCAATGCCATGCAAAAATATTTTTAATTTGAGAAACCAAGACCTCAATGTGGTTTATTATGAAAAAATTCTATGTTCAGTGCCTTGAATAAAACCACTAACCTACAGGCCTATACTACTGTTTTTTTTCCTTATAAGTCTTGGATATCACTCACATATTGCAAATCTTAAAAAGTTGATTTACTCATCCAATTTTCTTGGGTTGAAGCTATATTTTGAGTTTGACTTATTGGGTTGGTAAACCTTGCTATATTCATGATCATTTGGTGGAATTATTTTTCATTCTTACCTTGTCACATTGCTTGAAGATATGAAAATAGACAATAGGATGTCCTCACAAGAGCTCAAATATCACTATGAATAATCATCAATCCAACCACAAACAGTATTTATAGTGCTTGTCAATTCAATATTATTCCATTGAGATTCTACACTTCTTCATTTTCAATTTGTAGAAAGAACTACTTCCATACCAACATGTGTGACAATTAAGGAATCAATTCCTAGATGGGGAGCAAGAATACCACATATCACCATGATGGGGACTTCAATATAGTTGAGATATGGATGGAAAATATTCTAGTTACTATTGATTTATAGTAGTATAAGAATCAAATGGTGCAAAGTTTCTTCCTAAAAATCAACAGTGATAGAAGAATCATACTAACTCTCATAATGTAGTCTCAACAATCAGGAAAATAAAGGCTTCTTGTCGAGATATTTAGTATTTTGTTGTGGCCATATGTCAGCCCACTATATAGGTAGTTGAGTCCATTTATGGGATGAATTTTGGGTAGTTGTGGGTGGTTAAACCCACTATTAGAGTTATTTTTAAGGGTACGGTTGGACTAGTCTCCTCCTTGGGGCTAACACCTTATAACCCTATTACACTAGTATAAATACACCACATCCCTCATTTGTAAGATCATCTCTTTAAACTATTTTTTTTCATTATTATCCATAAGGACACCTATACTTGTGTTGCACACTCCGATGAAGTCTTAGGTGTTTATTATTAATATGTTATATTTCAACTTGTTTATTTGATTGAATTAGGGTTTGTTGGAGAATTATCCATAGATACTCTACCTCATGGTTTATAACATGGCATTAGAGCTAGTGTGGATTTGTTTTCCTCTATCCAACACTCTTTAATATTTTTTAATATTAATAATTATGGTTTTCAACATGCTATTTTTGTGTAGAAACAAAGTGTTAGGGTTTTTTACCCTTATATTCACCATCACACCCCTACTTGGTAGTTTTTTCTTGGGTTTTGGAAAATATAAGGAAGAATTTGTGATTTTCCCCTCTATAAGGTTAGAACGCTCTTTTTCTCTTTATTTAAGCCATAAGTTTCTACATATATGCACTGGTATTGTGACATCTATGGATTGGTATTGTGACATCTATCTTTCTAAGCTTGACATGTAAGCCATGATCGTCACAAAGTAAACTAAAATATTTTCATTGCTTGTGAAGACCTAAAATTGTGTGATATATTTAAATATTATTGTCATCAAGAAACAAGTTAGTGATTTTAATCTCAAATATAAAGAAATCATGTCACTAAATACCTTCTACGAGAAGTCTTCTAATTCATCAGTGTAAATTCTACAATGGTGTGTAAGATTGGACTCATTGTTTCTCCATGGTACTGTGTGTTATAATTTTTTCTCTTGTTAGTGTGAACCCGACCAATAATTTTCACATACATAGTCATCATTAAGGAAATCACTAAGTCAAGTAAGTGCAACCGTTCAGCCTATCCAACAACAAGTGTCTTGGAGTTGTATCAAAGGATGCACAGAATTCTGTAAAACAACAATGAAACTTATGTTTGGTGTCATTTTCTTCCTCGAGAATGACTAGAAGAATATATGTGATCACTCTAGAAATTTTGAGAAAATGTTTCTCAATGCAAATTCATAAATTTTTCATTAACCTTGAGGTTCCCTGGGATCTATTTCCATTGGAGGTTCACACATGGAGTTCAGTTATAAATAACAAAAATATACATTTCACTTATGTACAACCAAATATATAAGTCAGTCCCCAAAAATAAAACATTAACAATTGTACTTCAGGGGAACTTTGTTTCTAGAGTCCAACCCTTAGTTCTCAAATCCTAACATACTACATATATGAAATTTCTTATTATCATAAAAATTCTTACAATCATAAATATTCCCTCTTAACTTTTGTATACTTGTCAAATTACTCAACAAAATTAGCTAACTATTTATGATAAATAAACATACCAAACAACCCTATTAACATCTCATTCACCATGAGAATATACTTTGAAAATCAACTCTTCAATTACACAAAGTTTGTACAAGAAAGTACACTTGACATATACATAAAAATGAAGTTGCAAGTAAATACCTACAACTTATCACAAGTCGGTACAAAATAGTCCTTCAAGATTACCCACAAGCTAAGAGTCCCCAATGCATCCAAACCCTAGCTAGGGTGTCTACCATCGATAGAAAACCATAATGAGAAATACATAGGTGTATAAAGTAATCCCACCAAATTATCTAGCCACACCAAAATATTTAAAACAAGTTACCACCAACACCAACAAGTCCATTCTTAATATTTCACCAAGATTACATCACACAAAATATCCAAGCAAAGTCCTCCAAGAATCCTCTATGGTTTATTTCCCACAAACCCTAGTCCCTTCTCATATGGACTCAAACCCTAGCACTTAAAGTATCCTCTACGTTTTGTCTTTCACAAATCCCATCCCTTCAAGTATCTTCTAGGTTTTGTCTTTAAAAAACCCTAACACTTTCCTTCCTTGGATAAATACAAGTATAAATACGTGAGGAAAGTTTTTCTTCAAGATAAAATTGATCCAATCAAGTCTCACATGATTCTATATTACTACTAGAAACAAATACTCTCTTCTCACTTCATATATAATAGGTGAGAGAGGCCAAAAATAGTAAAGTGTACTAAAACCATAAGCAACCTAATTTATTTTCAAGATAGGATCTCCACTTGAAGTGTCTTTGTTCAAGGTGTACACATGATACGACAAGGATCCTCAAGGGGTGTGATCTCCAAGAATGGGGGGAATTTTTCAAGAGCTCATCATCACAAGGTTGATTTCTCTCCAAAACAATCATCCAAATCTCCTCAACATTGTGTATTGGATAAATATATAACCCTAAGCATTGGATCAAGATAAATTCAGTGAGAGATAGAATTTAATATTATAGTTGTTCTTAGTATTTTCCAACTAGAGGTGATGAATACCATTCTTTTTAATTCACCATGCAGTAAATTGTGGACCTCAATGACATGCAAAAATGTGTTTAATTTGATAAACCAAGACCTCAGCGTGTTTAATTATTAAAAAATTCTATGTTTTGTGCCTTGAATAAAACCACTAACCTACAGGACTATACTACTGTTTGTTTTCCTTATAAGTCTTGGAGATCACTCACATATTTCAATTCTGAAAAAGTTGATTTACTCATCCAATTTTCTTGGGTTGAAGCTAGATTTTGAGTTTGACTTATTGGATTGGTAAGCCTTGCTATTTTCATCATCATCTGGTGGACTTATTTTTCATTCTTACCTTATCAAATTGCTTTAAGATCTGAAACATAAAACATCACTTGCAACTCATTCAAGTCATATAAGGAAGACTATCTACAACTTAAGTATTTTCATTCTCGTTATAATCCATTGGATACTATGAATACTTTTTCCAATAGTTAATATTGACCCCTAAGAGGATAAGTTAATCGATATAAATTGACATCTTTACCATGCATTACACAACTTGATTCAAACAAGAATGGATTTAAATAAAAAAACAAATAAGTAGTTTACTCCAATAAAGCCCAAATATAACGATTGGGGATTATTTTCCTTTATCATGACCTAAAAATGATCAATTTTAATCTTTGTGTGAGTACTCTGCTAACGTTATACTTATATCATCCTACTTACAGTTATGAATGCATACCTATAATGAGCTGCAACACAACTGAGCATACAAAGTAGGAGATATGTAGGTGATGACAAAGGTTTTAAGTTTATAGTGGACCATGCAGATGAAACATCATTTTTAGATAGTCGCTTGGAAAACATATCACACACACAAGGTCACAATGCAACAAGGAATTGCAAAATATCACACACACACAGGGTCACACTGCAACATATCACACACACATAGGGTCACACTGCAACATATCACACACACACATCGGCTTAGAACTGGTTGGTTTGGTTTGAATTGGATAGCTCTAAACTTATAGTATTCATTATAACAACTTACTCCACAGGGTCACACTGCAACAAGGAGGTCCTCTGTCAAGGACTGAGTGAAAACTATAACACTCATTTGTTTCAAAACAATTCGCAAGTTACCTCAACCACAAAGCAAATTATACTATATCCCTATAAGAACAAAATTGTTTGTGTTTCCCCTCTACCCAAGGATATGTAGGTGTCAACCCTTATGCATAGGTGCATGAATAACACACAGTTAGTTTGGTTCTTCAATGGGTAGGACATTTACATTTTTTCTTCTTCTCACCACTGCAATCGAACATGTTCCACTCATATTTGAGACTCTTACTTTATAATATGGTTTTCTTCACCTTCTCCCAACACCCACATGGGTCAATCCAACACACACTATTATGTCCTAGGGTGTATTGTCAACATAAATTGAGGATAATTTCCTCTTTAGCAAGGAGGAAATAATGGGACTTAATCGTCGATCCTAGTGGACAAAGTCCAACTGGAAAACTTGTGTTATATTTCTAATGTTTTATTTTACATTTCACATATATGCATTGTAAAGGTGATTTGGTTAAAGATGATAACTCACTGAACAATTTATCTACCTGCACCTAACTCTCCATTTGCCTCAACCCACCACAATTTTGTAGTCCTATATATATCTAATGGAACATAGATCTTATAGCAGTGTCATAGGGATTGAGATTCAAACTCACCTAATCCCAAGTATGACTTGGATTGGCCCCCATAAGAGTTTTTGTGGATTGGTTGAGTCAAAATTGCAATTGACAAAACTTGACTCAGGAAACATGAGTCAAACTTGCAATCCCCTATTTAACTAGTGGTTTGAACTTGTACTCTCCCAGGAAATAGATAATTATATTTTAAAATTTTTAAACAATGATTTTTTTCATTTTTGCAGTCAATTTGAGTGAATATCCTTGCTTCCAAAGAGATTGCAAGTGGCAAAGAGACCTAAAGGAGGAAAATGTATCCATCTAGCATACACTAACACTTGTGTTTATATTTTATATTTTTATACATTCCAAATTATTTTTCTAAAACATCCTCTATTTGATATACATGAGGTAGACAAGGTGTTGGATGTCCCTTGTTGCAAGCCCCTTAGTCATACATAAAATAATTCCTAGGTTGCTTATAGTTCAAAAGATGTCCAGGGGATGAAATATACTATCACATTGTGAGAAATTCGAACCAAAAAGTGAGTAATTTGAACCACAAGAGAATCTAGGAGTGTTAGTGAGGTTCACAAATCAAATTTGGGCGCAAGATTCAGCAAAAACCATCAAATTACAGTTAAATTACACACAATGATAGTTGGAAAAAAGATAATTTTGGATTGTATAACTCTAAAATTGTTATTAAAAGGTTTATAAATACATCATAATATTTTTGAATGGATTTGGAAGCCAATTGTGAGCAAAAATACCAAAATTGCCAAATTGGTATCAAACCCCCCTAGGTGGGCCAATCTTGTCCCAAATATCTCCAAATGAGCACAAATTGATGAAGTGGCATGGATGATGTGTTTTGGGTCAATTATTACACCTTGGAAAATGTGGGTGTGGAAAACTGGATGGTTTAGACTCTCAATGCAACATTAATTGCACCAAATCAAGCCAAATTTGGGCAAAATCCCACTCTAGCACCCCAAGTCAACTTGAATGTCCACATTCAATGAATGGGAGAACACCAGCAATGATTTCTGTGCATATTTGGCTGGTTTACTAGGCTATATTACCCATGTGGGTCATATAACCTCAACTTGACATGGCATATGTCCACCTAAGCACCCCTAGTCCACCTCATAGTGTATTAAAGCTTAAAAAAGAAATAAAATTGACTAATTAGTGTGAATAAGGTAATAATGATGGATTAATGTTCTAACACCCTCCCTTAATCCAAAAAATAACTATGCTCACAAAATGATGAAGGCCTTGGCAATAGTGGCTCAAGTCACCTCAAGTACATAATCAGAAATTTCAATTTTTATTTGTCCATATGAACCAAGGAAAGAACGAAAACCACATGGGAAAGACCTCCCCTCAGGAATGGACATGGGATGGACCTGAAATGATATAATATAAAATTACCATCCTTCACTCACCCAAATCAAATATCTTAGGTAAGTGAAGGTCTTCTCAATGAAAGCCTTGGTAAAAATGTCAGCAGTTTGCTCGATGGATGGGAAATACTGCAATGAGATCACCCTATCATGCACTAAGACCTGAATGTAATACATGTGAATATATATGTGATTTTTCCTCTACCTATGTATTAAATTAGTATATATCTTAATGGCACTCTGATTACCCACCCGAGTGTTGGTTGGAGAATCAATTGTGACACCAAACTCCCGAAGAATTCCCTGCAACCAAACACACTGAGTTGCAGCATTGACTGCTGCCCTGTATTCGGCATCTGCTGATGAAAGTGAGATGGTGTGTTGTTTCTTACTTGAAAATAAAATAGGACCCTCAGAAAACATGAATACAAAACCTGATGTTGGCTTTTTGTCAATTGGATCACCGGCCCAATCTGAATCAGAAAATCTAGCTAGTTGAAGTGAGTAACTAGCTGTGTAATGCACTCTGAATTTCTTAGTTCCCTGGACAAACTGAATAATTATTTTAGCAGAATTCAAATGGATCTCATGTGGGTGGTTCATGTGTCTTTCTACAACATTCAAAGCATAATACAAATCAGGTCTTGTATGATTGAGGTAGAGCAAGCTGCCCACTAGTTGCCTGCAGAGTGTGATATCCACCATTGGGGAATTGCCAAATTGATGCAATTTAATACCAGAAAGAAAGGGATACTTGGATGCCTTACAATAAGCCATATTAAAATTATACAGCAGGTCTGAAACATACTGCTGCTGACTCAGCATGATTCCCTTACCATTTTTCTCAATTTCTAAGCCTAAAAATTGCCTTAGCAATCCCAGGTTTGTCATAGCAAATTCACTGTGCAAAGAGTTCTTAATTTGGCCAATTGAATTGGTGCAGAAACCTGTAATAAGAATATCATAAAAATAAATAACATGACCTGAAATTTAACATCATTTTTCTGCAAATACAAATTAGGGTCTGATTTGCATCTTGTGAAGCCAATTGAAAGCAAGAAAGCATCCATTTTTGCATACCAAGCCCTGGGGGCTTGCTTGAGTCCATACAATGATTTTTTCAGCCTGCATACCAATGAATGATCCTCTTGGAAATATTCAAGCTGATGCATATATATATCCTCCTGTATTTCACCATGCAAGAAGGAACTCTTTACATCCATGTGGTGAACCTCCCAACACTCACTAGCTGTTAGAGCAAGAACTAGTCTAATTGAGTCCATCTTTGCAACCGGTGCAAAGGTCTCTGTGTAATAAACTCCATGGAACTAAGAATAGACCTTAGCCACTAACCTAGATTTATTTTTTATATCAGAACCATCAGCATCAAGTTTGGTTTGGTAGACCCATTTACATTGAACAACTTTCCTCTTGGGAGGAAGGGAAACCAATTCCCATGTATTGTTCTCTTGGAGGGACTGAAGCTCATATTCCATTGCTGACTTACATATTGGGTCTGTAAAAGCTTGCTGATATGTCTGTGGGTCAGAAATGATCAGCATGTAACAGTGCTTAGCAAGAGCACTATCACTAGCAAATGAAGCCTTACTAGTTTGTGATCTAGTTCTCCTAGGCTCTTGGGAATTTCCTGCCAATTCCTCGACTTCTTGCACACTTTTATCATCCCATTTAGGCTTAGATGGTGGGTCATCTACATAAATACAATCTTCAGCAACATTCATGTCATAATTATCATAAAAAATAGAGCATGTTTCATCACTTACATCTTCGAATGGTTGAGGAGAGGAGCAAACCCCCGGTGCAAGTTCAAAGTCTGGAATTGGCTCTTCTTCGAAATTGACACTTCTTTCAACAAAATTTTTTTTGGTGGATGTGTCTAAGAGCTTGTACCATTTGGTGTCTTCACCATATCCAATAATGAGACACTCCTTGCTTTGTGTCTGCAAGGCTTTCCTCTTCTCTGAAGGAATTCTTGCCCATGCTTTTGTCCCGAATATCCTAAAATTTGAGACATCTGTTTTTTCACCAAACCATGCCTCATAGGGTGTCATCCCTTTCACTGATATGTGGAAGGATCTGTTTTGAATGTGAGCAGCACAGCTGATGGGTTCAGCCCATATATTGGGATTAAGTTCCCTCACTTCTATCATGCAAGTTTCCATCTCTTTGAGAGATCTATTCTTTCTCTCTTCCATACCATTTTGTTGTGGTGTGTAGCGAGTTGAGTGTTGCATTTTGATGCCACACTCCTCACAAAGTTGTTGTAGATTCTTATTCACATATTCCTTTCCATTATCAATCCTAAAGATTACTCTATTTGGCTCTCTTGGATGGGTCATTTGGTAGACTGACAAAAAATTTGCTCCAAGGTCTGGTACACAAATTACATCACTGAAGGACCCATGGTCTAAATCAATTCTCCCAATCCCTCTGGTCTGGAGTTCAAAATCATCTCCCATTCGAACTGCTGGGCCAACATTCGAACTCATGGAGGAGAAGAATTCTCTCCTAAATACCATATTCCTGGAAGCACCTGAATCAATAATAAAGGATGAGGAATTAGAAGTACCTACCACCAATGCATGACATTTCTCCTTTCCTTCACTTGAACTGGAGTTGCCATCTTTCTTCCTAGTGCTATCAAGAACTGGAATGTTGTTCTTCTCCAGCAGCTGCGCCATGGTGTCTATGGTTTTCTTCATGCATGAGCTATCTAGATGCCATCCCTTGTGGCAATAAGAGCATTTGTCCTTCTCTTTCCCTTTATTCTCCTTTTCTTTGGGTGGATTCGTAGCTCCCTCACTGGATTTGGGTTTTTCTAATTTCTTCTTGTCCGACAACTTCGAATTCTTGGACTTGGGTTTGCCCTTTACTGAATTTGAAACCCCCACTACTAGTGCTTGATCTTTAGTCTTGATGGAATCAATTTGGACCAATTTGTCCTGCTCTTGAGTGAGTGAATCCATGAAATTTTCCAGACTTGGCATTTGTCATTTTTGAAGGGTGAGTTTGCCTGAGTGAAATGTGCTCACAAAGACTGAGAACTCTGGCCCCAACTTCGAAAGTATAGACCAGATCAATAGATCTTCCTTCTTTTGAATCCCGCATTATTTTAACTACAATACAAGTGATTTGAACTTGGTGAATAAGTCCTAGATTGTGTCATAGTGCACTGGGCTCAAGCTTATCAGCTCATTCTCAAGCTGGTAACCACGTAGCTCATCAGTTTTGCCAAATAGAGACTCAAGCTTCTCCCAAACCTCCTTTGGTGATGTCAAACTATCAAGGTGGAACAACAACTCTCTCAAGATGCTCAAACACAACAAGCCATATGCTTCATCCAATTTGTTAAAATACTTGGCTTTTTCTACAACAGAATTTGGTTCCACTTCAGTGCCCATAGTAACTCTGAAAAGCCCCTTGGATCTCAATTGAATCACCATCTTTGCCTTCCATTCAAAGAAGTTGAAAGGTGTTATCATGATGTGGGTAGCCTCCATTACTTCCTACACTGATGGTGGTGAAATTTCTAACTGGGTTACACTCAACAATTCGATTCTATCTGGAATTCACTAACAAAGCAGCTCAAATCCACTAAGGATTTGGTCTACAACTCAAAAATATACAACCAGCTCTGATACCATGTGAGAAATTCGAACCAAAAAGTGAGTAATTATAACCATGGGAGAATATAGGAGCATTAGTGAGGTTCAAAAATCAAATTTGGGTGCAATATTCAGCAAAAACCATCAAATTCCAGTTAAATTACACACAACGATAGTTGGAAATAAGATAATTTTGGACTGTCTAACTCTGAAATTGTTATTAATAGGTTTATAAATACATAATAAGAGTTTTTAATGGATTTGGAATCCAATTGTGAGCAAAAATCCCAAAATTTCCAAATTGGCATCAAACCCCCCTAGGTGGGCCAATCTCATCCCAAATCTCTCCAAATGGCCATGAATTGCTGAAGTGGCATGGCTGATGTGTGTTGGGTAAGTTATTAAACCTTGGAAAGCATGGTTTTGGAAAACTAGATGGCTTAAACTCTCAATGCAACATTAATTGTACCAAATCAAGCCAAATTTGGGCAAAATCCCACTCTAGTGCCCCAAGTCAACTTTCCTGTCCACATTCAATAAATGGGAGTGCACCAACAATGATGGATGTGCATATGTGGCTGGTTGACTAGGCTAGAGTACCCATGTTGGTCATAGAACCTCAACTTGACATGGAATATGTCCACCTAAGCACCCCTAGTCCACCTCATAGTGTATTAAAGCTTAAAAAGCAATAAATTTGACTAATTAGTATAACTAAGGTAATAATGATGGATTACTATTCTAACATGAATAATTCCCAAAAATACCATGATGGTGTTGTTTTTTCATCCATTGATACAAATATAAACCTTACAAACCAAAATTTCTTCATAAAATCCATGGCTCAACACAAAAGATTGATTGTTCTTTATATCTAGGGTTAGTAATGCAGTTTTACTTATATTGTACATAGTAAAGTCCATAAATATACCCATTAATCATGATTTAGGGATGTTAAAGTTATGTATTGCTGGACCACAAACAATATATCTCTATGAAGCAAAGGCCTGAAAAGGGATAAATTTCTAAATACATTGATGCCTCAAAATGGGAAAGCTTCCAAGGGTTTCATCATCAATTGGTGGAACGGGAAGCATCCAATAGAAACAATTGAATCCAAACCCCATTGTGAGTCAACCTAAGAGTCCAGGAAAGGTTCATATTGTGTATAAGGAGGTGATGCTTACCAGTTGAGCCATGAGAAATCCTTTTACTTTCTTCAATATTACCGCTTGGATGCAAAACCGTCACATGTCAAGTTGAACCGTTTTCAAGTAATTGCACGTGTGAGCTACAAATTGAAATGAGAACCCTGAGCTCCAAATAAAAATGAGAACTTTGAATGTTTCCTCAAATTTTAGATTTCATCAAGTAATGGCGTGTGTGAACTCCAAATCAAAATGAGAACCTTGAGATGGAAATTGAAATGTGAATCATGAGCTCCAAATTGTCGAAATGAGAACACTGAGCTGTGAATCGAATTGTGAACCATGAGCTAGTCCAAATCATAGAAATGATAACCCTGAGCTACGAATGAAAATTTTAACTGTGAGCCAGTCCAAATCATCGAAATGATAACCTTGAGTTATGAATCAAAATGTCAACCGTGAGCTAGTCGAAATTGTTGAAATGATAAACCTGAACTGCGAATTATTTGAAAAGGAAAGCCAAACTTATTTAAAAAATTCAATTGTTGGCAACAATACAAGCCATGCTCATTGAATTTTAGATGAATGGCATTCAATGACGTTATGGATACAATGACCTTTACCTTGGGTTAATATTTTTCCATCCCGACAATTTAAATTGGAGTTCATAGTTTAGAACATCTATGTAACAAAGCATTGGTAAATACTTTAAACACTTGAATGATTTATGGAATTATTGAATGCAATGAGTTCAATTATGAGTTGTTCATGGAAAGCATATAATATTGAAGTCTCCATGTCTCCTCTTTAGCTAAGAACCTAGTTAGAATGTATAAAAATGACTATTTGTGTAATTGTTATAGTAGTATTTGAAAGCTTCAGTGTAGATGAAGTAAATCAATGGTTTCCATATGTTACCTTTGATATAAAACATGCAAATATGTATAACTGAACTCCATGTGTGATATGAATGTTATGACATGGAAAAATTGTAGGTTTTTGTCACCTATCAACTAATGACAAATGATCAACTTCCAGATTCATCACATCATTGTACTCACTTTCATGAGATTGAGGTGCATTTCCCTACTAATTTGTACATTTTGTTCCTATGTTAATCACAACCATCATGTTGACTTAACTTGCATGAGATATTTTCCATAAAAACACCATCTTATGACATCATGTTGACACAATTATAAATTGTACCGACTTTACCGTAGGACAAACATTATGACCTACACATTCTTAATTAAGTACCACCCTGTAAGAAGATAGGTCACAAGATGAATTCCTTACTTCGCTTCTCCCTTCCCAAACACCAAAATTTGAATCTCATTAGAAAACGCTCATATTTGCGTTACTAATGTAGTTTGGCATTTAAACCAAGTATTCAAAAGTTTACTTAACTAGAATTGAGTCTATGAATTTTACTTAACTAGACTATCAATGCATGTGTCTAGTCTAACCATGCCAAATTTCACACCATCCCGGCACATACATAAAAAAACTCATCCTTGGCCGTACGCAGCACATTAATTAATCTATAGGTATGGTTTTTGTTGCTCGATTTGTTAGTGATGGACATGTTTGACAATGAAGATGACGATGAATTAGTTCTCGAATATTATGATGATGAGGATGATGATGATGATGATAACGATGATGATGAGGATGATGACAATGACGATGATGATGATGAGGATGAGGATGATGTTGATGATTTTGATGATGATGTTGATGATGTTGATGATGATGTTGATGATGTTGATGTTGATGATGATGATGACGATGACGATGATGATGATGATGATGCTAATGATGTTGTTGATGATGTCTGAGTTTGGAAAACCATCCCACACCATTAATGCATGTTTCTAGTCTACCCATGCCAAATTTCACACCATCCCGACACATACATAAAAAATTTCCTCGTTGGCTCCATGTAGCACATTAATTAATCTATAGGTATGGTTTTTGTTGCTCGATTTGTTAGCGACAAACATGTTTGACAATGAAGGTGACGATGAATTAGTTCATGAATATTTTGATGATGAGGATGAGGATGATGACAATGATGATGATGATGATGATGATGATGATGATTTTGATGACGATGATGTTGACGATGTTGACAATGATGTTGATGTTGATGTTGATGATGATGATGACGATGATGATGATGATGATGATGATGAAGATGGTGATTCCCATGTTTATATCATATGAAATGATGAATATGATGACGATGTCGATGATGATTATGATGCTGATGATGATGAATTTGATGATGTTGTTGATGACTATGACGATGATGATGATGACGTTGATGATGATGACGACTACGATGATGATGATGATGATGTTGATGATGATGATGTTGATGATGATGATGTTTATGATGATGATGATGTTGATGATTATGATGTTGATGATAATGATGATGATGATGATGTTCATGAGGATGACGACAATAATGATGCTGTGGCTTATGATGATGATGTAGACGACGATGACGACAATGATGATGGTGTTGATTATGATGATGTTGATGTTGATGATGACGACGATGATGATGATGATGATGATGATGAAGACGGTGATGAAATTTTGTATATAACAATTTATGGAGAAATTATGTATATAACAACAGAATCCCTCTAGTTCAAGGTAAACCAAGAGTCCAGTGGTGAAATTGGCCATTTGATCATATTCAACATACTATCTCCTTTAGGATAAATAACTACATACACACAAATAAGGAGAAAATTATATAATTTCATGTATAGCTAATACAATGTTTTTAGATACCCAATACAAATCTTTTTTCATTTTGATCTAATCACTACAAACCAACCTTCATTTGCATGGTGACCTAAATTCCTAAGACTTATGAATTATGACATTTCCAAATTTCAATATTTTGCATAGTGAACCAAATTTTTGAAGGTCAACGGTTCATGCAGGCTCATAAGGCATTTTTTATTTGTGTCAGAGGATTTTAATGGTATCACGAAACTTTATAGCTTATGAATTTAAACACACTATGAAATTGATATTAATGGGTAATTTAAAATCTTACCATTCTTTTGAAATGTTATTATAAATTGTCTTTCTTAATTGGAAGGGTTGAAATAAGATTTTGAATTTTATTTAAGGGCAACTTTAACTTTGCACTTCTAGGAAGGGCTCTGTAAGTCACACTTCCTTTTATTTTTGTTGATGTCATATTGGATACTTAAGGTTTTACTTAAGGTTTTTAAAATATAAACTTAAAGTTTTTAAAATATTTTATAAATATAGGCTTTAATTAAACTTTAGCTAATTTTAAGTATCATATAAAGATTTTTAAAATATATTATAAATATCTGCCCTTTCTTTATATATACTTAAAGTTTTTAAAATATATTATAAATATATGCTTTAATTGAAGTTTAGATCATTTTAAATATCATATAAAGGTTTTTAAAATATATTATAAATATGTGCCCTTATTCATTATTAGTTTGAATTTCAGTCAAAATAAATCATTTTAAAATATGATATAAATTTTATAAAGGTTTTGTAAAATTCAAATATTAAATTAAATATTTAAAATTTTTAAAATAAATTTTTTTGAATTTTAAAAGAATACATTTTTATCTAATAATTAACTAGAATAATTAAAGTAAATAATTTGATATATGTTTATGTTTAATAGTAAAAATAAATTTAAAAATAATAAATAAAATTTCAACCATTTTTATTTGTCTTTTTTTGAATTAACTATTATAAATTTATATTATTTATATCAATATTTAGTGTCACATAAGTAATTATACAAGACGTGAAAATAAAATAGAGTATAAATTGATAAATATAAATAATAAGAACCAGTTTTGTTTATGCAAAATGCCAAAAAAAACACAACATACTTTTACAAACATAATTTAAAATGCACATAAGAAAATATAATACAAAAAACAAATAGCAACAACAAATATTAACAAATAATTAGCTATAGCAACAATATTTTTTGATAAAAATCTTTTAACAATACCACAGTGACATTAGTCTGAAATTATTGACTAAACGTCAATAATTTCATATCCAAGAATATTTTGCTTTATTATTAAATAAGGTTCTATCAAACACAAAGCACTTCCATATAAACAAATATATTTATACAAATATGCTTATAAACAATGTTCTTCTTTATGTGAAGTAAAAAAACATATTTTAAATATAGCATCTCTTTGTCACACTATTTTAAAAATCTCTTAGTATTTTTTATTATATGTATGGCCATACAAAATATGGAAAATAGGCTTTCTTATTTTCATTTTTTTTTAAAATTATTTTCTTTTTAAATTCATGGTTTTAAAAAACCAGAAGAAGAAATTGCATTTAAAACTAAAGTGCAAAGCAATTCATAAAAGTTAATGATTTTAAGAAATAATAACAAGAAACATATATGTGATCACCATGTTGATCTCATATGAAATGATGAAGATGATGGTGATGATGATGATGCCGATGACGACGACGATGTTGATGATGTTGTTGATGACGTTGATGATGATGGCAATGATGACGACGATGACGATGATGATGATGATGATGGATTATGTTTGAGTCTGGAAACCCTCCCACACCATCAATGCATATTTCTAGTGTAACCATGCCAAATTTCACACCATCTTGGAACATACATAAAAATTTCATCGTTGGCCCCACGTAGCACATTAATTAATCTATAGGTATGGTTTTTGTTGCTTGATTTGTTAGTGACGTACATGTTTGACAATGAAGATGATGATGAATTAGTTCACGAATATTATGATGATGAGGATGAGGATAACGATGACGACGACGACGATGATGACGATGATGTTGATGACGATGATGTTGATGATGTTGATGTCGATGATGATGACGACAATGACGACGATGATGATGATGATGAAGATGGTGATGACCATGTTGATATCATATGAAATGATGAAGATGAAGATGATGATGACGACGATGATGCTGTTGATGACGATGATGATGATGATGATGATGATGATGATGTTGATGACGATGATGATGATGATGATGATGATGATGTTGATGATGATGATGTTGATGATGATGTTGATTATGTTGATGATGATGTTGATTATGTTGATGATGATGATGATTATGTTGATGATGATGATGTTGATGATGATGATGTTGATGACGATGTTGTTTATGATGATGTTGATTATGTTGATGATGATGACAACGACGATGATGGTGATCATGATGATGATGACGAGGACGACGACGACGATGATGACGATAATGATTATGGTGATGACCATGTTGATCCCAAAAAAATTATGAATATGATGACGTTGATGATGTTGTTCATGACGATGACGATGAAGATGATGATGTTGATGACGATGATGATGATGTTGATGATAATGATGATGATGATGGATGTATGGAAACCTTCCCACACCATCAATGAATGTGTCTAGTCTAACCATGCAAAAATTTACACCATCCCTGCACATACATAAAAAAATTCATCGTTAGCCCCACGTATCACATTAATTAATCTATAGGTATGGTTTTTGTTGCTCAATTTTCTAACGACGAACATGTTTGACAATGAAGATGATGATGAACTAGTTCAAATATATTATGATGATGAATTAGTTTAGAAATATCATCATGATGATGATGGTGATCACCTTGTTGATATGATATGAAATGATGAATATGATGATGATGATGACACTAATGATGTTGATGAGCATGACGACGATGACGACGATGATGACAATGATGAGGATGATGATCATGATCAAGATCATGATGTTGATGATGTTGGTGATGATGATGATTATGAAGATGATGACGATGATGAAGATGATGATGTTTGAGTTTAGAAACCCTCCCACACCCTCAATGCATTTGTCTAGTCTAACCACGCCAAATTTCACACCAAGATGCCACATACATAAAAAAAATCATCATTGGCCCCACGTAGCACATGATGATGATGATGAAGACGGTGGACTTAAGTATTGAAAAATAAAATGCCAAACAATATTAGATGCAAATACATTGAACATCAAATTAAAATTGGTAAGATTTAACTTACCAGTAGTTGGAAGCACATTGTTCACAAAAATAAATATTGTTTTCTCTGCTCCTACATTTACTCTCTTGCATATAATATGTACAAACTGTCCCATTATAAAGTTTGTTGTAATGATATATCCAAAATGATTACGATCTATTCAACTACAATCAAATGAATCATATATTTCTATCTTCAATTTGATGAAATTAATTGATTTTGCAAATCAAATTATATAATAATATTCAAATATTTGGATACTTGTCCTGGATTATTTTAGCCCCGTCTGTTCTCTTATCTATAAATATATGATCTCATTAATATTATTAACTCTTTTCAAAACAAATAAAATAAAATAATATTTCTAATTAAATTGTTACCCTTCAATAGACTTCATCATCTTCTTCATCCAGGTCATTAGCAAAGTCATCATCTACATCATCATATCCATAGTCAACATTGTAAGGATTTGCCATATCATCATCGTCATCTAAGTCAGTTATGATCATCATTTCATCGTCGATATAATCTTCATGGAAATTGTTTGCTACATCATTTGATTCAACTAATTATTGGACATCTTCTTCTGGATCATCATGATCATCTAACTCATGTTGATCATGCTCTTCATCATCGTCTTCTTCTTCGAGAGTACCCTCTTCATTACCTTCCTCTAGGTTATACTTTATTGTCCTTCCCCTTGGATCGTGTCTCACAACAAATGACTAGCCCACTTTACTTGGAACCTCCGAGTAAAATTCCTATACACATTGGATTGGAAGAACATAGGGCTTCGTTATTGGATCAAACAACCTTGTATTTACCATGGTAAATCCATTATCATGTTCAATAATATTTCTATTGGGATCACGTTGATTCAATCGTAACCTGTGCCATTTGACAACGAACATAACTACCTTGAAGTATTTAAAGTCACACTAAAGAATATCTTCCAAATACCCATAGTATCGATTTTCTGAGAGTTCTGGATGTTTGTCACTTCTAGATGAAACATTGGTCACCTCAAAGACTACAAATATCCCACAATCTGATGTTTTCTTAGTTTCATCCAATTTTTTGATTCAATATCTACAACCACTACAGAACATAGCCTTATGGTGTTTTACCTACAACAAGGAATACACGAAAATATTACATAATGATTCAATATTTATGATTAAGTGCATGTTTATGCAACCATACATGGAAAAGAACAACATGTACATAAAAATGTAATTTACAAAAAAAAAAGAATTAAAGTGATTGATTAATATGCTTTCCTTCTTATCTTTTAAACCATATGCTAAATCGATTTCCCTTTGTGTAATATTTGCATCTCCATTGTGATGGGTTGCTTTTACCAATGAAATCACACCTTCCCATGATATTCCATGACCCGATTGTTCACATCGTTCAATCCATACCTTAATTCATTCAATATTTTTTGTGATGTATAAATGAATTGCATCCCACTCTTAACCAACTGCTTGATGACAATAGACATTAAAATTCAAGACAGATGTAAATTTTTTGAACAAAGTATATGCTCTTAATTGATGCAATAAATTGAATATGTAATTAGATTATGTACGATATATATACATAAAAGTAAACAACCAAATTTATTATATTAATTAACATCAACTAGCTAATAATTACCTTTCACCTTCCTCGATCTACCTTTCACCTTCCTCGATCTACCTTTCCCCTTCAGCTACTCCCCTTTAAAATTGTTATTGGAGTCCGGATCACAAATGAAACGTAAATTGAGCTTTGATGCTAAATTAGGAATATATTCATTAACATACAACATGTTTTGGTATACCATATATATTTCCATCATAGAACCCTCAGTAGGTTTTCGTTGTTTCACCAAACCCTTCATAAATTTCAAGTGCCTCTTAACCATCCACATGGACCTTGAGTGCATAGGTCCACACAATTCAATCTTCTCAACTTGGTCTATGAGGTAGTGTTCCTGTGCATTGAAAAATGCCAAAGGTAGATGCTTCTGCATTTCACACATGAGACAAGGAATTTATCTCCTCCAATACTTTATATCTTCTTTATGGATTTTTTTAGATGACAACCATCTACAAGTGACACAAACCAATAATGATATTTAACAAAAAAAAAAGCATTTAATTACATAACATGAATTAGTGCACAAAAAACAAATATAAATTATACGAAGAATTAAAGAAACACTAAGCACATGCCAATAATTGCCAGTTACCTCATGTATTTCCCAAGATTATATATAACTTGTTTGACATTGTTGTTGAATTTGTATGGGATAAAGAGAGGTAGAACATACTGTATCAATATACAAACCACGTAAATTTTTAAACAAAGAGTAGACAAACAAAATAAAAAATTTATGCAATAAAATTGAAAAAAAAATATATGGACATAACAATAATAATTACCTTCATGAAGACGTGCCAATAATGCATTTTGACCCCCGTAAAATCACCTTTATTTGTTATGATATTCTTTAATGTAATGCTCTGCTTTCCAGGTAGAGCACTAAGTCCTATCCTTAAATAGTAAAATGATATTTACTTCGATTTCACATTTTCATTTAAATTTTGTGCAATAAAGAGAGATAGTTCACCGAAAAATACCTGAGCTTTAGTGAGCTAAAGGTTGTCCCTGATTCCTGCTCCTTTAGCCTTGCCTTTCTTTTTCCTGAGCCTGTAGGAGCCTTGATGCCAACTCGGATGATCCACCCTACTGACCAGCGAACCTGCTGGCCCTAGGAAACCGATGGGTTTCCTAGCCCCCGAGCCCACGTGCCGATAAACCTGATAGAAACTTCCTCATTTCTCTTATTGTCATTCACCCCTTGAAGTTAACCCCCTCCTCCAGTTTTCTTCCCTCTCTGCTCCATCACTTTCTTTCCTCTGTTCTTCCATAAAAAAATATCCCGACTGCTCTCCCCAAAATCCCCAAAAATAATTCCCTTTGAACCATTTGATCCCCCTCCTTATACCTCCTTCCCCTCCTTTCTTCCACTGCCTTCCTTCTTCCACCGCCTCCCTTCTTATTTAATTTAATTATTTATTTCTATCTTGGGCAGTCCAGTTCAGATTTTGTTTTGACATTTGTTATGCACTAATAAATTTTCTTGAATTGAGCAATTCCTTGCCCCCGAAGAGAAGGTGGAAATTACTAAAATGTTTATCCTATTGAATTATACGTGTTACATTTAAAACCTAACCAATTGTCATAAAATTTTACCAATGTTGTTTGTTTAAGTTTTATACTGAATGGTATAAGTAATGGTAATAATAGTATTGTTAATTACTATTTATCAATAAATAATTAATAAGTACTTAATGATAAAAATTAATAATATGCAATAATAATAAATAATAATAAATAATAAAAGAAGTAAAATAATAATTAATATTATTAACCAATAATTAATTAATTGTAAATCACAATTACATAGTTAACCTATCCAACTATTTAACGTTTTTCAATTAATATTTCATACTAGCGTGCATGTGTGAGGTGTGCATGCATGGCCAGTACATGCACAGGCTGCACATGTCATATAGCAAAAACCCCTAAATTCTAACTGACAAAAATAATATTTCACGCAACATGACCCATATACAGATATAATATGATTTCTTGTGACATTCGGAGTTATTTAACAATTATGTTCTTATTAATCAATCAATTAAGATTGGTACCTACCATCACTAATCCGGTATCATAATTGTCCAACATTCAACAATAATAACTAATATGTCCACCCATCCTAACCTACGTCCGCATCCTCCCTATCCTTCCTCTGCTAGTACAAAGTGGATGCCAGCTGTACTGACCTTCCCACACAGAACCTGAGAGCGGTAGCGTCGGCTATCTATTGGACCTAGCCTCTCCTAGCAGGCATCCAACCATCGTCATCACAACAAATTGGGGAGCGTGTCTCAGCACTACCCTCCCACGACCTCAGGTATCAAAGTGACATAGGGTGAGAAATGCATCCATCCCTCTCAACATACTGGGTACATACTCATCAAACCAGACTGTGTTGCTATCAAGTTTATTGGTACATGTCATCGTATCATCACTTGGAAATTAAGGCTCTTCTTCAAGATATGTATTGAGCCATACTTTGCATCACACACTTGGCTATCACATAGCCCATGTACCCTGCAGGTTAGCACTATGCAAACATGCATTCATAACAATATTAAATCAATAGTTGGTCCATATCATCAACATTATTTCCTTTCGTCATAAAATCACAAAATAAATCATATCATGGATGGGTACCCATGTACCACATCATACATATCATATCATACCAAGGATTACTATCAACTATATGTTTTAGTTATGAAATAAATGAATCTGATGACGACTACTGCATGATAATCGCATA
Source organism: Pseudotsuga menziesii (assembly GCA_001517045.1). Taxonomy (NCBI): domain Eukaryota; kingdom Viridiplantae; phylum Streptophyta; class Pinopsida; order Pinales; family Pinaceae; genus Pseudotsuga; species Pseudotsuga menziesii. The sequence continues at coordinate 382,798 of LPNX010003368.1, forward strand.
AGCACAATAATTTCATATAAATGATAATCATCATAAAATCATAATCAAAGCATCTACATAGGCATGTTAATCATCGTAACATCATGATCAAAGTATAGTATAAGCATGATAACATCATAATATCATAATTAGAGCATAATCCTAATAACATCATAACATCCGTAAATAATCACATATAACCTACCAAAATATAGTTTATGAAGTATAGTTGAGTCCATAGAAAATAAGTAAATACACTATAATAAGTCTGAGTGATAAATATGTCGGAGTCAAAATATGGGGCACTACATACACCCACCCTTCAGGAAACTTCGTCCTGGAGTTATGGTCAAAATAGTGAGGGAAAATCTCGACGCATAGTCTCTGTGTCCTCCCAGGTAGCAGATCCTGGGCTATACTTGTCCCACTGGACCTTGACTTGGTCCACATGTCGACTACAGAGCTATCGAACTCTATGATCCAGTATATGTAATGGTTCGGCCGTGAAGGTTCCCTCGTCCAAGACCGGCAAGTCCTTCCAATGAATCTTGTGAGACTCATCGGCTATGTAATGTCGCAATACTGAAACATGAAATACATTATGAGTCCTATACAAGTGGGGTGGCAGTGCAAGACGATAAGCTACCGGTCTGATTCTTTCAAGAATCTCGAATGGCCCTATAAAGCAAGGTGACAACTTGGTCCCCTTTCAAAACCGAATGGTACTTTTATTCCGTCGGATGCATATAAATACGGGGTCCCCTACCTCATAACTTCTATCAGTTTTGTGTGCATCGGCATAAATTTTTTGTCTATCCTGTGCTTCTTTAAGCCGCTTCCTGATCTGTACCACTTGCTCTTCCATCTCCTAAAGCAACTCAGGCCCGACTAAAACACAATCCTCCAACCTGTCCCAACTGAGTGGAGTCCTGCAAGGTCTCCCATACAATGCTTGGTATGGAGGCATACCAATGGAGCTGTGATGACTATTGTTATATGCAAACTCTACTAGAGGAAGATATTTCTCCCACTGTGTTTTCTGATCCATAACATACATCCTAAGCATGTCCTCCATCACCTGATTCACCCTCTTTGTCTTCCCATCTGTCTCAGGATGATAAGCTAAGCTTAAGTTCAGCTGGGTCCCTAATGCCCACTGCATACTTGTCCAAAATCTGGAGGTAAACTTAGGGTCTCGGTCAGAAATTATCTTCTTCAAAACTCCATGAAGGCGTACAATCTCATTTATGAATACCCTTGCTACATCTGTCACATCATAAGTGTCTCTCACTGGAATGAAGTGGGCACTTTTGGTCAGTTTGTTGACCACTATGAGTATAGCATTATGTATCGAGGATGTGAGGGGAAATCCCACAACGAAGTCCATGGAAATGACTTCCCATTTAGTCTCAGGGATATCATGAGAATGTAAGAGACCGGTTGGGTGTCAATGATCTACCTTGATTTGCTGACATTCTAGGCATTTCAAAACAAAATCCACTACATCGCTCTTCATACCGGCCCAGAAGAAGAGCTTCTTCATGTCTGCATACATCTTCTTCACTCCAGGGTGTGCACAATAATGTGCCCTATGGGCCTCTATAAGGATTGCTTCCCTCATATCACCTTCTTTAGGGATATACATCCTCCCTTGGTACCGTAACAACCCATCTTCCTCAATATGGTACCCATAATACTTCGACTCACACTTCTTCCCACTCTAAATATCTGAGGTTACCTTGATATACCAACCAAGTTAAATGACAGTGGAGAAGGCTCCTCTCTCCTGGCTGCATGAGACCAAAATAGGAAAGAATCCTATGCATGGGAACAATCAGGCTGTCATGAGGAATGTACAGATGATTGTGAGTCCTGTGTAGTGGAGAGTGAGTGAGTGTTTCAGCACCGATGTAGAGAAAGTGCAGTAGTGAGTCCGCCCGGAGTGATGGCGGTGGTTTTTCTTTTTTCCATTGTGAAGTCAACCGTGGGTGGAGTGTGCATGTGGGAAAGGACTGACATTCCTGCCACACTTCACTCCCATCCATAACTGTCTCAGCTAACAGCAGCAGTTATTAATGGTGGTGGTTGGATAAAACAAGGAAAGATGACAAATGGCTTTTTCCCTCATTGGCCAAGGTTTGACATTTCCCCCACCCTTATCCTTGTGAAAATCATTCCCTTTTCATTATGGTTGCAGCGAGCATAGCTGGTCGGGTTCATTTTAATTAAAGATGCATATTTACATGATGACAAACTTAATATATGTTGCATGCCCCGACATACCATCGGTGACAATGTAAATACGAAACATAGCATAACCAATCAATGGTGGGGCCTTTCCCTTTATCTCCACACCATGATCATTACAATATATACATCATACACATCTAATGCATCAAGGTCAAAACCAGGGTGTCACATTCCCCTCCCCCTTCAATAGCACTATCCTCAGTGCTTTACAAAATTTGAACAAAATGCTACACTGGTATCGCCTCAGTGTTCTGCAGAATTGAATAAAAATGGATGTGCCAATTGCATGGCATCCTCTAGCTCCCACGTAGCTTCTTCAGGTTCATAGTGCTCCCATTACACCTTTACCTGACCTATGGCTCGGTTCCAGAGCATTGTGACCTTCCTATCGAGGATGCACATTGGCTCGATTCGGAACTCTCCCTTAGGTTCCACCTGAATCACATCCCAATTTATCACATGGTTAGGATCATGTACATATCTCTTAAGCAAAGAAACATGAAAAACATTATGAGATCTAGTGCTAGCAGGCAATGCAAGTCTATATGCAACTGGCCCTATTCTTTCAAGCACTTCAAATGGCCCACAGTATCTTGGTGACAACTTGGTACAACTTCCAAGCCTCAAGGAACTCTTCTTTGCCCTCACTCTGAGGTAAACATGATCCCCAACACTGAACTCCCTGTTCACCCTATGCTTATCTACATAGCTTTTCTTCCTGTCCTGTGCTGCTTTCAGATTCAACTTGATCTTTACAACCTCTTGCTCCATTTCCCTAAGAAATTCTATCCCAAGCACAATCATGTTCACTGGGTTATCCCAAGTCACAAGTGTCCTACACCTTCTTCCATACAAAGCTTCATATGGACTCATCCCCAAGGATGCCTGCTGTCCATTGTTATAAGAAAACTATACCAAGTGAAAGTAATCTTCCCACTTGGTTGTTTTGTCCATCACATACATGCGAAGCATATCTTCAAGCACTTGATTAACTCTCTATGTCTAACCATCTGTCTGAGGATGGTATGCAGTGCTGAAGTTTAGCTTTGTACCCAAATCTGCAAACAACCCCTTCCAAAAGTTGAAAGTGAACTTGACATCTCTGTTAGAGACTATTGCCTTTGGAAATCCATGCAATTTAAATATCTCCTTCATGAAGATCTTTGCAATGTCATCTATCTTATGCGTAGACTTCACTGGTATAAAATGTGCTGCCTTTGTCAACTTGTCCACCACAACCATGATGGAATCATGTTGTCTCCAAGTCATTGGCAATCCTGTAATAAAATTCATGGAAATAACTTCCCATTTCCATTTCGGAACCGACAAAGGTTGCAACAAACCTGTAGGGTGTTGATGCTCACCCTTTACCTGTTGACATTTCATACACCTTGAAATGTATTCAGCCAAGTCCTTTTTCATTCCTGGCCAAAAGTACTGCTTTTTAGCTGTAGCAATTGTCTTCTGATATCTCGGGTGACCAGAATATGGAGCTTGATGGATTTCATCCATAACAACTCTCCTCAAATCTACTACATATGGAATATAAATTCTGCCTTTATAAGTGAGAAGTCCGTCTTCTTCCAATTTATATCCCTCATACCTCTTCTCAAGAGTTTGTTGTTGCAATTTGTCTTTGACCTGCTCATACAATTCATCTTCGGCAACATGATTAACAATCTGCTGCCTCTAATCTGATTGGCAAATACTAAGAGATGCCACATGCATTTCCTGCACCTTCCTATTGAGTGCATCAGCTACCTTATTTTCTTTTCCCTTTATGTGCTTGATTTCAAAATCAAACTCACATAAAAATTCTAGCCATCTTGCTTTCCTAGCATTCAGAGTAGGTTGACCAAACAAATACTTCAGTCCACAATGGTCTGTTCTGAACTCAAATCTTCTACCCATCAAATAATGCCTCCACATCTTGAGAGCATGTACTATGGCTACGAGCTCTAGATCATGAGTGGCATAGTTCTTCTCATGCTCCTTCATCTTTCTTGACTCATAACATATCACGTGGTTTTCTTGCATAAGGACTCCTCCAAGCCCTTGTCCGCATGCATCGGTATTTACCACAAAATATTTCTCTAGATCTACAACCTTCAATATGGGTGCACTGGTGAGAAGATTCTTCAATTGCTGGAAGATTTCTTCACACCTCAATGTCCATTCGAACTTCACCCCCTTCTTTTGCAAAGAAGTGATGGCATGTGCAACTTTGGAGAATCCCTCAATGAATCTCCTATAGTATCCTGCAAGTCCCATAAAAGATCTTACATCTGTCACATTTCTTGGAGTAGGCCAATTCATAATGGCTTCAATCTTTTCAGGGTCCATAGATATACCCTCCTCTGAGATAATGTGACCCAAATACTGAATTCTATCTCTATAGAAGTCACACTTGCTCAGTTTTGCATACAACTGATGCTCCCTAAGCAATTGCAATGTCAATCTCAAATGCTCTTCATGCTCTTCCTCATTCTTAGAATAAACAAGAATGTCATCAAGGAAAACAAGAAAAAACTTGTCCAAATACCTACTGAAGACACTATTCATAAGCCACATAAATGTAGCTGGTGCATTCATGAGACCAAATGGTATCACTACAAACTCATAATGCCCATACCTTGTCCTGAAGGCTGTCTTATGAATGTCTTCATCCTTGATTCTCACCTGATGGTAACCAGACCTCAAGTCAATCTTGGAAAATACCTTTGCTCCTCTCATTTGATCAAAGAGGTCATCAATCTTAGGCAAAGGATATTTATTCTTCATAGTAACCTTGTTCAACTATCTGTAATCGATATCTAACCTGAGTGTACCATCTTTATTATTTACAAACAGAACTGGTGCTCCCCAAGGAGACACACTCGGTCGGATATACTTCTTTTCCAACAACTCTTGCAGTTGCATCTTCAATTCTAGAATCTCCGATGTACTCATCCTGTAGGGTGCCTTGGACACTGGTGCTGATCCTGGCACAAGTTCAATTGTGAATTCAATGTCCCTCTTTGGAGGAAGCCTTGGAATCTCATCAGGAAACACATCCCTGAATTCTTGTAACACCTAATAATCCTCCAACCTAGGAGTTTCATCTCCTGATATCTCCAAAATATGAGCTGCATACAATTGGCAACCCTTCCTACAGAAATTATTTAGCTGCATTGTTGAAACCTTCCTTACTGAAATCACCTTTGGAATACCTTTCACAACTACGAGGTTCCCTTCTTCATCTATGCATTCGAAAGTCTTATGGTAATAGTCAAGCTTCACTCGGTGAGCTACTAACCAATCCATTCCAATGAGAACATCATAGGAACCAAGTGGTAGAACATTTAGATCTACACAAGTGACCCATCCATCCATGACCAATGGACATTTCTCTACCACTTCACTGACCTTTCTCTTAGTTCCAGTGGCTAGTTGAACTAACCAAGATTTCCTATGTTTTTCCTTCTTAAAAGCACACAACTCCACTACTCTAGGGGTAATGTAACTGTGCGTAGAACCAGGTTCAATCAAAATAGAAACAGATTGCTCAACAATCTTACCTGCTACTTCAACCACAGTTGAATGGTGATCTTCTTGGTGCTCCTCCAGTGCTGCATAAATCCTAGGGATTGCCCTTGCTACTTGACCCATTGTTTCTGCTTCTTGAATGTTATAGGCTGGTCTTGCACTCTCATTCTCGAGTGGACAATTTATACACATGTGGGGTCCTCCACATTTCCAACATTGAAGTGGTCCTCTATTTTGTTGTGGATCCTTAGGCTTTTCTCCTGTCATTCCAACTGGTTTATTCACAGCTTGGGATGGCTACTTCTGCTGATTCCTGAGGTTAGAAGGTTTGAAACCCTTCTTTCTTTGGTCAAACTTCTCATTCTTCTTGTCCTTCCATGCCTTATGGTAATCCGGCTTACCTTTTATTTGCTCATAGCAATACTTAGCCTTCCTTATTGCTTCTTCAAGAGTTCTAGGTTCATAAAACTCAATTCTATCTTTGTAAGACTGAGGTAATCCACTCAAAAAATGCTGGACCTTCACATTTTCATCTCTGATGTACTGGACATACCTCAACAGTTCCAAAAAATTATTTGCATATTCTTCCATGGTCCGCTGTCCCAATCTCAGCTCATGGAACTCCTTAATCTTGTCATCATAATACTTGTCAGAGAGGTATTTCTGCCTGAAATACTTCTTGAACTGTTTCCACTTAAGTCTCCATTCATTGATCCTCTTTACTTGCTTGAAGTGTTCCCACCAAATGGATGCCCTTCCATTCAGATTGAATATGGCAACTCTTGCCTTCATGTTTCCTGAATAATCATGCACTTGAAAGTACTTCTTTATCCCAAGAATCCAAGCTTCAGCCTCTTGTCCAGCCTTTACCTCACCATCAAATGTAGGAGGTTTAGCTTTCTTAAATTCATCCCAAGAGCAATCCCTATGGTGTCTCTTTATTTTTATTTTATGAGAAGAAGAACTCGAACCCCCACTGGATTCTTCAAAATAAGATGACCTACTAGAAGTCCTTCTCCATCTCCTAGTACTGCTCTTACTACCTTCTGGTCTTGTTGTACCTCATCCAGATTCTATCTTTCTTTGTAAGTCTGTCAAACTCTGCAACATTGTAGCATTCAATTGATGCTGCTCTTCCTGGGCTTTAATCAAGCTTCTCATGGTGGTTGCAACATCTAACGGTGTCTCTTGGAATCTCCTTCCATTAGACTCTATGTCATCATTTTCGTTACAGACATTCTCTCCTATGGCATCTCGAGCATGCTCGTAAGAATCCCGAGCATCATATCCATCATGGGTTCTCATAACTGAACCACCATTTACTTATCAAACTGCACTACCTGGAATACTGCCCTTGAAGGTGACTATGATTCTGCAGACATGTTAGTAACACAAGTGTTAGATGCATAACATTGATATAAACCAACATTACTTACCTTCTCCTAGAATAATCATAAAATAACAAATTTTCCCAACACAATATTTTCTTCATCAAAGAACGCCTGTCTGAGGGGGACGATGGGGGTCAAGGTTTTCACGCAATCTAGCGCATAAGATCACTGCCACTTTCTCATTTTCATCCCTAAAAATTCACTAAAAAACCGCTGAAAATCCCATTGAAAAATAGTCGAAATCTGCTAGGAAATCCCACAGAAAAACTCAAAATTTCCTTGTGCAGGATCGGGTCTCATCCCAACTAACATTCCGACATTTCGGCAGTCCAAAAAACTAACTTTTTTTGCTGTTCATCGGTGATCAGGTGCACTGTTCATTGGGAGGATAGTTCACTAAACAACCACAATGGTGGGTAGTGATCCCACTGTGGGTTCTACAGATCATAAAATCATCGGCTGTCGAAAGCTCTATCCACTAACCATCGCTGATGGCTGATGATTCCCGGACTTAGAATTTTTTTTGAAATTTTCCCCTTTTTAGTCTTCCTTTTTGCCGCTTGATCGGTTCCATTCTCTTCTTTTCATCGGTGAAATAATTCCATTAGCAGCCGCAACGACGACCCACCATCCTCGATCTTCTTCCGATCGGTGAACTGATTTTGAATAGCATCGGCAGTTGGAACTTCTCCCTGTCAGAAGACTAATGCTCTAGACTTCTGCAATAGCGGGTGCATGAACACTATCTTCTTCTGGTAGTCGACGATTTCATCCTTAGAAAAATTTTAAACTTTCTTTACAGCGTCGACGGTTGGAGGCCTTATCCGTCGGACGCATAGTTGTCTAGCCATCCGCAATGGCGGGCGCTCGATCAACTATTTTCCGTCGATGGACGTCGAACACTTAGAAAATTTTCCGCAATTTTCCATCCAACTGTTCCCCGTCAGGTATGCTTTCTGCCTAACTCTCCACTACATCGGAAGTCCTTCCCACTAAGTGTTCCGATTAACCGACAGTTCAACACTGGACAAATTTGTGGAAGTTTTCTGTCATCAACCTCCGATCTCCACTGGGCAGAAAGAAATCCTACTTCTGTCACTGCATCTTCGTGGTCCATTCAGGCCCATGCTACAACATGAGCTCTGATACCACACTATAACATCCCCGACCCTCCGACTGGCGATGAGGATGCTACCATGGCGTTAACCATCCAGGCTACCAGCCCCATCAACATGTGAAACCATAAAATAACTGAAACAGAATGCTTTGAACTAGAATCATGCATACATGATCGTTTACCATACACAAATGCAATTATCTATCATACATAGTGGAAGCAACATACATTTATACAAGCATTCATTCAACATGTTCATCACATTCATTAACAGTAAATACGATTGCAGAAGTAAAATAGACAAGGTTACTTATCTTATAAGAACTCGTTCTGCAACCAACTACATTGCTACAACGTTCCACCCAACCATAGGCCAGCGTGCTCCTTAATCTCTCAACAACGTTTCCACCCCTGAGTTGGGCATGATTCTCCAAGGAATAAGGAACAAGCAGGCTTATACATATCCAAGGATACACAAAACACAGCCAAGCCAACACAGCTGGGTTTATCAGGCCATCAACAAGACAGCCAAGCCAACATGGTCAGGTTTATTAGGCAATCAAGGAGCTAGGAAAGGATAAATGCTAAGCTGGTGAGCCCATTACAGAGCTAGGAACACCTACACTAGAACTAGCCTAACTTCTAAGACACCCACACACACACCCAACACAAGGAATCAGTCCCTTATCTGCTACACAGTCCCTCAGGCCCTGCCTTCCCTTCTAGTGCTATTTAGGGGTTGTGGAGAAGAAATTCAGCCCTCTAGCTCTGTCTGTGTGGTTTCCAAACCCACCAGGTTTATCAAGCAAACCAAGCCCCCATCCCTGCTCCCAACAAAGTCCGAAGACCAACCATTGCACACAGGAAATCAATCAACAATTACAGCTTAATAAGGGAGAACGACTCCAAACAATCTGTAGTAGTCCCAGAGTGTAATAGAAAATGCAGCTCAGGGCATGGGGAAAACAACAGTCACACAGTCCTTGAGCATAAGATGGCTCTCCATGGGAAAATCATGGGTGATAGTGACTGAACAGCTCCCAGCTTTCTTCATGAGTAACCACAACGTAGAACACAGTGCGTGAGAGAAATCCACACCGAATTCCCAAATACAGATTGAAACGCACTCGCTTCCTTCGTGAGGAAAAAGGTAAATGACAGTGGAGAAGGCTCCTCTCTCCTGGATTCGTGAGACCAAAATAGGAAAGAATCCTGTGCATGGGAACAATCAGGCTGTCATGAGGAATGAACAGACGATCGTGAGGCCTGTGTAGTGGAGAGTGCGTGAGTGTTTCAGTATCGGCGTTGAGAAAGTGTAGTAGTGAGTTTTCCCAGAGTGATGGCAGTGGTTTTTCTTTTTTCCATTGTGAATTCAACCACGAGTGGAGTGTGCGTGTGGGAAAGGACTGACATTCCTACCACACTTCACTCCTAGCCATAACTGTCTTAGCTAACAGCAGCAGTTATTAATGGTGGTGGTTGGATAAAACAAGGAAAGATGACACATGGCTTTTTCCCTCATTGTCCAAGGTTTGACATTTCCCCCACCCTTATCCTTGTGAAAATCATGCCCTTTTCATTATGGTTGTAGCGAGCATAGCTGGTCGGGTTCATTTTAATTAAAGATGCATATTTACATGATGACAAACTTAATATATGCTGCATGCCCCGACATACCATCGGTGACAATGTAAATACGAAACATACAATAACCAATCAATGGTGGGGCCTTTCCCTTTAGCTCTGCACCATGACCATTACAATATATACATCATACACATCTAATGCATCGGGGTCAAAACCGGGGTGTTACATTCTGCATTACTTCTTTTACAACATTACTTTGCTGCTACGTAAACATCCATGGAATTGATTTTATATTAATTTGGTATCTGTTGCTATGAAATTGAATGATGTATTTCATTGCATGGTTTCCTTCTTTAATGTCTTTGCAAACTTTCACAATTTTATCTTTATCACTCCTTATATCCAATAGTCGACATAATGTCTGAGTCACATTCTTTCCAATATGCATTGTATCAAACATATGAGCAATTTGTAGGTTCTCATAGTAGGGATACCTACTGAATTGTATAGGATAACTTTTCATTCCTCGTGGAAGCCCATTAATGCCTTCATGATAACGATGGAAATAATGAATATTAGTTTATAAATAAATTACAGAAATAAATTATGGCCACTATAGTAAGCAACACATAATAAAAAAATACATAACAATTCATATACGATGATCCATACGTACCACCTTGACGATTTCTATTATATTGCATCTTTCAAAGGTGAGGTGTCATTCTCCGTGGTTTTAATGCAGTCTCTTTCTCCCCATTGAAAATATTTTTTTATGTTGTTTACCTATGATTATTGGAGAGGAAGTGCCTATACTCATCAAGCACCTCCTTTCTTAATCTTTTTGAGCGATGAGATTTGATCTTAGGACCACAAATTGGACATGTAAATTTTTCCTTTGTCTTAAGACCTACAATATATAGATATGGAATATCTATATCAATTATAATTATATATTAACTATATTAACTACTTCATATAATTAAATGTGATTAAAGTGGAACTTAAAAATACAAACCAGAAAAATGGGTTAACCCCAGGGCATCGTGTATTGTCCATACAACCATTGCATGGAATTTAAATTGCCTTTTTTATATTGGTCTAGATACGTCATACATACTCAGTCCATAACTTCAGCAGCTCATCTATAAGAGGTTCGATGTATACATTCATATATTTGACTTGGAACTTACCTAATTGATTTGAAGTATATATAAAATATATAATTATGAGAACCATTAAGATATATAAACCATGCACAAGAGTAAAATAAAAAATATATATGTGTCATTAAGAAACAAAATACGACAAATGAGATGCCACAACTACATTAAAAATAAAAGAGTTGTAGACACAATATACCTGGAATAATCATCGAAAACATTATGTGCTCCCTCTTTATTGACAACCATGGAGGAATTCTATTGTTGATAAAAAAAATAAGCCACACCATGTAAATGGATCTCATATGTGAAAATGGATTAACACCATATGCTGCCAAATAAATCCTAAGATTACGAGGTTCTTCTTTAAAGTGATGCCACTTTTCCTCCATATCTCTAAATGTAGAACCATCTGTAGGAATTCAAATAACATCATCTTGACTTCTATTCCTGGCATGGTAATCCATAGATTGTGCTATGTTATTGCACCTGAACAGTCGTTGCAAACGTGGAATGATGGGAATATAACGAAGAACCTTGTGAGGAACCTTTTTTGTTACTTGATCTGTTTGATATCTACGTATATGACATTTTGGACATTCTGTTGCAAATTCATGCTGATTATAATATATAACATGGTCATCGGGGCATGCATGAATTGCTTCATAATGCATTCCAATCTCTTTCATGATGGAAGATAAATCTCGATATGTGCAAGGTAAAATATTTGATGGTGGTAACAAAAATTCAGCTATCAAGCTACATAAAAAAAATAGAGTTAATATAATATATAAATAATATTAACGAAACACACTTCATCCATATTAATTTGAATTATGAATTAACAATACAATTATTAGAGGAATAAATCTAAAATTTATCACGATCGTATATATGTGATGGATTATTTTACATACCTTAACATCCATGTGATTTATATGTTTGAAATACCATTCATAACCTTGAAGTTCATTATCAACAATATAACATGGAGAATATTTGTTTTGGAGCCTTCATAAATGGGTTCAAATGCCTTCTCAAGAAGAGGTATATCGTGAACATCATCAAAGTCATAAATATTTTCATTATAATCGTCATCATCCATTATAACATCAAATGAATCGTGGATCAATGTATTTGTACCATCATCTTCAACTACGTTATCAATATGATCATTAATTTTTTCTCCATTAAGCATAGGCGCTCCATGTTCCTCCGGTACTTGTTTTGAAAGCACTTCCTTTGGACGATATGTCATAGGATGTATTTCCTTTATAAATATATGAATACATCAATACATATAATTTAATATAGGAAATATTAAAATAATACATATATTTACCAAAGCAAAAAATATAAAAAAAAATTATAATGCTAAACTTACAAATGGTCGATATTCATTCCCCCCTCAGCGTGTCCATGTTCCCTACAATGTTTTGTCACTGTTGTGATCAATATTATTCTACTCTTAAAGCCCCTGCTATTAGAGGAAAATTCAACTCAAAATGGGCCTCCTAAAAAAATTAATAAAATAATAGTTAAAATAATAAAATAATATTTATTAATTTTGGAGGAAGAAAAGAAAAAAACTACTTTTTTGTTTGTATTTTCGACATATCTCCCCATGCTTTTACTCTCAAATTTCGATCAGGAGAGATCGTTAGATGTGGAATTAAATTCCGCATCCAACGAGTACCCACTCGGCATACTTTTGATGGACCCTGCTACCCCAAAAACAAGAAATACCTGAAAAAATGTGATGATGACATCATCATCACATTTTTTCATGTATTTCTTGTTTTTGAGGTAGTGAGGTCGGTCAAAAGTATGTGGAGTGGGTACTCGTTGGATGTGGAATTTAATTCCACATCCAACAAGCTTTCCTGATCGAAATTTGAGTAAAAACACGGGGAGATATGTCAAAAATATAAACAAAAAAATAGTTTTTTTTTATGATACCTATCCCCAAATTTATATTAAAAAAGTGTTTAATACCTATATGGTATTTCAAATTTAAAGCAATTTCATTGGCTAACACATGATGCAATGGAATTTGATTTAAAGTTAAAAGGCCCATTTTGAGTTGAAATTTCCTCTAATGATTGACTGCATGGACAATAACATTTCTCATCACCCCTTATTTTCGCTGCATCCCATAGTCTAGCAAGAAATTGTCGATTTTGTTCGTTTGGATCAGAAATATTGCTATTTGACATTTTGTCACAAACTTCGTGAATGAATACTATCGACAATATTAAAAAATCAAGGTCCACACATCACTATTTTTGCAAACGGTGGTTTTTCAAAGATTTAGAAAATTTCCGCAAACTTTCTATCGAAGAAAAAAATAATTCCGCAAACCATCTGTTGAAGAATAAAACAATTCCTCAAACCATCCGTCGAGGAATAAATAATTTCCGCAAACCATTCGTCGCTTCTATACCAAACATGTCAGATTTTTTTTGTAATTTATATATTTTCAAATTTCACTTTCATCGAATATCCTACGATATGAACCTAATTACCATTGAAAATATTCCTTTATAGTATTGTAAATAAATAACATGGCCTCATCGCAAATCTGATAACCTTCTCGTTGCAAATTCAATTACCTTTCATTGCTTAACTGACAACAATCATGTTAAAAAAAACGACGACCACGAAGGTCAAAAAATTGACAATGCTTCTAGACGAAGAAAAAAATCGAACAAAATAGTAATTTTCATCATTGAAATCCAACAAAAAAGTACTTTCTGTCAGGTTTTGTCGTCATATTTTGGGCTCAAATCCTGTTGTGAGTTCAACTGACGAGGATTCAAAATACAAGAGGATGAAGAGTAAGAGAGAGAAGACAAAATTTTATTATTGCAAAGGTTCACATCATGAAAAGTATTTCTTCATAAGGAATATGGACATCATGACCAAGCTCCTTGAATACAACAATATTGATGTTCCATATTTTGCAAGAAGAGAGGAGCACAAGCTCTCCTTGGAGTAAGAAGATGGTAAGTACTTGTATGCTTTGGGTGTTAGGGATAAACCTGTTTCTCATATCTCTACTTAATAAATATTTGTTTCTGATTTACATTTTGATATATCATATTCTTAAACCTCCATCACTTCCTTGGAAGAAACCCCAAACAATTCACCAAAGTTTCCTCCAAACACTAGTCATTTTTCACTAGTTTCCAACTTGTCTTCTGAAAGCTCTTTCCCACTCCATTAATATCCTTCCTATTATGATTATTAAGGTGATATGCAGTATTATATGCATGTTATTATAGTCATAAACTCATTTCCCCAACCATTTCATGCCCAAAATACCCAACAACCCTCAAGTTCGCTAGTTGGAAAATCTCAAAATTGCATTGTTTCCAATACTATGTCACTTGTGTATGTTGTTTTTATTCCTTTCATATCATTCATTGGTTGGAAAACCATGTCATTGGAATTCATGGGAATGTTTTTCCACATTCCTGGAATTGATCTCACCACCTATGGTTCAAATTTCAAATCTCCATACCATCCAAGTTCTCTCAATTGTGAATGTGATCTAGTTTCCCACTCTTTTCCCACTATGGACCCATTCGCTCATGGAGACACTATACCATTGATATTTCAGACACAACAAGATTTGACCCCAAAATATGACGTCCTGTGACAAAAGTGTTGTTTTGTCGGATTTCAATTTGAAATTACAAATTTGATTTTTTTTTTAAATGATAGAATTAGTTGTCGAATTTTCAACTTCAATTTCTATTATCAGATTTTAGACACCGCCATCGTCGAAGATTCAACCCCAGTGTCGTCAGATTTTCGACACCGATTTGGTCGGATTTTTGACAACATATTCGTCGAATACGCAACGCTATTTCATTGGATATGTGACGTTTTTGGCATATTTATTAGCAATGGTAACTAGGTTAATATGATCGGTTATTCGATGACTGTTGAATTTGAAAATATATAAATTAAAGAAACATTCTGACATGTTTTCTATAGAAGCAACAAATGATTTGCATAAATTATTGTATTCCTCGATGGATGGTTTGAGGAATTGTTTTATTCTTCGACGGATGGCTTGTAGAATTATTTTATTTTTCAACGGACTATTCACGGACATCATTTTATTCTTAGACAAACC
Source organism: Pseudotsuga menziesii (assembly GCA_001517045.1). NCBI lineage: Eukaryota > Viridiplantae > Streptophyta > Pinopsida > Pinales > Pinaceae > Pseudotsuga > Pseudotsuga menziesii. The sequence goes on from LPNX010003368.1 coordinate 397,954, forward strand.
ACTGTTTGCATAAACATTGATGTGTGGACCTTGATTTTTTAATATTGTTGATAGTCTTCATTCAATATTTTTGTGACAAAATGTCTAATAGAAATATTCTTGATCCAAATGAACAAAATTATCAATTGCTTGCTAGACTGTGGGATGCAGCGAAAAGAAGGGGTGATGGTAAATGTTATTGTCCATGTAGTTAATATAGGGGATTTAAGAGGAGAAGAATATTGATCACAACAGCCACAAAAAATTGTAGGGAACACGGACACGATGAGGGGGGGGATGAATATCGTCCATTTGTAAGTTTAGCATTATAATTTTTATTTTTATTTTTTTCTTTGGTAAATGTATGTATTATTTTAATATTTTCTATATTAAGTTATATCTATTTATGTATTCATGTAATTATAAAGGAAATACATCCTACGACATATCGTCCAGAGTAAGTGCATTCAAAACAAGTACTGGAGGAACATGGAGCTATGATTAATGGAGAACAAGTTAATGATCCTATTGAGGAATATGATCATAATGATAACGTAGTTGAATATGATGGTATAAATACATTGATTCATGATTCATTCAATGTTAGAATGGATGATTATGATGGCGATTATTATGAAAATATTGATGAGTTTGATGATGTTCACGATATACTTCTTCTTGAGAAGGCATACAAACCCCTTTATGAAGGCTCCAACACAAATATTCTCTATTCTATATTATTGATAATGAACTTAAAGGTTATGAATGGTATTTCAAACATATCAATCACATGGATGTTAAGGTATGTAAAATAATCCATCACATATATATGGTCGTGATAAAGGTTATATTTTTTTCTCTAATAATTGTATTGTTAATTCATATTTCAAATTAATACAGATCAAATGTGTTACGTTAATATTATTTATATATTATATTAACTATATTTTTATTTTTATTTGATGTAGCTTTATAGCTGAAGTTTTGTTACCACCATCAAATATTTTACCTTGCACATATCCATATTTATCTGCCATCATGAAAGATATTGGAATGCATGAAGCAATTCATGCATGCCCTGATTACCATGTTATATATTATAATCATCAAGAATTTGCAACAGAATGTTCAGAATGTCATATAAGTAGATATCGAACAGATCAAGTAACAAAAAAAGTGCCTCTCAAGGTTTTTCGTTATATTTAGATCATTACACATTTGCAATGATTGTTCAAGTGAAAAAACATAGCGCAATTTATGGATTACCATGCAAGGAACAAAAGTCAAGATGCCGTTATTCGAATGCCTGCAGATGGTTCTGCATTTAGAGATATGGAGGAAAAGTGTCTTCATTTTAAAGAAGAACTCTATAACATTAGGATTTATATGGAAATGGATGGTGTTAATACATTTATAGAGATGAGATTTGTTTATATGGTGTGGAATATTTCTGTTATCAACAATAACATTCCTCCATGGTTGTTAATAAAGAGTGAGCACATAATGTTTTCAATGGTTATTTCAGGTATATTGTGTCTACAACTATTTTATTTTTAATGTAGTTGTGGCATCTCATTTGTCGTATTTTTTTTCCTAATGTGATATATATATATATATATATATATATATATATATATATATATATATATATTACTCTTGCGCATGGTTTATATATCTTAATGTTTCTCATAATTATATATTTTATATGTACTTCAAATCAATCAGGTAAGTTCCAAGTTAAAGATATGAATGTATATATCGAACCTCTTATAGACGAGCTACTAAAGTTATGGAATAGCATTAGTATCTATGACGTATCTAGACCAATATGACAAGGGAAAATTCAATTCCCTGCAATGCTTGTGTGGACAATACACGATGCCCTAGGTTTAACCCATTTTTGTGGTTTCTTTTTTTTAAGTTCCACTTTAATTGCATTTAAATTTATGAACAAGTTAATATAGTACTATGCATGCATGTTTTTTAAAATATTTCATTCATTTTATATATAATTATAATTAACATAGATATTCCATATCTATATGTAGGTCTTCAAACAAAGGGAAGATTTGCATGTCCAGTTTGTGGTCCTAGACAAAATCTCGTCGCTCAAAAAGCTTAAGAAAGGAGGTGTTTGATGATTATAGGAACTTCTTCTCTAAGAATCACAGGTATCGGACAACTGAAAAAAATCTATTCAATGGGAACAAGAGACTGCATTAAAACCACAGAGAATTCCACCTCACCTTTGGAAGTTGCAATATAATAGAAATTGTCAAGCTGGTACGTATGGATCATCGTATATGAATTGTTATGTATTTTTTTTATTGTGTGTTGTTTACTGTAGTGGCCATAATTGATTTCTATAATTTATTTATAAACTAGGATTCATGATGTCTGTCGTGATCATGAAGGCATTACTAGGATTCCATGAGGAATGAAAATTTATCCTAAATAATTCAGTAGGTTTCCCTACTATGAGCACCTACAAATTTATCATTTCTTTGATACAATGCATATCAGAAATAATGTGACTGAAACATTATGGAGAATATTGGACCTAAGGAGGGACAATTTTTTTGTCAAAATTTGCAAAGACATTCAAGAAGGAAACAATGCAATAAAAGACATTATTCAATTTCATAGCAATAGAGACCAAATTAATATAAACTCACTCCCATGGATGTTAACAAAGAAACAAAGTAATGTTGTAAAAGAAGTCATGCAAGAAAATTAAATTTCCCACTGGATTTTGTGCAAACATGAAGAATATGATAACAAAGAAAGGTGATTTTGCGGGGGTGAAAACGCATGATTGGCATGTATTCATGAAGGTAATTATTATGGTATTATTGTTTTTTTAATTCCAGTGCATATTGTTGTTATTTTTTTTCTACTATTTGTTTAAAAAATGATGTGGTTTGTATATTGTTATTGTATGTTCTATCTCTCTCTCTCTCTCTCTCTCTCTCTCTCTCTCTCTCTCTCCCAGACAAATTCAACAACAATGTCAAACATGTTATATATAATATTGGAAAATACATGAGGTAACTAGCAATTTGTTTGCATGTCCTTAGTTTTTTTTTAATTCATCATAGAACTTATATTTGTTTTTTGTGCACTAATTGATGTTGTGTAATTAAATGGTTTTTTTGATAAATATCGTTATTGGTTTGCGTCACTTATCGATGGTTGTTATCTAAAGAAATCCATAAAGAAGATATAAAGTATTGGAGGAGAGAAATTCCTCATCTCATGTGTGAAATGTAGAATCATCTAACTTTGACATTTTTCAATGCACAAGAAAACTACCTCATACTCCAAGTTGAGGATATTGAATTGTGTGGACTTGTGCACTCAAGGTCCATGTGGATGGTTGAGAGGCACTTGAAATTTATGAAGGGTTTGGTTAGACAACAAGTGTGTGCTAAGGGTTCTATGATGGAGGGATATACGGTATACAAAAACATGTTTTATGTTAGTGAATATATTCCTCATTTAGCGTCAAAGCTCAATTTACGTCATATTTGTGATTCGGACTCCAATAACAATTTTGAAGGGGAGTAGCCGAAGGGGAAAGGTAGATCGAGGAAGGTGAAAGGTAATCATTAGCTAGTGGATGTTAATTAATATAATACATTTTAATGTTTAATTTTATGTATATATATCATACAAATTCTATTTTTATAATATTGCATCAATTAAGAGCATATAGTTTGTTAAGATAATTTACATTTGTATTGAATTTTATTTTTTATTGTCATCAAGCAGTTAGTCGAGAGTGGGATGCAGTTCATTTATACATCACAAAAAGTCTTTATTGAATGAAGGTATGGATTGAACGATGCAAATAATATGGTCATGGAATATTATGAGAAGGTGTGGCTTCATTGGTTAAAGCAACACATCGCAATGGAGACATCAATCTTACACGAAGGGAAATCGATTTAGCATATGGTTTAAAAGATAAGCAGGCGAGCATATTAATCAACCACTCTAATATTTTTTTTGCAAATTATATATTGATGTACATGTTGACATTTTCCTTGTATGGCATAAACATGCACTTAATCATAAATATTGAATCATTATGTAATCGTTTCGTGTATGGATTGTTGTAGATAAAACACCATAAGGCTATGGTATGCAATGGTTGTAGATATCACATCAAAAAGTTGGATGAAACGAAGAAAACATCATATTGTGGGATATTTTTAGTCTTTAAGGTGACCAATGTTTCCTCTAGAAGTGACAAACATCTAGAAATATCAGAAAATCGATACTATGGGTATCTGGAAGATATTATTCATTGTGAATTTAAATCCTTAAAGGTATTTCTATTCATTTTCAAATGGTATAGATTAATATTGAATCAACATGATCCTGATAAAACTATTCTTGAACATGATAATGGATTTACCATGGTAAATACAAGGTTGTTTGAGCCAGAAATAGAGCCTTATGTTCTTCCAAGCCAATGCAAACATGTATTTTACTATGAGGTTCTGGGTAAAGCGGGTTGATCATTTGTTATGAGACATGATCCAAGGGGAAGGCCAGTAAAATATAACCTAGTGGAAGGTAATGAAGAGGGTTTGGAAGAAAAAGACGATGATGAATATCATGATCAACATGAGTTAGAAGATAATGTTTGAGAAGAAGATGTTGAAGAATTAGTTGAATCAGATGATGTAGCATACAATGCCCATAAAGATGATATTGACGATGACATAATGATCGTAACCGACTTAGATCACGATGATGATATGACCAATCCTTACAATGTTGAATCTAGATCGAGTGATACAAATGATGACTTGGAAGAAGAAGATGATGAAGTATATTCAAGTGTACGAGGTATGCAGTAATATATCTACTCTATATATTTTGATTGAATCTTGTGATAGAAATATTGAATTTTATTGGTACTCAAAATTTAATAATTTTAGAAATGTTATTTTATCTTATTTGTTTTAAAAAGAGTAACTAACATTAATGAGATCATATTATAGATAGGAGAAAATATAGAGCTAAAAGAATCCATGACAAGTATCCAAATCACATACTTGTAAGATCCAAGTCTTGTTATATTGTAAATAAGTTACTTTTTGATATGTTGAATTTTTAAATATTTGACTATTATTATATAATTTGATTTGCAAAAGAAATTAATTTCGACAAATAGAAGATACAAGTAATAATTCATTTTTATTATAGTTGAATAGATCATCATTTTGGATTTGTAGATATATGATTCCGGGAGAGTTTACAGTTGGATAGTTTGTACATATGATACACAAGAGGATAAATGTAGTTCTAGAGAAAGAAATATTTATTTTTGTGAACAATGTTCTTCCACCTACTTGTAATTTAAATCTTATCAATTTTAATTTGATGTTCAACATGTTTGCAACTAATATTGTTTGGCATTTTATTTTTCAATACTTAATTCCACCATATTTCAATAATGATGGCATAGACATGAATATGCATATCTCCATCATATTTCAATAATGATGACATGGCGATCAAGTATTTATGTTTTTTGTTTGTGGCATTTCAAATATCTCTAAAATGAATCGCAAGCCAAATAACTATCATTTAAATGTTATGTTCTAATCATATTCAATGTAATTCTTTATCCTTTCAATCAATTTAAGGATTTTGGTGTGAATTAAGGTGGTTATTAACATAATTTAGAGTTGTCCTCTTAAAATCAACATCATCATTGTCATCGTCATCATCATCATCGTCATCATCATCATAACTAACATCACCATAATCATCATCATCATCATTGTCATCATCATCGTTATCATCATCATCATCATCATCATCATCATCATCATCATCATCATCAACTTCATCATTATCTTTGTCATCAAACATGACTGGCACTAACAATTCGAGCAATGAAAACCATACCTATAGATTAATTAATGTGCTATGTGGGGTCAACAACGAATTTTTTAATATATGTGTCAAATTGGTTTGAAATTTGGCATGGTTAGACTAGACACATGAATTGACGATGTGGGAGGGTTTATAGACTCAAACATCATCATCATCATCATCATCATCTTCATCATTTCATATGACATCAACATCGTGATCACCATATTCATCATTATCATCATCATCATTGTCGTCATCGTCATCGTCGTCGTCATCATCATCATCGTCATCACTGTCATCATAAGTAACATCATCATAATCATCGTCATCGTCATCATCATCATCATCATAATCATTGTTAACTTCATCTTCATCTTCATCGTCAAACATGACTGACACTAACAATTCGAGCAACAAAAACCATACCTATAGATTAATTAATGTGCTACATGGGGCCAAGGATGATTTTTTTTATATATGTGTTGACTTGGTATAAAATTTGGCATGGTTAGACTAGACACATGCAGTGACATTGTTGGAGGGATTCCAGACTCAAACACCATCATCATCATCATCATCATCATCATCAATAACATCATCATCATCGTCATCGTCATCATCATCATCATCATCATCATCTTCATCATTTCATATGACATCAACATCGTGAAAACCATATTCATCATCATCATCATCATCATCATCATCATCATCATCATCATCTTCGTCATCATCATCATTGTCATAATTAGCATCATCATAATCATTGTCATCATTGTTGTAAAGGAAAGTTTCTTGTGGCTAGGGTTTAAGAGGCCATCAACGTACTGGGGTTGAAAGAGAGATGCATATATTTCTATAATTATATATAAGCAAATTCATAGGTTGGAATGGTTCATAATTTAGCCAAATGAAGGTTGATCCAAGCATCCCTTCAATCCTCCTCTTGCTCCTCTTGCTCCAAGAGACATTCTCTTCAAGTTGGGCACCTCACGAAACCTTGATCTAGTTCTGTTGATTCTCTTTTCCAAGGAAATCAGCCTCCAAGATCTACAACAAAAGGAGATAGCTTCTAGGGAAAAGGTGGGGGGAATGAGAGTCCCAATTCCTCCAGCATAAAAATCCAAAAATTCAAGTCCCCTCTCATGGAACCCCCTACTCTATTTATATGCTTTTGAAGAGGTAGGGTCGAAGAAAAATTAGTTACAACTAAAGGAGTCATTTGCATAACCACCCAAACTTCGAGAAACTTCATTTTTTGACATCTATAGGAAAAATACGCGGGTTTCAAATACAACAGTCGCATATGCAGGGGGTATACATGGGTTGCAATAAAAATACTCACATATGATACATGGGTTGCAATGTAAATAGTCACATATTTAGGGAATACGTGTGTATTATGTAGAATAAGTCACATATATAAAGTGGAACAGACATGTTTCCTTAAGGAAATGCACGTATGCGTAAAAAAAATCTCATTTTTAGGGTACTTTTAGGAATTTTCAGAATTTGGTGTCGTCTATAAAGTTTTATTTGACTCAAATACCTTTCCAGCGATGCAAAAAATAGGTCAAACGGAGTTACAAAACTCTATATATGGGTTGTCCAATTTAGGTGTTTTTCAGTGACATTCATGAAGTGTCGTCATGGAAGTGTCAACATGTGAGGAAATCATGGGAAAGTGTATTAATTCTTGCACATGATCTAGGAACTAGGAATCAAAATCATCAAAGAATTATTAACAAATACTCATGAATTGGAAAATAACTGGAACCAGAATAGGTTTCCTCTCTGTATATTTTATAAACAATAATGGGTTACAATTTCCATGCTGAGCAATGGCTTAACCCCATGAAGAATTCGAATACGTAAGGGACAATTCGAATTCAATGAGTGAGTCTAGCTTAACTGACTCTTTGACATGCAATCTCACTTAGTTAACCACTTGACTAAAACCCTAATTGACTCACCAAACCCTAACTGAAGTCAGAGTGTAATAAATGACTGAATCTCAACTAAAGGAGATCAAACACATGTCATAGCAATCCAACCATCAAGTGCTAGTCCTGCATGACTCCAATGAACCCTGATGAAGTTAACTGA
>LPNX010003368.1:405977-445839 GCA_001517045.1 Pseudotsuga menziesii
GTTGACTCCAGTTCATTAAATAATAATAAATAATCATTAAATAATATATTTAATGAATGGAGGCACCTTAACCAACTGTAACCGAATGGTTTAACTGATTGTAACCACCAGTTAGCAATTAGGTGCATTAATATCACTTAGATCACCCCCGGAGTGCTCCAGTTAGCCTCCTTGACTATAGGAAGGTGTGGGTGTGACTATATGATGGAAATTAATGCTCCACTAATGTCAATTAAACTTAGGATAGTGGTTTAACTAGGCCAATTTGACCGAAAGAGTGTGTATGATGGTAGATGTCTCCAACACCCCCCCTTAAGCTATACTCAGGAAGAGTTAGAAAAAATAGATGCATAAAATGCTAGGGCCCTGGAAACAAAGGCCATAGGTCACCCTATACAATAAAGTAACTGCTTAATATAACCAAGGAAACGGGGAAAACCTCATGGGAAAAATACCCCCCCTCAAACTAAGCAGTAAATCAAGAATTGGTTCTTCTATGCAGCAGCATCCTGAAACTGTGCATGTGAACCTATGAATCCAAAATAAATGAATATGTTTGGAGGAATCTTCCACTTTGGAAGAAGAACAATGCACTCAACTGAATCAGAAATATAAGCAGCTGCACGGTGAAAACTGGACCCATGTAGAGCAACTAAAATCATCTGAAGAGAGAGCAAAGGTTCTTGAGGATTTGAACCATGTGTGGAACACTCAATAAAATGATATGTTGCAGCCCTAAACAGCAAACCATTATTGGTAAAATCAGCCCCAAATATTAGGAGCAAGTGTCCAAGCGGATGCAGAATGTCTTCCTCTTTACTAGTTCTGTGAGGAGATGAGCTTGTGACCAAAGGTAGAGAATCCCTGGGACTCTGGAGAGCGAATGCTTGATCTGCATAATATGATATATATTCTGAAATATCTAATGAATCACAAAATAAAATATCAGCAACCTCATAAGAGGAAACTAACACCAAATCCCCATCAGTAAAATTGAAGAAGAATTGCAGTACTAGATTTTTCACACCGGAATTGATGAGAGAAGCTACAAGCATGACTGAAAGCTCTTGGATTTTAAAATATGAACCAAATAATATCAGATCAGAATGTATATCATATCTAAATAAGTTCACAACAGATCCAAAACTGTGAAATGAAATCAAATCCCCAGCAGCAGTTTTGTAGGAGACTTGCGCTACTTGTTTCTTCACACCGTTGATGAGAACAGCTACAAGCAGTACTGAAGGTTTATGAAACTGAAATTTTGAACCAATAAATATCATATCAGATCCAATAAGGTTCATATCAGATCCAAAATTATGGTCAACCGAGACGGTGGATGCACAGTTTTCTGCTTCTTCAAAATTCTGAATTTTGGTGCATGCAATCTTGCAGGAATTTGCTAAAAGATATAGATCATGGGGAGTGAATGTGTCACTCTTATAATCTGATATTTCTTCCAAAATACCCAATTTTTTACATATTTGCACACCAGCAGCAACATTAGAGGGAGAAAATTCAAATTTCTCTTCACTTTTGGAAGCAATTACTGGTAAATTTTGCAAATAATTCAAAGGAAGATCACCGTTGAATGTTTGCATGGAAGTGCAGCAGTATTTTCTTCAATATCATGTTTGAATGTCTTCTTCTGTTTCAGAAATATGAGAATATGAGATATCAGAGATATCATGAACTTCCGGAGCATCAGGAGAAGGAGTCACTTCATGGAGACTTTCTTCAATTCGAATTGAATGTGTAGAATATTTTGCTTCATCTTCATCTTGAACAACTTCATCAGAGAGAGTAGAGGCTGAGAATTTTGAGTGAAGAACTCTTGTGGTGCTGGTTGTTATCTCCAAAGTACTATTATGATCCTCATTGTGCTTGCCAAAGGTTCTGTCCAATCTTGTCCACAGATCCTTTGGGTATTCAGCAAAATCAATAACAAAGTACAAGCTATCAGAAAGGGCCAGACATATTGCTCCAAAAGCTCTGTCACCGTCATTTAGCCAGTCATTCTCATTCTCATAAGTCTCTCTTCCAATTCCAATATACACCTCATAGAGACATCGTCTCTTCTGATATGCAATCATCTTCAACTTCCATTCCAAATAGCTTGTGAATGGGGTGAGAAGAGGGATTGATGAGTCCATAAGAGGGATTGATGAGTCCATTTGAAGTTGTACCTGTTAAAACCTACAAATAAAAACAAAAGGGGCACTGTAAGGTCAGACAGCATGCACATTCTAGGCTTTCATCACACCCAACATAGTTAATCAAGCAAGCTTGATCAACACGTTCTTTACTTGGGATATTGAGTGGTAAGCCTTGGCTTCTGGTGCAGTGCCGGATTTTTGAGCTATTGCTCAAATTTTCATGGAGAAATCTGTCAAAAAGCTTGTTCTTGAGAGATTGTTCTTCGTCCCACTGCATGCTCTGATACCATATTAATTCTTGCACATGATCTAGGAACTAGGAATCAAAATCATCAAAGAATTATTAACAAATACTCATGAATTGGAAAATAACTGGAACCAGAATAGGTTTCCTCTCTGTATATTTTATAAACAATAATGGGTTACAATATCCATGCTAAGAAATGGCTTAACTCCATGAAGAATTCAAATACCTAAGGGACAATTCGAATTCAATGAGTGATTCTAGCTTAACTGACTCTTTGACATGAAATATCACTCAGTTAACCACTTGACTAAAACCCTAATTGACTCACCAAACCCTAATTGAAGTTGGAGTGCAATAAATGACTGAATCTCAACTGAATGAGATCAAACACATGTCATAGAAATCCAACCATCAAGTGCTAGTCCTGCATGACTCCAATGAACCCTGATGAAGTTAACTGAAGCTGAACTGACCATCAAAAGTTGGTGGAGGCACCTGTTGACTCCAGTTCATTAAATAATACTAAATAATCATTAAATAATATATTTAATGCATGGAGGCACCTTAACTGACTGTAACTGACTGGTTTAACTGATTGTAACCACCAGTTAGCAATTAGGTACATTAATATCACTCAGATCACCCCCAGAGTGCTCCAGTTAGCCTCCTTGACTATAGGAGAAGGCTAAGTTAGCCTCCTTGACTGTAGGAAGGCGTGGGTGTGACTATATTATGGAAATTAATGCTCCACTAATGTCAATTAAACTTAGTATAGTGGCTTAACTAGGCCAATTTGACCGAAAGAGTGTGTATGATGGTAGATGTCTCCAACAAAGTGGTCACAGGAAGAGATGTGTAATTTTGAGCTATAACAATCATCATCATCATCATCATCATCATCATCATCATCATCATCATCAAATTCATCGTCATATTCATTGTCCAACATTATTGACACTAACAATTTGAGCAACAAAAACCATACCTATAAATTAATTAATGTGCTACCTGGAGCCAACGATGAATTTTTTTATATATGCGCCATATTGGTATGAAATTTGGCATGGTTAGAATAGAAACATGTATTGACGGTGTGGGAGGGTTTCCAAACTCAAACATCATCATCATCATCATCATCATTATCATCGCCATCATCATCATCATCATCATCATCATCACCATCATCATCATCATCATCTTCATCATTTCATATGACATCAACATCATGATCACCATATTCATCATCATCATCATCATCGTCATCGTCGTCGTCGTCATTGTCATCATCATCATCATCATCATCATCATCATCATCATCATCATCGTCATCATAACTAACATTATCATAATCATCGTCATCTTCATCATCAACTTCATCGTCATCTTCATCATCAAACATGACTGACACTAACAATTCGAGCAAAAAAAACCATACCTATAGATTAATTAATGTGCTACGTGGGGCCAACATTGAAATGTTTTATATATGTGTCGGCTTGGTCTGAAATTTGGCATGGTTAGACTAGATGCATGCATTGATGATGTGGAGGGTTTCCAGAATCAAACATCATCATCATCATCATCATTGTTGTTGTCACCATCATCGTCATCATTATCTTCATCATTTCATATGACATCAACATCATGATCACCATCTTCATCATCATCATCATCATCATCATCACCATCATCATCGTCATCATCATCGTCATAACTAAAATCATCATAATCATCGTCATCATCATCAAATCATAATCATCGTCATCTTCATTGTCAAACATGACTGACACTAACAATTCAAGCAGCAAAAACCATGATACCTATAGATTAATTAATGTTCTATGTGGGGAAATGTTGAATTTATATATATATATGTCAGCTTGGTATGAAATTTGGTATGGTTAGACTAGACAGATGCATAGATGGTGTGGGAAGGTTTCTAGACTCAAACATCATCATCATCATAATCGTTGGCATTGTCATCATCATCGTCATCATAAAAACCTAAAACACAGTTCCACACCCAGCAATTTCCTCATGTGTATGGATTTGTTTAATCATCATCATCTTCATCATCATATTCATCATTTCATATGACATCAACATTGTGATCACTGCCACCACCACCACCATCATCATCATCATTGTTAGACTAGACGCATGCATTGACAGTGTGGGAGGGTCACCCAAATATATTGAGTGCATAAATGATTTTCAGACAACCAAAATATCAGCACCTTCATCAACCTAATTTAATGGAAGGTGGGAGAATCATTCTATTCTTTAGCATGATCCCACAAATATATTGAGTTCATAAATGATTTTCAGACAACCAAAATATCAACACCTTCATAAGCCTAATTTAAGGGAAGGTGGAAAGAAATCAAATATATTTACAACTCAAAATGGATCAAATTTGTATTTAATATAAATACACATCATCATGGGAATTTGATAAATGCAAAAAGGAAATTGTAAACATAAAATGGGTGTAGATAAGGTATTTTTTACATAATTTGTGCATTTAATGTTGTATTAAATCATTAGATAAATGATTTTCCTTTATATTCCTATGAATTTGTTACTTTATTACATTGTTTTATAGTGATAGTTTTACGTTGATTAAGAGACCAAGATGAATGCCCCACTTATTTGTTCATTTTATTGAAATTAATTTTAATGACATATATTATAGATTTTTTTGGCCTTACAAACTATTTTTTGTGAGAAATTTAGAACCAAGCCCACTTGTTCAAGATTGTGAAATAATTTATTAACATGTATACAGATTAATGAGTTGAAAGAACATTTTTTTAACATAAAATTACCCAACCCTAAAAAATTATAAAAGAAAAACATATTATTTCAATTTTTGTTTAATAATAATCCAAAAAAATAATAAATTAACAAAATAATAAATATCAAAATAACAAAATAATAAAAAATAACAAATAAAAAAAAATTAAAAAGCAAAAAAACAAAAAACATATAACACTAAATTTTTTGGTTCATTATTCACTTTGAGAGTTAAAAAATTACACTACTGCAACACTTTTCATTTCCCTCGTAGATTCGACCGTTCCTTTGGGTTGATATTGATCTATGACTTGCGATTTGACTTCTGTCGGTTCCTTCACGGGATCGATTATTGAAACTCCGATGAATCCACGGGTTCCTTCATGGGTTCCTTATTTTCTCTGTTGGTTTCCTTCATGGGTTGATTGACCCACTGTGGCTGGTTTCAGGACTTCATGACTGGTTTTAGGAGTTCATTGACTGCAAAATTGTCTTATGTAAGTACATTTTTCTATCCCCTATTTCAACTCCATTTGAGAAAGTACACCTATATTGAGTGTGGGAGTGATTCGACTCTCCTAGGGTTCCCAGGGTTGAACCCAGGGTTGCCTTTTAGTCCTGTTTAAGACAACAGAATATTTGGGAAGAATACATTGTGGTAATCCTTATCCAATACAATACCACCTCTTATCAAATACCAAAAAATACATTGGGGTAACCCTTTAATTTCCAGTCATGAAGAATCAGGAAGAGACAACGATTAAGGGGTAATTTTTTTAACCTGGACACAATGCATGCCTTTGTTTGACATCCAAGTCCACGAGATGAAGGAAGTCGTATTTAGTTAACACATGGGTAATTCCTTAGTGGGGGTGAGATAGTTTCAATATTTTATGGGCCATCTCCCTGTCTTAGTGACCGTGTTTTTGTGACATGTGACCATTCCCTTGTTGGTATTCCCACCTTTTGGACTGTTGAACAAGATTTCCATCCGTTTATAGCTTGTAAGATCATATCCTAAAATATTCTCATCTCTCAAATTTCAGTCTTATGACACTCCTTTTCTTTTTCTCTCTTACTTACCTTAAAACAATATGTAGTTTAGGAATAGGTCACAAGAGATGCAGAGTCTTCTCAATATAGGCCACAATTAATGTTGGAATTTGGAAATCAAATGCAGGAATCACTTTTTTTTTCCAAGAACACCACAACATAAAATTTATCCCATCCCTAGATCTCTTACATCAAAATATAGAGCTATAATTAGTGTGTACTCCAAATTTAACCTTCAACCCTTTCCTCCAAATGCACTCGTCCTACACTGAATTACATTTGGACCAAACACAATTTTTTTTCCTGTGGATTTTATGATATGCATTACACAACCATATCCCAATGCACACTATGATAAAAACTCTGTATACAATGAACAGTGTCAGGGATGAGGATTCCATATCCTATTTCCATTTGACCTAGATACATGGGAAACAAATCCACCTCGACTGAGATGAGAATGAAGTGTTAATGAGAAATAGAAAACACCATTAATGGCCTTGCTTATGGTAATTATGGAAGACAAAATAAAGATTGATTGTATCTATGTGCAATGGATAACGATAGAAAATACATCAATGGGACTGAAAAATGATATAATATATATTGGGAGTGCAAAAGCACCTCCTATAGAAACGATATCAAAGTAAGATAAGGATAATGGCTCCATTCTTATTGCTACTATGAAGGGTAGGAAAATCCATATAATTACAAAAATTGATTCAATGTTTCCCAGAATTACTGATTAGGTATTTCTTCATGGGAAATACTTTGTCAAATTGATGGTTCACTTAGACCAATTTTCACAAGATTTGGGAAAGAGCGATGAAGTGGCTTGATCAAGCCATGCTCTTAGACCAAAACACTTTCTTTTTCATCATCATAGGGGCTGAATTATTCAAGTGATTAGGGACACCACCCTCATTTATCATCAACTTATCTCCTCTGCCATTTCATAAAGTGCCAAGAAGATTCTCATTCAAAAGACAAGTTTTATTTCTCTCCGTCTTCAACATGCAATTTGTGGCTATTAATTGGAAAGTTTGCAACATTCTTCTGAAACCACAAGAAACTGAAAGTTAGATTGCATTATTGCACTTCTTAAAATTGAAAATTGATTATTGGAGAAACTAAAACTTTCCTCACATGTAACTTTTCTGTGGGTTTTCTAAGTAAACTTTAGATATATTTCCATATATACTCCGTAGCATCATTGTGCACAATTTAGTATTTAATGAGACCAAGTAGTTCTATAACCTTTATTAGGTGTTTAGATAACATGCAAAAAATATTTCATTGTTTTCAGTTGAATGGAAATTTTATGCATGATGTATCTATTATTATTATTATTATTATTCACATTTGTACCTTAACAAGAGCCAAATTTCCACACCCATAATTCTTTTTGACCAAACCGTAGGAGAAACCATCAGGTGAAGTTACCTGAAATTACATATAGAATACAAAAAACCTGAAGAACCACTAAACTTGATCATAAACATACTAGGATATGATTTAACTTATAGAGGTTGTTTATGCAATGGAAACTATACCCTTAGATGATATTGCAATCATGAGAGCATTGATATTTGTGACCTTGCTCAACCACGGAACCACTCAAGTGATTCCATCGATGAATACTTCAGAAATAAAATAATGAGAGAATTTAGTGCTAAAGATAAAGGATTAAATGGTCTAATAAACATGATTGTGTATACATATAATTACCTTGTGTACCACCTAACAAGCATCTGTTAGCACTCAGAATCGCACCCAAGGCTGCGGGAAGGCGGACCCTGAGGTAACAGCAAAACCACTTTAGGAAAGCGAGCTGGCTTCTCCAATTCCAGAGAGGGATCTCTCACAAATGTATAACATGGCTAGACATATTGTCA
Organism: Pseudotsuga menziesii; assembly: GCA_001517045.1. Classification (NCBI taxonomy): domain Eukaryota; kingdom Viridiplantae; phylum Streptophyta; class Pinopsida; order Pinales; family Pinaceae; genus Pseudotsuga; species Pseudotsuga menziesii. The sequence goes on from LPNX010003368.1 coordinate 414,125, forward strand.
CAGAATGAATATCAAATATTAGCAGCTGAAACAGGGTAAATACGTATCGGGCTATGGAGTCACAAATACCAAGAAAACAAAGTGGTTTTCTTAGGAAATGCTTGCAAGAGCAAAGTAGTACTTCGTCCATGGTCGATATGTTTTGGGTCTATTAGGAATGGCAGAAATATGGTAGTCCATTAGTGTAGAGCACCGCAAGGATGAATTCTACACCAAATTTGGAAGAAATGTTTGGTGGATGTTGGAGACAATGACCGAGGCATATGAGTATGGATCCTGATCCATTATACAGTGAGTCTACAGCATGAAGAAAACATAATGTAAAGAGATAACATGAAGCACATGCACATAAAGAAAGGAAAATTATAGACTTTAATTAACAATCACACATGAATTCTTGCATTCAAATAACCATCATTCGGCTCTGTAACTTGTATTGAAAATAGATCAAAATATCATAAACACAATAGTCCAATGGGTTCCAACCAACCATTTCTCCCTCTGCGGGGAGTATATTTATAGTGTTCTAGACCCCCTAGAGTCGAAATTAGTTACAAACTGAAAAAAAAACTTCTAACAAACTCTAACGTGGCATATTTGCCACACTTTACATAAAACATAAATATTATGTAGAGTATTGAACAATAGGATTTAAATCCCCTCCTGCATATCCCAGCTGGTCATATATGTGTGAAATATTAGATAATTTATTATGAATGACCATGTTCCTATCAAAACCCGTGTCTTCGTTTCCTCTGATTCACCTCCGACTCCTCAATATCTGATTTTGAAATTGATGACTTGGACAGTAAACTTTAAATTTCTGGAAAAATACACCCTGGATATTCTTTCAACGCTCCAAATCTATGCTACCTGTGTAAAACATGAAAGAGGTTTTTTAATAATGACATGTTATGAATAAATACCTCTCTCATTTTCTTAAAATTCATCCTTAGTTGGTGGAAAACGATCTTTGAATTTTATGGCTAAAACAATCATTTGAAAACCTAAAAATTTCCCTGTAAATATCACTTCAATTCTCTCAATACATAGCACCTGTGTGAAAAATGAGAGAGTTTATTGTATATAGGTATGTTATGAAGACAAACCTCTCTCAGTTTCTCAAAAATCATCTCGGTTTGGAGAAAACAGGTCTCAGAAGTTAATGAATCAAACAGTCATTTTCATGAAAAGTTTCCTTGTTAAACTTCACTTTCATGGCTCTGTCCAATCAATTTCAGTGGCTGAATTTGTAGAATTCTATCTGAATTGTGGCCTCACTTGGTGGGAACATAGTCTTCAGCAGTCTTGAGAAATTCTACAAGTAATAATCAAAGTTTAAATAGTTGAATAAGACGGAAGAGGCATGCATCTCATGCATCAGGTATAAGGAAAAAATCATGTTTCTTCTTCAATCACTTCGCCCATGCAAGAGACACATGGCTCCACTCTTCTAAAGAGAATTTCAAACTCCTCAACACCCAACTCTTCCATAAAAGTCCTATCACAGTGATTTTTCTCTGAAGCGTCACCAAACAAAAACCAATCTCATTTTATGCAGACAAAATGAATTTTTGACTGTCCATCAAATTTGTCAAACTAAGATGATGTAAACACGTGTTTGACTTTCCCAACACATAAAATTTCGCTGAGTTTTAAAGAATTAAGACAAAAACACCTTCAATTTGTGGAACATAGGTGAATAGCTAATCTATTTGGTCAAACTATTCTTCTTTGATGCGTGTTTTCATTTTCACCACAAGCATCTTTATTCTGCAAATTCGAAAACTTCTTTTCACCGTGCAAGTTGATGTAGCGGAATCCACCTGAGCAAGTTGATGTTAGACAATCAATACTAGAGCTTCAATTGCCATCCTAGGGAATGATTTATGTGTTTTACACAGTTTATTTTATTACATTATCTATTATTTTTATGGTTTTTATGATCATGTATATTTTTAATTTTCTCCAACCATGTATTTATACAAAAAAAAAATCCTCTTGAATTGATTAACTAGTTACTAATGCATATCCACTTTTTTTTTCTTTTATTTTGCATTGGAAATAAATCCTTGAGAAACTCTCAAGCATATCCCACATTTCGAGGAGGGTACCTAATGTAAAGGGTGACATATATTTAGCGTTCATAACCTCATGGAAATCAAACTAAGGACATGAACAATGCATCTAATTACCAGCAAGATCTTGGAATTTAGTTGCACAATGTAAGATAGATTACCCTCGGGGCTAGTGCACATCCATTTTTATATTGTTAATAATTTAATTTATATAGTTTTAAGCACATGTGTTTACATTATTCTCTTTCCCATATTTTTCATTCTTGCATAAATTACTTTTAATTAGGCCAATGTACCAATACAGTTGGATTTAGATTAATCATTTCCTTAAGGACAAAAAAGTTAGGGAGTCATTATTGGTAATATGAAAGTTGTGGCATAGTTCTTACATTTTATCATATTAGAAGGATATACTATGGTCAATGATGATCAATTATTTAATGTAAAATTATATGAATTTTTTTTTGTTAAAGGTGAAGAGGGAAATGATAATCTTTCTAACAAAGAGTAATTCCACAACCTTTTCCCACTTGATGAAATAGATCATCACAGTGACATATATTTATTTGGATACAAGGATGGATTTCAAGTGGTGACAATTAGTTCATTGAGAGAATAGATAAAGAAAAACAATCAACTGCAATATTTAAACTTATGCATTGATATAATTGTGTGCTCTTAGCATATGAAGAATTTATGCACAAACAAATAAGAATCATTAACCGTAGTTGAACTATACTATGTACATGTCAAATATTTTTTGGTCAATAGCATGACCACCAAAATGACTACTACAAATGCTAGTGTGGTACTTGAATCACTTTCTCAACTTCTTATATTTCCAAACAATGCAAGACCATATATTGATCCTTGAAATAATCCACTTTCATTTCTTCGTCATTCCTCATTCTCTATTTGGAGCTCCAGTCTTCTTCTCTGTAATTGTCTCTCAGCATGTTTGTTTTAAGTTTCTATGCCTGCACATAGCTAGAGCCACGAAAACCATGAAAAAAAGAGATTCACCATCATTTGAATACCACATAGACCATGGACGCATGAGGAGCGAATTACAATTTGTAGAAATCAATTCGTAGAGATTTGAGTTTCCAAAATGGCGTGTTGAGGTTTGATGGTAACTTGTTTCCCCGTGTATGAAAACGGGAAGGGGAAACCCCATGACAATGCATTTTTAATTCTGAAATAAATGTCTAGAGTTTTTTGGTTCCCGTAGCTATTCTACAGCCATAGAAATTGATTTGGCATTATCTCCATTACCAAAGGATGGTTGAACCATAAATAAATTGAACCATATGATGTAAGTCTTGGATGGAAGTTAAGAATGCTTCTCTCATGTTTGGATTCTCAAATGTATTCCTTCCAATGCCAATATGGGATGCTTTGAATGCTTTTCTCTACAAAACGGGGTATGTTTTGAATTTATTTTTAATGTAAGGTGTATTTTTGTTTTTTCCCAATGTGATCAACAATCGTATAATTCATGGGACAAGAAATACTATTTAAAATTTAAGAATGGAATATTTTTTTATCCGAGAAGTTTAAGAATTTCTATGTACATGCAAACAAGTTTTTAAAATGTCATGCAATGACCTATTTTGAACAACACATTTTATGATCTAAATTATGAATATAGGGAGATTGATAACAAAAGGATTCAAAGTAAAAACCAATGTTATAACGTATTTTTGTTGTTGTACTGTAAAACATTTCCATTTCTAGAGCACCTAACTTCTCATCATGCAATCATCTAATATTAGAGAGTGAACCTAGTTCAATAGTGGCTTTTGGATTAAATACACTAAATTGAAAAAGCTTGATTCCAATTGGTGTGGAAGGGCCTTGGGATTCAAGCCATGCTTGTGATTTTATCTAATATACAATGGATCATGGTTACAAGATAAGTGAATGGGAGTTAAGCCATTATTGTAACATATTTGACTATTTTTAACAGTTTTAGAGAGGACATTACTAAAATTCTAAGTTTTTTTTTGTATAGGTTAACGCGTTATTGTGTTAAATTTTTCTTTTACTAATTCTTTCTAAAAAGAAAATGAGCTGGTTGGAAGTGGTGTTGGAACCAACTTGGAAGTTTGCAAATGTTTCTTTGTAAGTTTTTTTAAGGAATGAAAAACTGATGTTCAAGGTAAAATTTGTGTGTATGTGTTTAATGCCTTCGTTGTTGAATTTCCATCTATTGTGCGATTGGTTCTATGGTTTTTATTTCATTTAGGAATTAATGAAATTCACCAATTTACTTGTTTAATTGTGATCATAAGCACTTTAGTGACCTAGGATTCCAATTTTTACAATCTCGACTTATCCCATGTTTTGCAAATACATGTCACCATTTGCCACATTTTCTAACAATTATAAACCTTTTATATCAACCTTACCTTCCCTCATTAGCCATCAATCACCATTAACATTGATTTGTTCCCTAAAATGTATTGAATATAATATAGGATATGAAAAGTTGCATTTCCTAGAAATTGTTAGGGGATGTCAAATAATCCTACGCTTGATCTTGTGGGTTGGGATTGTTGGGGATAAGCTGAGACTATTGCAACTATAAAAAATTTGGTACCAATTTGATTCTAAATTATAATGGATGCAAGATTCAAGTTGTGTAAAAAATTGAGATGACTAATATTAATGGGTAATGTTGGAGTAGGAATCATCGACATCATGAAAAAGGGTCTTCCTAAGGTTTTTCTTCAACTTCATCTAGTGTTGTTTCTTTAATAGTTATAAGTGAATGGTCCGCATGCCAGGTTGATATTATGTTCTCAAAATTATGTATGATTCTATATTATAGTAAAACATGACTCGAACTATTGTGTTCAATGATATTACAATATGCCACACCAATGATTATAAAGCGTGGCCAAATGAGATGTTTTTCTGAGCACCTATATCTTAGTCAATAATAGCTTGTGTGTGCAAGAGACAATATGAATGAAGTGAAATATCTTTTGGATTCAATGTATCTATATTATAGTGGAAATATAATGATATATTTAATGTATCATTGTATGACAAGAGATGATAGGTTGGAAAACTTTTCTTTCCATATCATATGTCAAAATTAATGATGTTTACATGGTCATCCTTATGCGTAAGTTCATTTATTTCCATTTACAATAAATAAGGAGTAATGGCCCATCCTAGAAGTTTCATGGTCAATTATATTTTTTTGAAGGATGGATCCTTTCTTATGGAGGCATGCATTCTTGATACATCATTTATGGCAATAAACCCTATTTAGTAGATATTTGTAGTCCTCAAATGTGTTTGAAGCAAGGATTTATATTGTGACTATGAAACAATGGTCATCCTTAATGGAATGATAAATGTGTACATTTATATTATCGTTGTTTTGAGGAATCCAAGCCATTGTATATTTATTAAATAAGGCATTAGAATAAATTAATTTTTACTAATATTTCCCTTCTCCCTTTTCCTTTTTTGAGATTATCGTGTTCCTTTATTATACCAATTATAACATATGTTTTGTAACATAAGGAGAAGAAGAGAAATCCTTATATCCTTGTTTAGAAACGATCTATCAAGCTATGAATTGATAGAGAAATAGTTCAAGACAAACAAGCCATATGGTGCAGCAACTGATGCATGGGATGTCTTGTTATTTCCAAAGTAGTAAAAATCATATGAGCCCAAAACCAAGGCCAACTGTTCCTCAAGGTTATGAAAAATGTTTTAATTTTTCTATGGGGAATGTTTCTAATGGTGGAATGCATAAATCACAATACGATGCAAGGTCTGTTGCATTAGTGGCTGACCATATTAGAAGGAATCTGCTTGGATGTCGTTGGTTTCTGACATTGAATCGAGAAACAAATTGTGAGTAATACTTCTTCAAGATATTTTCCATACGATGAGAGCGAATTTACTTAGGGTAAGACACTAGCCCCAAATTTTCTCCAAGCTTCCAAATTTATTCTTGGGGATATAAAGGGTTATTTTTTTTTATAAATTCATATAGTGCCATCGATTTTCTGACATCTCTAAAGTGACATTTGTCGTCAGATACCCATTAAATTTGACATATATGCTACACTATCGATGGATTCAATTCATTGGTTATCTAACTGGTAGAAAGGATATATCATTGGATTTGCGACCTATATGGAGTGAAAGGGTTTGTCAGATATCCATTAATTCGACATATATGCTACACTACAAATGGTTTCAATACGTCGGTTATCCAACTGGTAGGAAGGATAAGTCGTCGAATTTGTGACCTTTAAGTAGTGAAAGGGGTCATCATATATCCATTAAATCCAATATATATGCTACACTACCAAAGACTTCAGTGCATCGATTATCCGACAGGTATTAAGGATGATTCGTCCTATTTTCGACCTTTATTGAGTGGAGTTGGTTGTCAGATATTCAACAAATATGAAGGAGACTGCATCACTTTTATGATAGCTATGGATTGAAATTTGGCGTCAGTGGTTCAAAAGTAGGATGTTGGAATTCTGACGAGTGTATTTCACTATCGGAAATCATGTGAAATTCAACCGACGTTTAAAAATAAAGCGGATTGTGGAATTTCTGACATCAATATGTCAAAAATCATACATTTAGGCCATCAAAATTTGTGGTAAAAAATGCTAGTGAGAGCCCAATGAGATTTGTTACAGAGTTATGAAGGTGCTTCATCAAATTGGTAAGAAGATTCATGGTTTAATTCATGATATGGAAGCTACACATGAATCTGATTTTGTTGAGTCTTTTAATGCTCTTTTGGAAAGAGTTTGCAGAGGTATCTTTTCCATTATAGATTATGCTTCTAAATCAGAGTACGGTTGCAGAAAAAAAAAATCTTATGATGATCCTCCATCAAAAAATGATGACCTTGAAGGGGCCTCTCCACATGTTCTTTTTCTACAACACATTGATGAAATTGACAAGCCGATGCATAGTCTCAGTATAATCCCTCTTGGCCTTCTTCCTCAATTTAGTATTCTCCTCTTCCAACAACATATCTTTCTTATGATTTGAACCTACGAAAACCCTATACTCATCAACCCAAGTAAAGTCCTTGGTGGTGGAAAAACCAAACCAATAGATATAGAAATTAGAGACTTGGGCATAGGGGCTCTTGAGGTTTTCAAATAGGGGGGCCTAGGGGATAGATCCTATCCCCATGGAATGAATGTACATTATTTATTGCTTCAAAAACATCTAAAATATCCCCATTAACCCTAAATAAACCTTTTTCAGTATCCTCATAGGTAGAATAAACATAAGTGCAGTAGTATGGCCACAAATTGATATTGAAATAAGAATTTTCTATAGAGGGTGAGGAAGCGAAAGAGTATATGATTTGGGAGCGGTGAAAATCATACCAGAAGAAATATTGAGAATCAGACAGGACTTCATAACCATGAATAATATCCTAAAACCACGTGGTTACCTCCTCCTGTAAAGCACCATTTTGTATGGCGTTATCGAGATGGAGTTTTAGGGCCAACTTTATGTACGATGCATTGATTTTGTCGGTTGTGGTGGTTAGCTCGATGCTCGGGATTTCATACAAGTATCTCTGTGGCCCTTCCACTATATCCATTGTGGAAATTTGAACCCCCAAATTCTAAAATTGTAGGAGCATGCTGCAGATTGGTTTCTATAGTTGTCAATAGAGTTTTGATTTAGGTTGGGTTATGATGAACCATTAGACACTGAGAGGAGTTCATAACCATGAAACTATGGATCTTACCCAGTAACGAAAGAAGAAAAATATTGGCTTCAAAATATCTATGTCATCTTAAGCTAATTATCTCTCAAGCTATACTCACAAAGCTCCTTGGACACCCCGAGGAGTTTGTTAGGATTATCATGGTGGTGCTCACAAAATCATAGAATTCATAACCGTGACACTATGGATCTTAACGGTGGTGCTCACAAAATCATAGAAGCATAGAGTTCATAAACATGACACTATGGATCTTACCTCAATTTTTTCCCCAAATTTTTCTTTCCCTCCTGATTTGAGTTTGTTTTTAAAAATTTGTTAAATAATTATATTATTATAACATTTACGGTATTATATTATTATTTACATAATAATATTTATTTAATTATAATATTTATAATATTATTTATGAGTTTATCTCTTTATAATGTTGTTGACACACTTTAGTCAACATGGATTCACTCACTGTTGACACCCTTCGATGCAATCTCCATAAATACCATCCCAGACAAGTTTTACCCTATCCAAAAACACCTGCAAAGGAGGAGAAGTCTCACTCGAGATGTTTGAGGGAGGGCTACAAGAACCACATTACCATAGAAGGAAGAGGAATTGCTCACTAATCCTACTATGTCACAATACAGTTCATGGATACAGGAGTTTCTAACACATAATTTATTAAATCTACTTATCATAATTCGCAACAATCATGATTCATATCAACTTAACAAAGACATCGACATATAAGAACCCAATAAATACATTAAGACTTCGTATCATTCAGACATGGAAAATATCAAAGATCTCATCATTGAATATTTAACACAAAGAAATGCAAGAGACTCAACATCAACATTCTTCTCATATTAAATTTGAAAGACCACAAAACATCCTTGGTTGAAATCCTCATACCTAAACCACATACATCCGTAGGTCGCATACGAAATACCCAGAATACAATCGTTTTTTTACAAAATATGATCGATCAATAGATCCTTAGATGTTAATATGCCCAACTAACTCTACTCCTATTTCTATTTATAGGCTTGTGCCTTTACAAATGGTCCACATAATCCAACTCTCTAACTACTTGGACCAAGACTTCTAACTACTTACAACCAAACCGACCACATTTATCACTAAATTTATCTTACACAATCCTCTTTCCCACTTGTTGCTTTCTTCTTTGTCACACTTTGTGCAACTGATTCCCTTGTTAACAGTCCCCCAACATAAACTTGTGGCTCATCCTCGAGCCATGTCATCTGGATATAGTAGGTGTGTTCAATTTGTCTTGGAAGTTGTCATGTTCAGTTTGCATCTTTTCAACCTCTTCTTTGACCTTTGCACTCAGTGTTGCACATTCCTCGACCTCTCTCTCTATTTGGTACTCTTCAGATACCTACAAAACTTTATTCTATGCCTCTTGGGTGTTCACAAGTCTCTCCATAGCTTTAAGTTCCATCTTCTCTATGTCTTCCTGGAATTGATCTAACTGGACAATCCTTCGTCGATGTCTTTCTTGTGCCTTGGTGACCTATTGCTGTAGTGATTTCAAATAATCTTCTTTGGTCACTTGAAAATATGGGGACATCATTCTCAGTCATCCCCGCATCCCTCTCAATTTTTCCTATGCCTCATTAAGTTGTGCACCTAATTGCTGCAGCTGGTCACCCTAAACTGCTCACATCCAAAACTGTGTCGTTGCTTCGATAATGGATTTGACTGCCTTCTCCAACTCTTCTAGTTGTGATGTCACCTCCTCTATCTTGCTTTTATGATCTCCTACCTACTCTAGAGGTGTACTTGGTACTATGCACGCTTGAAACTCCTCATTCTCCCTCATTGAATCAACGATTAGGCTTCATCATCGCAGTAGCTTTTCCTATGCAAACATTTCTAGTGTAATATCTAGGATTTCTTCACAGGAAATGAATATTTACTTATCCATACATTGTCAATCATCGAAAGAGTTGGTTTTTTCAATTATTTATTCCTCTTGTGCCTTCTTTATTTGAACTATCTCTGCTTCTGCTTGTGCTATCTTCTCTCATGACTTGACTAGTTGATCTTGCTCCACTACCTCACAGTCTGTAATTTCTTGACTCGCTTATTTCTATAATCGTGCTAGCATATGCATTGGTAGTTCATTAACATCGATTCTAATAAATTTGAATTGCTTCATAGTCACATAAACATCCTCACTTCATGTTGTAAGTTACAGTGGTGGAATCTGTACAAGCCGCACTTTCTTACCAGTACTTATCTCAATTGATCTTTGCGGCACATCAGTCTGTGGTACTTTTTCTAGAAAAACATTCGTTAGGGATTACAATAACCTCGTTACTTGATAAAAGTACTCTGTTGAATGCTGCTTCATTTTTGCTTGACTCTCATTGGCCATGGTATAAATCATGGCCAATATCCAGCTTACATGCTCATCTGCTATCTTTGGTGTATTGCTTGCTTTTCCCTGTTCGAATATTTTATTTTTCCTCCCTTATTCTAGTTTCCTCTTGAGCTATGAATATTTTGGAGTCATGGATGATTCATCTCGTGACTCCTCATCAGAGTCCTTTACTTACATTTTCTCAACTGGAATAATTGGTGGTGCTCCTAACTCTATGTTTGACAACTCATCGACACTGACCAGAACCTTACATTCTGTCGGCCATTCATCAATAATGGCATCGAGCTCCTATTCAGTCACTTTGTATTGTGTAGTTAGCCACTAGCCATATGCATAATCCCTTTCTTGGATATGTATGGCACGTGGGCTGATTGCAAATCTCGCCGCCCTTCAATATTTGGTCGATGCCTTGTTTATAAGGCATGGGACATTTCTTGCTACATCCCAAAGTCCATCATAGTACAGGTAAACCTGTACATTACAATATATCTACCTTGTCTTCATGTCAAGACACCATAAGTTTTGATATCTCGCTCCTCTATAGCTCTAGACCACATCGACGTCCATCCCTTGATAGTACTTGGGTTCCATCCAACCCACAGGTGTGATTAGGATCAACAACCATGAATAGGAAAATGGTCGTTTTCCTTCCTACACCAAGATGATGTATTCCATTGTCCTTCCCCCTGAAATATTGCAACAGATCGACACTTACCTTTGGTAGTACAGTGATTTGGGAAATGAGGTTGATTGTGATGGGTAATTTTGTATCCAACCAGAGATATCCTCCATGGAAGCACGAAAAAAAATGATTCACACATGCATTCACCTCCGCTGAATGACTGAAATGTGGTGTTGGCTATATGGGCAGACCCAGGTTTACTATAATGTACCAACAACACCCCTAGCTCACTGGCCCTTTCGGCGACAAACCACGGAGCAGCTTGAAGTCTCACCCGAAGTGATTCTAATGGGTTGGCCAAAGACTCAAGTGTCTTCGACCAGGTTTTGTAGCATCCTAGGGTCTCGTAGCTCTTCTTAGCCAGCGAGGTCTCTCTCTACGACGCGCAGTCTCTCTTCCTCACAGGTTTTGACAGGAGAAGGACTCCTATCGCATCGCAATGACTCTGGTGATGCGCAACTCTCTCTTCTGCTTAACCCGCGATCTGCGCTATCTCACACCGCAGCTCCTCTGACGGTGTGATATCTCCTACTGTCAACGTGATATCTACTATAGTACGGCCCACTGCGACCCTCATGGTCCAAAGACTATCGCACTGGGTGGAATGACTTGGCTAACTTTCAACAAGATATTAAAGACTCTGACGTGAACTTCCACAGTTCAACACACTCTACCTCAACTATACTTACTGTTTGAATAAGTATACTGGAAACACTTTAACAGAATGACTTATTACTGTGTGAAACAAGCACTGATAAACTCATATGCAGACACCTGATACATGTAAATCCACCTTTAAGCTTCAATAATGTTGTAACTGAATGAGGACATACAGACATTTACTAACTGATATGCAACATTCATGTAACAGATAATAGAGATCAACTAAGTAAAGCACAATCACATGAAATAATCACATAACACACTAGTTTTACGTGCTTCACTTCCAGGGTAGAAGCTACGTCCACCAAACTATGTTTATTATATCTTGAGAGAGTACACAGTTCTGTTTCAACATGTTGTGCAGCTAGAGATCTTCTGGGTAACTATGCACTCACTGCCGGGAGCCATTCTCTCCTACATCTCTTCTCTTTCTCTATATTTCCTTCTTACAATATTCTCTCTCTCTCTCTCTCTCTCTGTCAATCCCTACGGATTGTTACATACATGCTTCTATGAGCCAGCTGCCGGTTACAGTAAGATACTACAGACTGAATACAGAACCAGTGCACGAGTGTCTATGAGCTAACAGATCAACTTTCTCTCTAATTGTTTGACTAGATAAAAGACCCAATGACTAACTGGATAACCTTTTACAATACAAAATACATCCCTTTATAGGCAGCCCGAAGGTCTTGCCATTACAACACTATGGGCCTGTCCCAACAGTAAGCCAAAAACCCTAACTAGTGATAGTCGACGTATGTGTACTTGGAGTAGCCGCTTTTCATCACACCAATGCTCTCTGCAGTCTTCCATGCTTCCCGGTGTTGACCATGGGTACTGGTCGCCGCTTCCCTTTCTGTCCTTCATCTTCAATACGTTGGCCTCGTTGCCCCTTTTTCCTTTATGAGGGTAGCTGAGCCCTCTTGTCTTCCACCGCTGCTTTGAATGCAGTGGGTGAACTCTCTCTTCTCGGCCACTGAGGTACTGGCGTCTTCTTTGACTTCTTTGTCTCGATAGTCACAGTTTTTGGCTCTGATCTGCAGCTAGAAACATGCTACGGCGTCATATCTTTACCTTATCTCTTATATCTTTGCCAAAACTATCTATCCACCAAAATGGCATATTCTCCTGTAGCTGCAGGACCCTACTCCAACAGTCCCCTAACACTTACTTGTGGCTCGTCCTCGAGCCACTAACAGCGGGCTTCTCCTGCTGTAGCTTCTCCTTGGCTTCCTGCGAAGTACATTTAAATTTGTCCCGAAGTCCTACGACTTTGTTCTGCATAGCTTCGACACACTCTTATGTCGCTTCAAGTGTATCTTGACTAATGCTAGAGTCTTCTATTATCTGAGATTGGATCCTCATCCTTGGTAGCTGTCTAGCCTATGATGAACTTGGTTTCATATTCTTGGGTGGTGTCACCATAGCGGACACAAGGCCTCCATGCTCGAATCATCTCACAATGTCTTCTAGAGGTTCCTCCTCGGACAGAACCCACTCGGTGCAATACTATGGATTGGCAATGGCTGCAAAATAGGGAAATCATAGCACTCTATAACGAACTTAGCTCTGCATAGGGAACACTTAACAACTTACTCTATAGCTCTTGGATCTTACAAAAGAGACCATCCTGAATGAATTATCTCTGCTTTTATGCTGAAGGCTATAATCTTGGATGCAACGGTCATCTAGGATGAACCCGTCGGTGGTATTAATTGCATGGACGAGACCACACCTTTCATTTCAATCATTATTAAATGCTGAAATCCGATCAAATTTCCATCGAAACTTGTGTGCAGGTGCCGGTCTCATTGAAGATTTTTTAAATCTGGAACATTTATTATGCTATTGCCAAATCTACGGTAAGGTATACCGATCATTTCTTCATTAACTATCTGTTAGAAGGGGAATTGACTGGCCCTTTGTCCTTTTTCAAAACTGGATACGTGGCACGGGGAATCATCGCCTTACCGCGATGTCACACCGCATCACCTGTGCAAAACAAACTTCATAGTTTTTTTTAACAAAAAAACTCCTCATGCGAATGCTTTTTACCTGTCGGTGTAGACTAACTACTGGTGCAATGCCTCCTTTCATCTACACATGGAGTGGCTAGCATTGTAAAGCTTAATCCTACTGCCATTAATGAAAGTGGGAAGAAGCTCCCTGTTTAGTTTGCTGAGCTGAACAGCACCTCCCTCTGTAACTTGCTGAATCTGGTATGGCCCCAACCCATGTGTCTTGAATTTTCCTGGAAACTTCACAAACTTACTGTCGTAGAGAAGGACTAGGTCTCCTATCTAAAAAATCTTGGTCTTTACATGCCTGTCATGCCAAGCTTTCTCTCGTGCCTTCTGCACTTTCTGATGGAATCCTACGATGAACCTGTCTTCCTCTAAGGCAAGCAACTACGCTAGCCTTTCATTTGTTGTATATGTGTTTGTCATCCCGGTGATATGAGCAATTCTTATACTGGGCATAATATACTCCATAGGCATAACAACCTCTTGTCCATACACCAAGCTGAAAGGTGTATGTCCTGTAAGTTTCTTGCATGTAGTCCTATAAGCCCATAACACAGCATTAACTCTGAGGTCCCAATCATTCCTTTGGCTGTTTCAGATCTTAGTAACATTAGATGAAATTTGGGGTCTAAAATGGGCCTTATAAGAAAACGTTCCAAAATAAGTTTTTGTGAGTTGGAATTCAAGAACCAATAGAATTTCAATAAAATAAGTCAACCATAATGGTTGAATTGACATATTTGTCATTAAAAAAAACTACTTTTTTTGTTCATATTTTCGACATATCTCATTGTGTTTTTACTCAAATTTCGATTATGAGAGCTCATTGGATGTGGAATTTGATTCCGCTTCCAACGAGTACCCACACTGCATACTTTTGACGGACCCCGCTACCCCAAAAACAAGAAATACCTAAAAAAAATGTGATGATGACATCATCATCACATTTTTTNTTTTTCTAGAATCTTGTTAAAGGCCTCCACTGTACCATTAGCTTGCGGGTGGTAGGGAGTGCTCTTATGGTGCTATATCTAGAATTCTTCCGTCAAGGCCTCAATAGTGTGGTTCAAGAAATGGGTACCTTGATCGCTCATCAAAATTACTAGGCATCCAAATCTACTGATGATGTTCTCAAAGAGGAATTGTGTAGCTATAGCAGCATCACAATTTCTTACTGCTTTAGCCTCCACCCATCTGGTGAGGTATTCTATTCCTGTGATGATGTATCTCGCACCAGTTCTTTTTCCTAGTGGGTTGATAGGACCCACAAAGTCTATAGCCCACTTTTCAAATGCCCGCAGTTTAATTTGTGGTCGCAGTGGCATTTCATCTCTCCGCGAAGGTTTTCCTACCCTCTGGAAGATATCGCAGCATCTGCAGAATTCCTTAGTATCCTTATGCAATGTAGGCCACCATAATCCTGCGGTCAGGATTTTCTGTGCAGTCGGATTTCCTGCGAAATGACCTCCTATGGTACCAGAATGTGCTTCTCTGATAATGGCCTCTTTCTCGTGCGGCATGACGCATCTGCACAGGACTTCATCTGGACCTAACTTGTATAGCTGTCCTGTGATCAAGGTGAAGTCTACTGCTTTGACAACCAACTGCTTCTTTTGATGCTTAGTAAACTCAACAGGTGCCCATCCTATAGTGAGAAAGTGAATGATATTAGCATAGTACTCATCTGCGATCTGAATAGAAAACAATTGCGCATCGAGCAAGTTGTCCTCTAGGTTACTTGGCTCTTCTCCTGAGTCTATCCTCAACAAATGATCTGGTCTGGCATTTAATTTCCCTTGTTTGACAATAATTTCAAAATCATACTCTTGAAATAGGAGTAACCATCTGTAGATTCGTCCCCCTAACACTGGCTTATTGACCAAGTACTTCAAAGTGGAGTGGTCAGTGAACATCTTGAATGAGGCACCTAGCAGGTAGTGCCTGAATTTCTGTAGAGCATACACAATGGCTAATCCTTCTCTTTCCGTAGTGGTGTAGTTCTTTTCTCCGGTGGATAGTTTTCTGCTTGAGTATGCGCTAGGGTGATTGATACCTCCTTCTCCTGGCTGGGTTAAGACGATCCCCAGTGCGATGCCAGATGCATCCACATGTACATGAAATGTCTTGGTCCAGTTTGGGAATACTAAGATGGGTGCTGTAACCGTCTTCTCTTTAAGTGTGTCTAGACTTTTCTAACATTCCTCATTCCATAGGAATTTTACATCTTTCTTTAACAGCTTTTTGATATAAGGTGCTGTGATCTTTGCATAACCTTTGATAAATTTTCTATAGTACCCGATATGACCAAGTACTGTCCTCAACTGCTTTACTGAGTTGGGTGCTGGAAGGTTTACAATAATGGCAATATTTGCGGGATCTACCATCAATCCTTGTCTACAGACAATAAGACCCAACAAAATACCAAATGGCGCACAGAATATACATTTTTTCAAGTTTAGAGAAATATGGTATTGCCTACATTTCTCTAACATCAGTCTTGAATCTCCTATGTGCTTGTCGATTAATCCAAATACAGTCCAATAATCAAAATTAACCTCTAAGATATTATGGATGTATTCTTTAAATACAGCAACTACTACTCTAGAAAAGATAGCTAGTGCATTTTTAAGACCAAAGGGCATTACCTTATACTGGAATGAGCTCCATTCTGTCGCAAAAGTGGTCTTAGATCAATCTTCTGGATGGATTCTTATCCGGTGATAGCCTGAAAAGCCATCAGTGAAGGAGTAGACCTCCTATCCTCCCACATTGTCTAACACTTCATCAGTGAAAGGTGTCGGAAATGGGTCATGAAGTGATGCATCGTTGATTTTACGCAAGTCGACACAGATCCTGATGTCTCCTTTGGTTTTATTTTCTTGCACGACCATGGAACTAACCCATTCACTCTCTTCTATTGGCTCAATGATGCCTGCTGCTAGCATCTTATCGATATCATCCTTAACTTTTTCTTTATACCATGGATTTAATCTGTATGGACGCTGCTTAACTGGCCTAGCACCCTCATTACTCCCAGGTCTCCAACTATTCCCTTCATCTATGTGAACTTGGTGGGGAATAGGTCCTGATAGTCATGTAGCAAGTCTGCAATCTGGCCTACTGTTTCATCGTTCCAATAGTCTCCAATGGATGCAAGCTTTGGTTTTGTGTCTGTTCCAATGTTGATCTTCTTAATCTTGATAGGCTCCATGATAGCTGGAGTCTCTAGCTTCGGTCCATCAACATCGTGAGTCCCTTCTGACTCTGGAATGTTGATGTTGCAAGGATCCTCATCCTCCTCCTCTGGTTCTGATGCAAACTTATAGCACTCGAGGGCCTCTTCTAACTGGATGGCCCACTCAGGTTGAGTATGTACTGATAGGGTGCATTCCTCAAATATCTTAATCTTTATTACATCTATGGCCTAATCAACACTTGGATACTCATATTCAAAAGCGAACGTGCGTAGAAAGTTGTCTATCATAAGTGACCATGTGGTCGTTCCCTTGCGTAATTCAGTCTCTGTGTACCACTTCCTTGGAACTGTGTCCAAAGTGTGAATGAATCAGTGAACCCATTCATCCTCGGGAATGTCAAACCAATTCTGTTCACAAGTCTGAATATGTGACCTGGGGTCACTTTTTCCTGTGTATTTCTGCTGGACATACTCCCTGTCAGTAGAGAATCTGATTTCCATCAATCTCTTAAGATCATCCCATGATGTGATATTCTCTTTATGTGCATACCACCATCTTGCAGGTGTGGCTCGTACTGCAAGGTCCATAGCTGTGATCCTCTGCTCGTGAGGAACTTGTTGTTCAAACTGCAGGAGAAAGCCCTGGATATCTGTTAGACCATGAAATGAGGGAGTCTCATTAGTCTCTGCGCCAATCCATCGCAGTGACTTAGTCATAAACGCACATCTACGTGCTAAGACTTCATAAAGTCTATTATTCCAGTTTTCTATACCAACATCCGAATCCGATGCACATGAGTTGTCGCATCGCCAACTAATGTTCCCTTCTGCGGTTGGATTGATGTAGTCACTCTAGTTCACAGTCATCTGATAGAGACTCTCCATGTTACGTGCCTCTTCCTCTGCTCGGATAGGTTCAATGTATCTAGGACCCTGAAGAGGATCCAATGGTGCGATGACCCAGATCTGCACATCCTCAAAGGTCATTTGTCTTCTCTTTAGGTCGATAACGGCCATGTTACCGATTGCCCAATCAATGCCTAGTAATGCTGGATATGGTCTACTATCACCAATTATTTCTATAACTTCAAAGTCCACAGAGCTGCGAACTTTGTCAATGTCAACTGGCACCTGCAATAGTCAACCCAGTGGCGATATGCTCTGTTGATTAGCTAATCTCAAATGGATATGCGATCTAACTAACTTGGGGCTACCCATCTGTTCCCATGTTTTCTTAGTCAGAACATTTACCTCTAATCCTAGATATAGGATCACCTCATCCATTTCAAATTCTCCAACTTGTGTTGTGACTCGCATCTCTCTTCCTGTTCTTATATGGCCCATAATGTTATGAACAACACACTGCGCACTGCTCACGGAAGAATATGGCGGATACTGATCTATGATGCACTGAAGCTCTTTGATAGCTTTCTCATTTCTCACGAGTTTTAGACAACTCCGCAGGAAGGATTGTATGCTTCCTGTCGACTCATCCTCATTGCATCTTCCTGATGTGGTAGCCTACAATGTCTTCACAGGACTAAGGTCACAAGGTGTTTGCTGCAGTACGCCCCTAGACAGCAGTACCTGGGGTTCTTATTGTATAGGTTCATTACAGAAATTTTTAGCTTCCTGAAATGTTTCTTTATTTTTCTGCAGGTCGAGTGGTGTTGATTTATTAGTAGCTTTGTGCACCCACTCCGGTCCTGTGTTCTTTTCACTATCCTGTGGTGTGCCACTAGTGGAAGCACCGCTGCGAGTCACAATGTTGAATCTTGGTTCTGGCTCTTTCTGCTCAACAACAATAAGCTGGATGTTCTGATGTACTGTTGGCTTAGGTTCTCTGATCTTAGCTATCAAGGTAGGACATTCTTCTATAGCGTGATCATAATATTTGCAATAATTACATGTCGTAGTGGGGCTCTGATAGTCCCTAGCATAATGTCCTACAACTCCACAGTTGTAACAAGTGACTGGTCCATGACCATGGCCAAATCCTCCTCCACGGCCAACATGAGCCGGATCATGCTGTGGTCCTGCTGCTGGACCTTGTGTCTTCGATTGGACTCTGTACAAGTCATGTTTTCTGTCTAACATGAGATCATAGGCTCTACAGGTATGGTCATCATGTCCTACTGACTTACAGAAGGTACAGTATAAGTTCTTAGGTGTCTATATGTACTTCTGAAGTAAAGGGAATTACTGAGGTGTATGTCCTCTTGTTTTGCATAGTTCACACCATGGCCCTTGAGTTTGTGCTAAGGGGTTAGGAGCCCCACTTGCTAAGTATTCAACAAATACTGGACAGTTGTCTTTAGTATGGCCTTGTGCTTTATACTTGATACACCATATGTCTTGTGCAATATCTTTTCCTTTTCTAATCTCATGCATCTGTAACGTGATATTTGCAAACTGGTTTTGCAGGTTTGTCATACCTGTGTTGGTTTCAACTAGAGGTGAAGCCTCTAGTTTCATCGCCATCTCCAACACGTCATCCTGCGTCTGGATTTTATGCTGCATTAATGGCAGTCTTATGTGAGGGAGCAGTGCTGAAATAAACCATTCCTTATGCTGCTCCGGCGCAAACTCAAAGCTGACTTGGTTTATGAGGGCTTTGAATTTCTGATCGAATTCCCATACTGACTCTGTAGGTAACTGTTTAATGTATTTGAGCTCTGTGATACACTGTGACTTAGACTTAGGTTTCTTAAACTCTTTGATCATGGCGGTCCTAACCTGTACAAGTGTTCTGGGTATCGCTGAGGTATACTTCATATACCATGTTAAGGCTCATTCCCTAAGTGTGGTGACCAACTGTACAAGTTTAATATTATCATCGTGGATTCCTTTAATGGTCCACACGGCTTCACATAGAAACCAGTGCTGCTCTGGGTCTTCTGCCCCTGTTCCCTTAAATGTAGGTAACTTCATATCATCCCCCATTCTATTTCTGTGTGGTGGATGTTGGTTTGCTGTGTTACTACCACTCGCGGTGTAGGTGGAGGTGATGTAGTGGTAGTATGTACTGTCTGCGAGCTACTAGATGGAGTTTCTATGGGATTGTTCTGAGTCTCGGTCTATTTCTGTGGGGTATAAGGGTGGTAAGGGATACCCCCTTCTGTTCTTTTTGTATTACTATGACTCTGTTGTCTAGTATTATCTGAACTATCTTCAAATATGGGAGATCTGGAATCTACTTTATATTTCTTTCCACTATGTGTACGTCCAAGGTCATCAAAATCACTCTCAAACTCTTGTGACATCACACTTTCTTAACTTATTGGTTTGACACTATATTCATTACTCCTTTTTCATATAATAACATCTTAATGGACAATTTTAAAGAGTTTAGGTACTTACCGCGATATCCTTTAAAGAAGTACCGCTCAGCCTCGCTGAAGCTTTTTCTCTATTCAACTGCAAACTCTGTGACAAATCCTTCTAGCAAACTCGCAAGCCAGAAGTCTACTGTCCTCGTAATGGGATTATCAAGGATCTTCACGGTCTGAATCAGCTCCAATTTCCAGACAATGTTTCTTTTCTTTCTGAATATGCTCTGATCAATCAACTTTGATAACCAGTCGTAAAGCTCATTTCCATAGGTCACAAAAAATATCGTATGCAGGTCTGTAAAGATATGTTTTTGTAACCAGTCCTCTGTACTCAGTCTAGGACTCTTGTTCTCTTGTTCGGAAAATTATTTCTCCTTAGACCCGACCCACTGGTTGAGTTCATCTTTAGTAGGATGCCAACAGAACATCAGTGCTCAGTTTGTTCAAAACCAACAACGGAACCATTTGTTGGCTATATGGGTAGACCTGGGTTTACTGTAATGTACCAACAACACCCCTAGCTCACTGGCCCTTTCGGCGACAGACTGCGGAGCGGCCTGAAGTCTCACCCAAAGTGATTCTAATGGGTTGGCCAAAGACTCAAGTGTCTTCGACCAGGTTCTGTATCATCCTGGGGTCTCGCAGCTCTTCTTAGCCAGCAAGGTCTCTCTTTGTGACGCGTAATCTCTCCTCCTCATGGGTTCTGACATGAGAAGGACTCCTATCGCATTGTAGCGACTCTAGCGATGCACAACTCTCTCTTTCACTTAACCCACGATCTGCGCTATCTCACACCGCAGCTCCTCTAACGGTGCGATATCGCCTACTGTCAGTGCGATATCTACTATAGTACGGCCCACTGTGACCCTCACGGTCCAAAGACTATCGCACTGGGTGGAATGAATTGGATAACTTTCAACAAGATATTAAACACTCTGACATGAACTTCCACAGTTCAACACACTCTACCTCAACTATAATTACTGTTCAAATAAGTATAATGGAAACACTTTAACAGAATGACTTATTACTGTGTGAAACAAGCACTGATAAACTCATATGCAGACGCCTGATACATGTAAATCCACCTTTAACCTTTAATAATGCTGTAACTAAATGAGCACATATAGACATTTACTAACTGATATGCAACATTCATGTAACAGATAACAGATATCAACTAAGTAAAGCACAATCACATTAAATAATCACATAAAACATTGGTTTTACGTGGTTCACTTCCAGGGTAGAAGCTACGTCCATAGAACTGTGTTTATTATATCTTGAGAGAGTACACAGTTCTCTTGCAACCTATTGTGTAGCTAGAGATCTTCTGGGTAACTCCGCACTCACTGTCGGGAGCCCTTCTCTCCTAGATCTCTTCTCTTTCTCTATATTTCCTTCTTACAATATTCTCTCTCTCTCTCTCTCTCTCTCTCTCAATCCCTGTGGATTGTTACATACATGCTTCTATGAGCTAGCTGCTAGTTACAGTAAGATACTACAGACTGAATACAGAACCAGTGCACAAGTGTCTATGAGCTAACAGATCAACTTTCTCTCTAATTGTCTGACTAGCTAAAAGACCCGATGACTAACTAGCTAACCTTTTACAATACAAAATACATCCCTTTATAGGTGGCCCGAAGGTCTCACCATTACAACACTATGGGCTTGTCCCAACAGTAACCCAAAAACCCTAACTAGTGACAGTCGGTGTATGTGTACTTGGAGTAGCCTCTTTCCGTCACACCACTTCTCTCTGCAGTATTCCACGCTTCTCGACACTGACCATGGGTACTAGGCGTTTCTTCCCTTTCTGTCCTTCGTCTTCAATACCTTGGCCTCGTTGCCCCTTTTTCCTTTATGAGGGTCACTGAGCCCTCCTGTCTTCTGCCGCTGCCTTGAATGCAGTGGGTGAACTCTCTCTTCTCGGCCACTAAGGTACTGGCGTCTTCTTTGACTTCTCTGTCCCAATAGTCACAGTTTTTGGCTCTGATCTGCAGCTAGAAACATGCTACGACATCGTATCTTTACCTTATCTCTTATATCTTTTCCAAAACTATCTATCCACAAAAATGGCAGCTTCTCCTGTAGCTTCGAGACCCTACTCCAACATGGCATATGGGTAATTTCCAACAATCCCAACCATTAAAAACCCAAAGCCCATTGTGTTGGTTCCCAAGTGACAGGTCCATTGGCTCTATGTGCTTGAGTTATATATGGTTTCTCAGTGCATTATGGATACCCTAGAATATCTTGGTCACTATACACCAGCTTCAGCATATACAACACAATATTCATAGTAACATGTACCCCCTTTGGTATCGTCATCATCTTAATGATGTATCGCTGATTCTTTGTGATCCAAACTGGTGGTGCATATGGATTTCATTGAGAAACATAGCCAATAATGTCTGCAATTGTCAATACTTTCCTTGATGTGGAGTCCTCTCCTCTTGTTGTTGATGGGCCAACTTCTACTTCTGCGGCCCTAGTGTTACGAAGAGAAATTCCTATGGCTTGGGGTACCACAACAGACAGCTTGACTCCAGAAATCAATCCTTTCCAATATGCAATAGAAATTAAACATCTAACACTAAAGGATCAGACCTCATACCTTATTCCGGACGGTTGAAGTAGATCCTTGTTGAGCTTTCCAACTTCATCTTGAATTGATAGATTACTTCCTCAACAACAAGTAAACAATACAAGCGTAGTATATATATTGGTGTTAGATCTATTCTAGCATATATAATCAAAAATGTATAAGCATTTGAAATCATCCAATGGATAAAATATTCATTCAAACATACATTATTGGACAGGAAAAGATATTTCTATTATTATAAAACCATAGATTACAATGGATACAACCTCTGTTGGCACGTCTGCGAATCGGAGAAACTGAATCCCCCACTTGGGCCTCCACCACTTCAATCCTCCATCTCTCAATAGCAAGCTCACAAGCAAAAGGAAATCTTGGGAAGAACACAAAAGTGCTCCAAGGGACAAAGGGATGTAAACTCAAGCATAAGTTTCGGCAACAATGGACTATAGTTTCTTTGCTCTCAATTCTCTCTTATGCCTTCAATGTACCAAAGATTTCCTTATATATCTTTTCAAAGGGGTAATGAAAAGTGGAATCCGAGCGATCTCAAGGAATATCGAAGCCCAGGAGTCAAGTGAGTCAGATCCATGTCAAGGAAAACTCCAAAAGGATTTGGATTTTGTACACATCCCGATGTACGCGGGTTTAGTGGTCAAACCCGCGTATATACGCGATTAAGGGTTTAAAAATTACGTATAGAAATTTACACATGTTTTTAGGGATGGTCAAGGAAACATCAAAGGACAAAAAATGGTCCAAGGGGTCCAAGGAGTTTGCAGTGGGATAGGGGAAAGGCCATACCAGTGTGATTCACCTGGAGTGGTAAAATCAGCTATAACCGATGCCCTCTAATGTGTGAGGTCAGAGGTGTCATACGATGGCCGAAATACATTATAAGTCCATCCCAGAAGTGGAGTGATGAAGAATCCCAAATGGAAGACCAGCCACCCAACTAGCATAGTACAATGATACAACTCTGCACATAACTGCAAATACATATAGTAGTCCCGAGTACATAAGAGCACAATGGCCATGAATAGGCATGATACAAGATATCACATAAGTGGTCATCGCCACATACAATATACATAGATCAGAATCTCCATGATGAAGATATACAAAGGACCATGATATCCATAATAGCTGAAGATATAAAATGGATCAAGATCTCCATAATAGCTGGAAATGTCTGACATATACTGGAATCAAGTCACGAGAGCTGAAATCTCATGAGCATTGGCATGATCAAGTAGGTAGCATATAAGAGATGCCACAAATCTGGAAGGTCTTCTACATGTCCTATTATGTGAATAGAGGTGTCGAGGTTGAACATAGTAGTCCATTGTCTGATTACAGGTCATTGATGTATACCATTAATAGATGCGAGATCACCCACGGATAATGAAAATGGGAATGAAAGTACTAGAGTGCAAACTAACAAGTGTGAATAAATGTGTTGTGGTTGAACACTTGAGAGGATCCATTGATCAGGGGACATTGATGTATTCCCAAAGACTGTCGATGGCGAGAGAACCTGCCACTGATGACTGCAAGTCTCAAGGCACTCAAAATGACTCTAGATTCCAATCCCAAAATAAATGATCTAAAGGTGATGGGATGAAATTCAATGGAAGGAGGGCATTAAGGCATCCCCCATCATCTAACATGAGGTACTTAGCAAAGCTGTATGATTTGGAAGGACTTGATCATAAGGTGCATGAACCAGTATCTATACCGGGAATGGCCAACATGAAAAGTCAAGATAACTGAGGAATGGTCGAATCAGGTTTCAACTTCCTTCGAACAAGAGAATAACGGCAAATGGTGACTTAATAAAGGCAGCATAGACTCGATATACAAACAAGGACATATCTGCGACATAGGAGGCATCGACAGAGGCTCCATAGGGACTGGAAGCTTAACCAGTTGGTGGAGATAAACTCAAATAAATGAGTACAGCTCCTAAAGTCAAACTATAAACCCAACCAATGGATGTGATATACAGTGCTCTGTTTGAAGGAGACACGACTCAATAGCTGCCAAAGATAACATCTTTCCTTGTCCTGCTTTTTGGTTTTTTTATTTTTTTGGACTTTTTCAAATATTTAAAAATCTTGAAAAAGAATAAAATGGCTTTATAGTTACAGAATAGGAGGAGACGAGTGTCATAGGGGAAAACAAACTAGTTCCAAGCAGTGGAACATTACTATGCTCAATGCAAGGATACATGTGTAGGATAGCAACACTCAGGGGAAAATCCCCTCCCGGTAAAAAGGGACTCAAGCTGCAAGGATATATAAAATGGATCTGCATGGTTAGACATGAGACAAGCTCGAGCTATATGGCTGAAACTCAATGTCAAGGAAGCCGGCGTAAGGCTCAATAAGGAGGGAAAAGCTCAAGATAATGCAATTACAACTTGACATAAGGGAGTCCCAGGGAAATGCCAGCATAAAGTTCAAGAGGAGTATGAGGCTCTTGCTCAAGGACATGGCAGGACTAAAAGGGACTCCTAGACCTAAGAGAGGACTCACAGCATGGGTACCAAATGCAAAAGGGAGCTAACTAGGACACCCATGTATAGGAAAGCTCTATCATTCACATAATATCACTTCTAATAGCAACATGAAGGTCCTGTGATACCATGGAATGGGTTAGTACCTAAGGTTAATATGGAATGGTCATAAGGCAATGCATAAATGCAAGCAAATGTGATATCCTAACCTATATGCCAGTTCAGACATAATACTTGTGATAGGCATGAATGGTTCGAAACCTCAGAGAGAGTGTACAAAAACTGGACCCTAAATGACAATCATATTAGTCCAAAACAACCCAAATAGTCAATAAAGAATCCAAACTATAGGATATAGGGAGGAATGATCATGACAACTGCTCCCAAAGGAAACAATGCGGTGAACGATGGGACATAAAAAAGAAAGTAAGGTGTAGACCCAACATTCACGCATCCACTACCACCCCCATGAGGGTGACTACTGGTGTAAAGACCGAGCGAAGGGAGTCAACATCCTCCACAAATGGAGTAAAGGGAAGAATGTGACCACTTCAAATATATGAGCAGGGTAAGGGGTTTTGATGCTCCCAAGTTTGACACCAGGGTCCATACTAGGATCAAGGATGGGTGATAAGATACTAGGCATGCCGAAAATAAAAGGACCTGAACTCAAGAGAGCATAAATATACTCAAGTAACCATGATCCCAAAGGCCAACTAGCGCACAAAGAGCACACTCCTAAGAAAATCTACAGCCAAAATACAAGAAAACCAAAGGGAGGATATGTGAGCTCCTGAATGCAGTAGGTATGTCTCGCATAGGAGAGGCTCGAAACTCCCATACACTACAAGAGGAGGTATGTAACCAATTATAGTGGTCCTCAGCTTCAATGCATAAAGCGGCTATGCTGTCTGACCTCTACCTGGCCAAGACACCCATAGAATAACCTCTGCAAGTACCCCCTGTGATACCTAGGTAAGGCAACTAAGGTCACCTCAATATAATCAATGCTCAGGTAGACAGTTGTAGGCAAGATTGACCGTATGGGCAGGGTAGCAAAGCTCAAAACTCTTGAAAGAGCCCCCAAATACGAATACAATCCTAGAAATATCTGCGGTGCTACTCAGTTATGACTAGGGGTCATCCCAATCAATAACCACTCACACTGTCTCGTGCTTAACTCCCTTTTGAGAGGAGGATCCTGAGAAACATTGGTTATACCAAGGAATTTCACACACTCCCCTAGACAGACACATACATGTTGTTGTTTAGTGTTCTTGGATAATTAACTCACAATGAACTATTCCAAGACCCTAAAACCTAATCTTGTTGGTGCACCCTATAAAAGAAAAGAGTGTAATTCATTTTATTATGCGTTGATTTTAATTGGTTGTAATTACTCAAAGGGAAATGGATGTGCAACTAATGACATTATGACTCAGTAGTGAAATAAATATGCACACCATAATAAACTATGCTAAGTGCAATCTTTGTCAAATGAAAAATAGGGTATGCCACTACATGAGATGCAAAAATATATATTCCTTTCTAAATGCCAATGCAATCCATCCTATATGAAATCCTAAACACAACTCTCATCCAAGCAATCCAATGCAAGTACCTCCTCAAATCCATATCTAAGATGCAACTACCTTGTATTTTTCAATATAAAAGATTGAAAAATGTAATAAAAGTCATCTAAAACTCTCAGTCTCTGCAGCAAGTACAAAACACAAGCCCAGCAAGACACCGAGACAAAAAGAGTAATGCACTAATGGAAAAACAAAAAGGATAAATGACTAAAACTATTTTCAAAGAAAAATAAATGAAAGGGTGGTCTCTGGTCACAAAAGAAACATCCAACAGACAACATCAGACCCAAGGAAGACCCAACCACACTCACAACCCACCCAACAACTTCCCACAACATCAAACTCACCAAAAGGGAGGATGTATGTGACTGTTTAAAGAACAGCTACGTATGTACGCGAATTTTGGCCAAAAATCCACGTATGTACATGACTGTTGGCCAAAATCCCACGTATACAAAGAAGGAAGTGGTAAAAAGCAGGCCAAGGTTCAAACCAATAAAGGGGAGTGTCAATGGATAAACATACTATAAAATGCAACACAGAAATAAGGATAAATAAAGAGCAAGTCAATAATATCAAGTACATTGTGCTGATAGAAACCCCCAAAGGACAACTACTAGGAACTCCCCAGCAGAGTCACCAATTGTGTTACAGAGAGAAATTCCTATGGCTTGGGGTACCACAAAAGATAGCTTGACTCTAGAAATCAATCCTTTCCAATATGCAATAGAAATTAAACATCTAACACTAAAGGATCAGACCTCATACCTTATTCTGGACAGTTGAAGTAGATCCCCGTTGAGCTTTCCAACTTCAGCTTGAATTGATAGATTACTTCCTCAACAACAAGTAAACAATACAAGCGTACTATATATATTGGTGTTAGATCTATTCTAGCATATATAATCAACAATGTATAAGCATTTGAAATCATCCAATGGATAAAATATTCATTCAAACATACATTATTGGACAGGAAAAGATATTTCTATTATTATAAAATCAGAGATTACAATGGATAAAACCACAGTCAGCACATCTGTGAATCAGAGAAACTGAATCCCCCACTTGGGCCTCCACCACTTCAATCCTCCATCTCTCGATAGCAAGCTCACAAGCAAAAGGCAAGCTTGGGAAGAACACAAAAGTGCTCCAAGGGACAAAGGGACGCAGACTCAAGCATAAGTTCTGGCAACAATGGACTATAGTTTCTTTTCTCTCAATTCTCTCTTATGCCTTCAATGTACCAAAGAGTTCCTTATATATATTTTCAAAGGGGTAATGAAAGGTCAAATCCAAGCGATCTCAAGGCATATGGAAGGCCAGGAGTCAAGTGAGTCGGATCCATGTCAAGGAAGACTCCAAAAGGATTTGGATTTTGTACACATCCCAATGTATGTGGTTTTAGTGGTCAAACCCACGTATATACACGATTAAGCATTTAAAAGTCATGTATAGAAATTTACACATGTTTTTAGGGATGGTCAAGGAAACATCAAAGGGCAAAAAATGGTCCAAGGGGTCCAAGGAGTCTGCAGCGGGACAGGGGAAAGGCCATACCAGTGTGATTCACCTGGAGTGGTAAAATCAGCTATAACACCTGGTTGCACTTCGAGTCTATTTGATCCTTTGTTGTGGAGAATTTGGGTGATTTGTGCCCCTCTTCTTCTTCAGCATCTGCGTTAATACCTCCTCTATTTCTATCCTCTCTTCTACAATCGGTACACTTAGTTTCGACGAATCCCTATGTACTATTGCTCAAAATTATCTAGGCCATAGCTTCTATCTCACTTTCGCTCTTCACTACTCACCTACACTTGTCTTTGCTCAAACCCACTCTGAAAATTTTCATAATGGTTTAATCCCATGCCCTTGTTCAAATCTTATAGCCTTTGTTGCACCCATGCGAAGCATTTTGATCATCGTATCCAGATCCTTCAAAGATTGACCATATGTTTCGTCGGTTTTGCAAATCCAACAGTCTAGTTCCTCCATAAACACATGTCTCGTCCAATTGCTCCGTCGTATGTTGGGTTTAATTGTTGCATTTATTACCTGATTTTATTGCATTCCCCTTTGTATGATATTTCCAAGGTCTAGTCTTAATGTGATTTGGGCCTCTTTTCTTCTCTATCGACCGTTTTTGTTGCGATCACCTACTCCTTATTTTTTCTTTTCGTCTTTTTTTTTACTGTGTGGATTCTCAGTCATGGTGCTGCACCTAGCTATCCCGATATGGATTTAGTCACCTTCCATTTACTAGCTTCGGTAGTAATTCTCCATCTAACTGTTGCAATTGCATCGCACCTCCATCGATGATGAAATGAATCATGTAAGGTTCTAAGAAATGCATTTGGAGCTTAGTAGGGTGCTTCATGAACTTTTTATCATATAGGAGAACCATATCTCCACGCTGAAAGTACATCTCTTTGACATGGAGCTCATGCCAAGCCTTCTGTCGATCCTTTTCCTCTTGTTGATGAAAACCTGTGATGAATCAATGCTCAAGCACTAACAACTGCGTAAACCATTCTTCAACCACTCCTTCATCATTGATTCCTGTCGTTTTCGCTATGCGTAGCTGGGAATAATGTATTCCATCGGCATGACTAATTCTTAGCCATAGACCAGTTTAAATGGATTTTGTCCCGTCAATCTCTTACATGTTGTTATGTAGGCCCATAAATTGCAAGGATTTTTAAATCCTAATCATTGCGATCAGAATTGCATACCTTGGTTATCACATGTTCCAATAGCTTGTTGAATTCCTCGACTATTTCATTCGCTTGAGGGTGGTATGGAGTACTCTTCTTATGCTATACTTGGAGTTCCTACGTCATTGCGCTAATTGTATGATTGATAAAGTGAATTGATTGCTCATCAATATCTTGAGACAACAAAACTAAGTAACTACATTGTCGAATAAGAACCTATTTTTTGTCATAGTTGTACAATCCGTCACAAGTGTTTCTTACACCCATCTGTTCAAGTAGTTTGTCGCAGTGATGATGTAGTATGCACCCACTCATTTTACTGACGGACTGATGGGTCCCACAAAATCCATCACCCACTTATCAAATCGCTGTAGTATGACTTAAGGTTCATCCCATCGTGATAGATTCCTCATCCTTTGATAGACAACACATCTTTTTTCATAGTCTATGTCATCACTATGCATTTTCAGCCACCATAAAATAGCTCATAGTATCTTCCTAGCAATTGCACAACCTCCATAATGTCCTCCTGTAATTCCATCGCACACTTTGGCTAATATTCTCTCATGGTCATGCGGTAGAACATACCAAAGTAGAATTTCATCTGGTCTCATTTTCTAGATTTGTTCGGCTATTAGCTAGAAATACGCAACTCTGACGACCAGTTGCTTCTTCTAACTAATGGTGAAGTTCTCCGACGCTTTCCCTATCGACAAGAATTGGATAATTTTTTCATAATGGTCATCCACCATTCCAATTTTTAACAACTGTGCATTTGGAAGGACGTCCTTGATGCTTCTTAGTTCCTCACCTGTCTTAATCCTTGAAAAATGATCGGGTCCTACATTCAACCGTCCTGGATTCATGATGATCTCAAAGTCAAATTCTTGGAAGAGTAGCAACCATTGGAAAATATTGCCCCCCAACACAGGATTGTTGACCAAGTATTTCAATGTTGAATGATCTGTAAAAATTTTGAAGTGTCCTCCCAACAAGTAGTTGTTGAATTTTTGTAGTGCATACACCGTCACCAATCCTTCCCATTCTGTTGCTGTGCAGTTCCTTTCTGCAGTAGAAAAATTATGACTTGCAAAGTCGATTGGGTGATCAATCACTCCTTCTCCTAGCTGCACCAAAATTACTCCTAATTTGATTGATGATGCATCGACATGGAAATGAAACTCCTTCACCCAATATGGAAAGACTAATATCATTGTTGTAACCATCTTCTATTTTAGATTATCGATAATTCCATGACACTCATAACTCCATTTGAATTTTTCATCCTTCTTCAATAATTTTTCCACTGGTGTTGTGATTGGTGTGTATTCCCTTATGAACTTTTGGTAATACCCTATATGGCCCAACGTCACCCTGATTTGTTTTACTATCGTTGGTGTAGGTAGATCAACAATTACCATGATATTGGTGGGATCAACCAACATACCTTCCTTACAGATGATATGTCCCAACAAAATCCCAAATAGAGCACAAAATATACACTTCTTTAGATTTAGTGAGATATGATGTTGTTGACATCTTTTTAATATCAGTAGTAGGTTTTTGATGTGGTATTTTACCAACCCATAGATGGCCCAATCATCCATGTATACTTCCAGGAGTTTATGAATAAATTTTTTGAACATAACGACTACTATTCTTGAGAATATCGTAGGTGCATTCTTGAGGTCAAACAACATCACTATCTACTAAAAGCATCCCCACTCTATTATGAAAGTGGTCTTGTGCCTATATTCCTTCGCAATTTTTATCTGGTGGTATCCTATAAAGCCATCTGTGAATGAGTAGATATCTTGTCCTCCGACTCCCTCCAGTACTTCATTATTGAATGGTGTTGGGAATAGATCATGAAGACTCGTGTCATTTAAATTTTGTAGGTCGACACAGATCCATATTTCCCTCATATTATTGTCTTGAACCACCATTTGGATGATCCATTTCGAATATTCCATGGGTTCAATGATTCCAACCTCTAGCATGTTGTCTTTCTCAGCCTTGACACATTCCTTGTATCGCGTGTTCAATCAATAAGGATGTGTCGAGCACCCTAAATGCAGATAGATTGTTATCAACATACAGAGTTTACGAAATTCATTGTCAACCCAGGGAAGTCTTTTGTTTCAAAAGGTAAGTG
>LPNX010003380.1:0-162048 GCA_001517045.1 Pseudotsuga menziesii
CATTTAGTGGGATTTTCAGGGAAATGTGGTAGGTAAATGGACGAATGAGCCATGAAATGGGGTAGATGAGGTAGTTAACCATTTTTGGGTGTTAACAACTATGAAGTAGATTCATTCATTCTGGATCTAGGCTTAGATGTGAATATCCTAACAAAGAAGACATGGAAAAAAATGGGGAGGCCGATGTTGGGTTGGTCCCCTGTGCAGCTGCGATTGGCTAATCAGGCCAAAGTACAACCAATCTGACGTGTGTCAAACCTGGTCATAGATGTTGAAGGTATGAATACCTATGCTGATTTCGATGTGATTGAAGTTGTTGATGGTGGAGGATCCTATCCTGCATTGTTGGGGATCGAATGGGCCAATGATAGTATGGAATTAATTAACCTCAAGAAGAGAATGATGACATTTTAGAATCAAGACATCACAGTGATCACTCCAATGGATCCAAATGAAGAACGAAGGTATACTGAGCTAGTAAAGGATGAAGTTGTCAGGGGATGGGATCATCCTTACAACATTTTAGATGATTACATCCACCCAAATGCTAATGAATAACTTTGTTGGCACAACGCTAGTTCTGTGTATTTTGATTCTAATGATGTGTTAGAAAAATAACAAAATCACATGCACAAGGTGTCACTCATGAATTGCTGTTTGATCATGCAGTCATTGTGCCATGTCACGACTAAGGATCTAGAATTTCCAATTTATGAGAGGATTCTTGACCTGTCTTCATTCTTAATGGAGTTTGAAGAGAAGGTATGAGAACCTCAACGATTATTGGCATTGGAGGAAGCACTAAAGGATACTCCAGCACGCTGGTGGGTGACCCATAATAAGACTACTAATGGATGGGAGCAGTGTCGACGACTACTGATAGTTCACTTTGGAGACTCAGAATTATATCACATTAGGATATATGATGGGTAGAATGACCCCAACCATCATCTAATGGAATGTTAGACTTTGTGGGAATCACAACCAAAGGATGAATGGTTCCTTTCCTTTGTCTACATTTTCGATGAAATTCCAAAATCGTGGTACGTATCAGCGGAGTTGCACAAAGAGATAACCACATGGGAAGATATGGCAGTTTTATTTGCTCATACCTTTCATTTTGCGGATTCCAATCCTGATGTTCATAATGTGCTTCAGCTCATCCGTGATGTGGTGTTGAAAGTAGTTCCATTCGCATATCCAGTGGATTCACATGCACATTGAAACATATAGTTGATGATGGAATGTTATAATATGTCTGGTGGACCTCAGGATGATGATGAGATATAGAATATTAATATTCTAGAAAAAAAAGGGAGTAGGGATGTCGTAGCACCAGATATACCGACCGATCCCATGCACCAACCGCTGAAGATTATAAAATTCAACATTGGGACAGAGGATAACCCAAAATTTGCAAGTGTTGGGGACAACTAGGATGAAGAAACCATGGCAAAGAACATGGATCTGCTACATGAATTTCAAGATTTGTTTCCAACCAAATTATCTAAAATGAAAGGGATTCTGGGCAATTTGGGAAAGATGAAGATTCTGTTAAATCCAAATGCGAAACCTGTAAGGAAAGGGCTATATTGCTTGAATCTGCGATAGAAGGAGAGGGTTAAATATGAGATGGATAGGATGTTGGATGATGGAATAATTGAGCCAGTAGAAGAATTAGAATGGATCAGTCCTATGGTGGTCCAAGAAAATAAAATAGGTGAAGTTTGGGTCTATGTCGATCCGAGAAAATTGAATGATGTTTGTATGCATGATCCATTTCCGACACCATTCATGAATGAAGTGTTAGAAGGAGTAGGCGGTGAGGAGATGTACTCTTTCATAGATGGATTTTTTGGTTATCACCATATTAGGATCACAAAGGAGGATCGGCATGAAACAACATTTGTTACTCAATGGGGTTGTTTTCAATACAGAGTAATGCCTTTTGGATTGAAGAATGCACTTGCGTTATTTTCCTGGGTTGTTTTTGCTACATTCAAATATTTTATTCATAATTTCATACTAGTTTATATGGATGATTGGACAATGTATGGCCTGATTAAGGATCACATAGGAAACCTGCAACTGATGCTGGAAAGATGTTGACAGCATCAGATCGCGCTAAACTCAAAGAAGTGTATTTTTGCACACCTTTTGGGATGTTGCTGGGTCACATTGTTTGCAAGCAAGTATTGTTGGTTGAACCTACAAAGATAGCGCTCATTTTGAGATTTCCAATGCTAATGAATGTGAATATGTTTTGGGTGATGCTGGGGCACACCAGATACTATTGAAAATTCATCAGAGGTTATACAGTGATTAATTCCCATATGGAGAAGCTATTAAATAAAGACACAGCATTTGGATGGAGCCAAGAATGTCAAGGAATCTTCGACACACTGAAGACCAAGATGGATTCTATGCCAATACTGTTTTTCCCAGAATAGAAAAAGGAGTTCCACGTCCATGTTGATGCCTCATCTGTTGCACTGGGAGTGATGCTTTTGCAACCCAGAGAGGGGGATCTAGATCATCCGATTGCTTTTGCTAGTATAAATTTGTCATTTGATGAGAAAGACTATATGACCACAGAGAGAGAAGGTCTGGCGATGGTATATGCATTAAAACATTTAAGGCATTACCTTTTAGGTGGTCATTTCAAGATGTTTAAAGACCATTCTTCTTTGAAGTAGCTAGTCAATAAGCCTGTGTTGGGGGGGAAGATATGTTGCTGGATACTTCTCTTTCAGGAGTTTGATTTTGAGATAATTGTGAATTCGAGTCACTTGAATGTTGACCGTGATAATTTATCCCAGATTGAGATAGGAAAAGATCCAACAAATATTGAATATGGACTACCTAATGCACAATCGTGTAGAGTCGACATAGCAGACGATTATTATGATCAAATAATTCATTTCTTGATGATGGGAGTCACATCAGAGGAATTTTCAACATGTTAGAAGAAGCAGTTGGTGGTTAAGGATTCATATTTCCAGTTGATTTCCATCCATCTCTATAAACTGGGGCCAAATGATATTTTGTGGTGATGTGTCCTACCGCATGATCAAGGAGAGATTTTAGAAGAGGCCCATGTAGGAGTTACGAGTGGACACTATGGAGGATGAGATAATGTGAGAAAGGTGCTTTGCGTAGGGCTCCGTTGGTCCACTTTACATAATAATGTGATGGATTATGCGTGGAGTTATGATATCTGTCAACGCACTATAAAACCATCATGGAGGGATGAGATGTGACTGGTACCGAAAGTAACATTGCAGCAATTTCATAAATGGGTCGTGGACTTTGTGGGTCCAATCATCCCACCTGGGAAGAGAATTGGTGTGCAGTACATAATCATAGCGATGGACTATTTGACATGGTAGGATGAGGCTGCACCCATCGTGGATTGCACCACTGCAAAAATAGCAAGATTCTTGTTTGACAACATTGTGACATAGTTTAGATGTCCAAGGATATTGATGAGTGGACAAGGTAGTCACTTCATCAACTGCACCGTAAGTGTGCTAACGGAGGAATTGGGAATACATCACAAGAAAATTACCCCATATCATCCACACAAGAATGGAACAGTAGAATTTTTCAACAATATATTGGAGCATGCGCTTACAAAGGTATGTAATGCTAATCAACTTGACTGGGACTTGAAGATTATAGTAGTGTTATGAGAATATAGCACCACTTGCAAGATATTGACAGGGAAGACACTGTTCAAATTGGTATACGGGAAAGAGGCAGTCATGCCTATGGAGTACATCGTTCCCATCCTATGCATTTACCACGATGGGAACAGATGATGAAGCAACGTTAGAGGAGAACGTGGAGCAGTTGATACAACTCGAGGAAGACCACTTTATTGCAAGATTCCACCAGCGCATCGATAAGGATCGACAAAAGGCTTGGCATGATTGACACATAAAGAAAAAACAATTTCATCGAGGAGATTTGGTACTATTGTATGACATCAAGTTCATGAAGCATCTAGGTAAGTTACAGATGCATTGGTTAGGTCCATACCTTATTATTTCTATTACTTATGGAGGTGTAGTTCAAATACAATAGTTAGATGGAGCAATGCCACCAAATATTGTGAATGGTAGT
Organism: Pseudotsuga menziesii; assembly: GCA_001517045.1. Classification (NCBI taxonomy): domain Eukaryota; kingdom Viridiplantae; phylum Streptophyta; class Pinopsida; order Pinales; family Pinaceae; genus Pseudotsuga; species Pseudotsuga menziesii. The sequence continues at coordinate 4,126 of LPNX010003380.1, forward strand.
CAACTAAATCCCTATAGGATAGGGCCAGAACTACACAATTCTTAAGGAACTGCGCAATGAAAAAAAACAGTAGATACAATCATGCATGAACGGACAATGCACCAAGAGGAAGTGGTTTAGGAGTTAGGTAAAATCAGTATTCTAACTTTTCACAATTTAAAACCACTTTTCTAATTTATTTATTAAAATATATAATCAACAATATCACACAGAACACAAATTTATCATCGAATCCCAATTGGGTAAACCACCAAGACTTCCTATTACTGCAAAACTGTTATTTACAAATAGTTTTTCCTGCTTCTACAGAAAGGGATGGTATTAAACCCTATTTACCAACAACTACTAGAAAGAGGCTACAAACCCCTGGTTTATCAATTGCTACTGAAAGGATGCTATGACACCCTATTTACCAACTACTATTGGAAGGATGCTACAACCCCCTCGTTTATCAGCTGCTACTGAAAGGATTCTACAACACCCTATTTACCAACTACTACTGGAATGAGGCGATGACCCCCTGTAGGCTTGGTGCATGTCCTAGTGCCACTCTGCCACACTAATATTTTTTCAATATCCTTACATATTTCTTTACCCTTCAAACTCTGTCACACCCACTAGTCTCTTCTTCTTCTTTTATGATATGAACCCTAGAGACAATTTCTCTCACTCGTCCTTCTGTGTATAAATACCTTCACGTTTCCTGCAGATGCATCTCTTCACCATTGCATCATTTAATTCTTCGATCATGCCTCTTCATGAGAAATCCATTCCTTATTCTAACACTAGGATGTCGAGTCATCTACCTCTGTTGTCATTATTCAAAACAACTAGAACATTTCCCCATTAATCAATTCACTGTTTAATCCTCATGACTTTCCACAATCTTTATTTCTGAAATTATCTGAGGCGTTGATTTTATATTGGGCTTCTCCGTGAATGTAGATCTAAGATAGGATGCCGTTTGCATATTTCCTAACTATGGCATTTCTCAGAAAGTATTTTCGCACTTAGCTTTCCGCCTCAACCATTAGGCATTATTGATCTCCTTCAAGCTCTTCGTGACTGTTGATCTCCCAGACCGCGGATCATATAACTATGACATTTCTCAAAGTGTCTTCCCACACTTAGATTTTTGCTTCAACCATTCCACACTGTTGATATTTTATGTATTTATCCTGACCATCGATATTCCGGATTAGGGGTTGCGGAATGCAGGTTCTCAAAAACTCAAATGTTTCTTCGCAATTATATGCCTTCCCCTTTCCGCACTAATATCTCTGCACCGTCGATATTTTAAAGATGTCTTTCTGATCGACGATCATCCATATCACGGGATGTGAAATGCAGGTTCTCAAGAACTCAAATGTTTCTTCTGCAATTCTCCTCCTTCTACTTTTTGCACTAATCTTTCTGCTTTTCTTATGAACCATTGATTTCTTTGCAATTTCACTTCTTTCTATCAATATACGATCTAATGTGTATTGCGTATCCTTACTTTTCTTTATGCAGAAATAATTCACCACCGTATATTTCCTCGCGGATTAAATCCTAACCGTTGATCTAAGATCAAATGCAGATTTGTGGATCTTCCTTTTCTTTGTGTGGAAATCATTCCCCACCGTAGATTTCCTTGCAAATTCAATCCTAACCATTGAATTATACGTCGAGCCTCTACTGTTAATTCCTATGTTATTTGAATCATCAGAATCATTTAATACCATTATATATTGATTTACCCCAATTGATGATGGACTCCAAATACTATAGAGAATGTTACATTAAAACTCTGCATCCAACCTTTGTTGTTAACCACCTTACTAGTTGAATTAGTGGAATCCTTAAGGACCGTCAGATCTATGTCCCCACTAGTTCAACAATGGAATTCAAATATGATGAAGTAGATTTCATAAAAATTCCACGCACATCAAAAGTTTTCCAAACCGCGCAACTCCACCTTGCAGAATCAATGTGCGCTATCAATCTATTTTAATGATTGATCTCGGTCGTTTATCTCAATCCAATTTCCAACGATTAGTTATGATTTCACAAATAAATTCACCTTTTATCCTCCTTGCTCTTTTCTCATCAGAATCTTCTTCAGCCATTGATCTTATTCCATCTTTAATCTCCACTGCACGATTGTTAGTCGTATGGCGATAGGTTTAGGATTATCTTGGGCACATCTTCTAACTGTGATATCCCTTTTCAACCATTGATCATTCCAAGATGCATATCTTTAACTCTGTGACTGAATTGATTAGTGGAGTGATAAATTCATTTCTGTAGTGCTCTACGTACAGATAATTTCGATCTCCTATACTTATATCAGATTTCGAAATACACACATACACATAGAGAGAATCAAATACTTGCAAAAGTAAACTCTGTTCTTCATTCAACTTAACCACAGGTACAATTTGTTCACACATAGTCTCTATACACTCCACTCCACACTATCTCTTCACTCATACACTCACACACTCAACCTTTTCCTTTTGTAATTGTTGAACTCATCCTACTACCATATCTACTAGTTATTCCTTTGTCATTCGCGAACACCTTTGACATCAATGACAGCTACATTCTCAACAATATCCCCCTTTGGAATTGATGCAAACATCTAAACATTCCCCCCTTTTGACAACAATGACAAAGGATAACCTATTATGCTATTGAATATTTCTTGTCTTTCTTCTTTCTGACAACTCCCCCTATCATCATATCTCCCCTTTGTTAACTGGACTTGGTACTAACCAATGTATTATCATTTATCTTATTATCTCCTTTCTTGCAACATTTTCTTGAATTATAATTTGAATGATATATTCATGGACTCCCCCTGTCACTGTACTTCCTCCTCTTTGTCAACATTATTGTGACAGAGTTTACACTATTCTTAAAAAAAACTTGTATTATGTAACTTAATTTTCTTAAGAGGTCTTCACATAATCCTTGGTATGAGATAACAACATACTTTGCTACAATTTTGAGAGACAAATTTAGAAAGAACTTCCTTACACTGATAAATATATTTTTAAAATACCCATTTCTTCCTTCACAAGCTTCATTGTTATTTTTACTCATCCCGACACTTTTAAATTTTTTATTTTTTAGATTAGACTTGAGTTTTCTTCCGCCGTCAACAATTTTTATGTGTCATGGCTTCAAATTCTAAGTGAACATAAAATATTTATCTTCTATTTGATTGCAGCAACATGGTCTTCATGAATTACACATTTTGTTGTTCTCATGTTACTTCATAGGTCTTACACTTTCTCTATGTCAACCATACACCAATCTTATCATTTAACCTTGATCATATATTGGATTTGATGAAGATAGCTTTCATCATACTTCAACCTTAGATACCAATTGAATTTTTTGATAACAATTGGAATTTTATGATTTTAACTCCCCCTGAGTATATGATCTCTCCAAATGTTATTTTTCAGGGTTCTCTTTAAATCATGAGAGATATTTACAACAAATCCCACAATCATCACTATATCCTTCTTCATCACCTTCATCTTTATCGGTGTATTATTTTTCATCTCCATATTGATTTTTGCCATAATGAATGTCATCCTTATTTATGGCACTATTATGCTCATCATCATATTTGGAGACCTCAATGATGTTTGAAACTTGTGTTTCTTCTGAGTCCTCGTAATATAAATTTTTCCTCCATACCTTCCCATGAGGTATCCTTCTTACTTGTCCTTTATCAACTTCCGTGTTTGTGTTTTGTTTCCTTCTCAAACTTTGATCTTTTCTTTTGGTTTTGCAGTGAGCATCCTTGTGACCCAAATTATGACAACAATGATGGTATCCATAGAATTTTCATTTATGTTTGAGGAATATTTGATCTTCTTGCTTCAAAACTTCCATCATCTTCCACTGTTTCTAAGCTTCTACTAAAACACTCTGCCTTGGTTTATATTCTCTATCCATATGCACAAAGTTATTACATTTGTAGCACTCTAATTCATATCTTTGAAGAGGTCCAAAATGGTTATGATTTCTTCCTTTTGGTTTACTAGACGTATCCTTCTTAATATTCATAAACCTTTCCATAAGCTCTGCATTTCAAGGCTTTATGAACAAAATTATTACAAGAGTAACAATGACCCAAAAATATCTATTGATACCTATTTGTCATTGGTCTTTTAGACACATCATTAGTTTTTTCTTTGTCATGAGAGGATGCGACATATTTCTTTCTCTCTTCCCTTTTAACAGGACTCTTTACTGCATCATAGCTTCTTTCATTTCCACTTTGGTTTGTGAAAGATGAATATTTTGGTTGTTTTACTTTGTCATATCCTAGACCAATTTTTTCATTTGATGGTCTTTGGATACTTAAGATATCATCTAAGATCCTTGAGGTGTTCTAAAACTTTGATTTGATATATTTTTCATCAATCCCTTTTCTAAGTTGAATAATATCCTTTCCAAGTTTTTCAGAATCTTGGATTCTCTCCTTGAGGAGAACTACTAGATCCTCTTCTATCTTCTTGCCCTCTTGAAGCTGGTTCTTCAAGTCCATAATAATTTGATTTGTTTCTTCTTGGTACTTTGACAATTTCTCTTTTAAAACTTTGTTTCTTTTCCTACACCTTTCAATTTCATCAACAACAGCCATGTATTGATATTTTATATCCACTTATGATTCCTCATCTGAATTTGTTGTTCCTATAAATAGGATTTCTGCATCTTCACTTTCATCATCACTATCTTCTTTGGAATAGAATTTATTCTTATTTTTCTTAAACTTCTTCTTACCCATGATCTTATCCTTATGACAACAAGATTCTTCATGATCACTCTTCTCTTGTTTTGGGTAAGGACACTTATTGGAAAAATGTCCAATTCTTCAACAATTAAAATATTTCAAGGGTAGATTTCCTTTGTATTTCCCAGTACCTTTCTCAAGTTTACTGATTAAAATAGATTCGTCTTTATCTAGGTTCTCTAATTGGTTCTTGGATAGGGCTTTAAATGTTGCCTCTTTTCTTGAGCGTTCATTATGTCACGTCCTCATCTCATATGTAGTGAAGCATATCCCATGTAGTTCATCTACTGTCATGTCATCAATGTCATCCCGTTCTTCTAGAGTGAACACTTTTGAGTCATACTTCATTGGAAATGTTCTTAGTACCTTTGTCACCAATTATCCTTCTTTTAAATTTCCTCCAAGACCTCTAATAGCATTGACAACCTCATCTACTCTTAGAAGACATTCCCTAATATTTTCTTCTTCTTTCATTATAAGGCTCTCAAACTGCCCTTTATATGTCTGAAGCTTGGATTCCTTGACTTTAGATGCTCCTTCATAGATACTTTTAAACTTATCTCAGGCTTATTTGGTAGTCTTGCATCACATAAATTTTGTAGATAGAGAGTTTTTCAACCCACTCAAGATTGCATTTAGGGATTTGGAATTATCTTCATATTGTCCTAGTTCCACATTCTTTGTAGGTTCTTGGTCATCTATTTTATATTCCTTTTTAGTTTCATCCCAAAACTTCCATCCAAGGGACATCAAATGGCATTTCATTCTTACATTCCAGTAAGCATAATTTTCTCCTATCAACAATGGAGGTCTGTTGGTGGCTAAACATTCTTGTTGATCCATAGTGGTTTTAAATAGGATCTACCTTCTAGTGGTTAAACTGTGGTGAAGGAACTTGCTCTAATACCAATTGTTAAAGTATTTGGATAATACTAAGAGGGGGGGTGAATCAGTATTGTAACTTTTCACAATTTAAAACCAATTTTATAATTTATTTATTAAAACACATAATCAACAAGAACACATAGAACACAAATTTATCATGGAAGCTCAATTGGGTAAACCACCAATACTTCATATTACTGCAAAATTGTTATTTACAAATAGTTTTTCCTACTTCTACAGACAAGGATGGTATTACACCCTATTTACCAGCAAATACTAGAAGGAGGCTATGACGCCCTAGTTTATCAATTGCAACTGAAAGAATGATACAACACCCTATTTACCAACTACTACTAAAAGAAGGATACAACCCCCTAGTTTATCTGCTGCTACTGAAAGGATGCTACGACACCCTATTTACCATATAATACTAGAAGGAGGCTACGACCCCCTGCAGGCTTGTTTCCTGCCCTAGTGCCACCCTACCACCCTAATATATTTTCAGTAGTTTTGCATATTTCTTTACCCTTCAAACTCTGTCACACCCACTAGTATCTACTTCTAATTTTATGATGAACACCAGAGACAATTTCTCCCACTCATCCTTCTGTGTATAAATACCTTCACATTTCCTACAGACACATATCTTCACCATTGCGTCATTTCATTCTTCAATTGTGCCTCATCATGAGAACTACATTCCTCATTCTAACAATGAGTTGTTGAGTCATCTACCTCTGTCGTGATTCTTCAAAACAACTAGGACATTTCCATATTAATGGATTTACTGTTTAATCCTCATGAATTTCCACAATCTTTATTTCTGAAATTATCTTGAACCGCTAATTTTATATCGGGATTCTTCCCAACCATATATCTAAGATAGGATGCGGTATGCCGACTAACTATAACATATCTCAAAATCTCTTTCTGAACTTAGGTTTTCCCTTCAACCTTTCTACACCATTGATCTCCTTCAAGCTCTTTGTGACTGTTGATCTCCCAGATTGTAGATCAGCTAACTATGACATTTCTCAAATTGTCTTTCCTCACTTATCTTTTTGCCTCAACCGTTCCACAAAATTGATATTTTATAGATGTCTCCTGAGTGTCAATATTCCAGATTGCGGGTTGCGGAATGCGGGTTCTCAAAAACTCAAACGTTGCTTTCACAATTCTTCGCCTTCTACTTTCCGCACTAATATTTCTGCACCGTCGATCTTTTATGGATTTCCTTCTGACCATCGATCATCCGGATCGCAAGATGTGGAATGTGTGTTCTCAAGAATTCAAGCTTTTCTTTCGTGATTCTCTGCCTTCTTCTTTCTGCACTAATCTTTCTGCTTTTGTTATGAACCATTGATTTATTTGCATTTTCACTTCTTTTCGTTGATCTATGATCTAATGTGGATTGCGTATCCTCACATTTCTTTGTGAAAAAATCATTCACCACCGTATTATTAGTCGCAAATTAAATCCTAGCTATTGATCTAAGATCAAATTCTTATTTCTGGATTTTTGTTTTTCTTTGGGTGAAAATCATTCCCCACTGTATATTTCCTTGCGGATTCAATCCTAACCACTGAATTCCACGTCAAGCCTCTACTATTAATTATTTTTCTAGTTGAATCAGTGGAATCATTTAATACCATTATACCTTGATCTACCCCAGTCAACGATGGAATCCAAATAAGAAGATTACATTAAAAATCCGCATCCAACCTCTACTGTTAACCATCTTACTAGTTGAATCAGAGAAATCCTTAAGGACCGTCAGATATGTGTCCACACCGGATAAATGATGGAATTCAAATATTATGAAGTATATTTCATAAAAATTCAATGCACAACAATTTTTTTTGAAACTGCGCAACTCCACCTAGCGGAATTGATGTGCGATGTCGATCTATTTTAATGATTGATCTCGACTGTTGATCTCGATCCATTTTCCAATGATTAGTTCTGATTTCATAAATTGAATCACCTTTGATATTCCTCCTTCTTTTATCATTTGAATCTTCTTTAGCCGTTGATCTTATTCCACCTTTCATTTCCACCACATGATCCTCAATCATATGGCGTTTGGTTTAGTATTATCTCGGGCGCATCTTCTAACTGCAAAATCCCTTTTCAACCATTGATCTGTGCAAGATGCAGATCTTTAAATCTATGACTGAATTGAACAATGGAATGATCAATTCCTTTTTGCAATGATCTATGCATAGATAATTTCAATAGATCCTATACTTATATCACATTTTGAAATACACACATACACATAGAGAGAATCAAATACTTGCAAACTAAATTCTGTTCTTCATTCAACTTAACCAGAGGTACAATTTGTTGAAACACAGTCTATGCACTCTCCACTCCACATGCTCTCTTCACTATGATACACTCAACCTTTTCCTTTTGTCATTGCTGAACTCATCCTACTACCATATCTACTGGTTATTCCTTTGTCATTTGTGAACACCTTTGACATCAATGACAATTGCATTCTCAACACTTTTCTCTGTTTTTTTCATATCTTGAAACCTTTTTGCAACAACCTTCTCTATGGGAGTCATTAGTTTACAATATCTTAGGCTATATGTCCATGGTTATTGAATTTGTAACACTTTCTTTCATATCTTTTAAGGGGTGCAAAAAAGTTATGGTTTCTTACCTTTGGTTTGCTACTAGATGCATTCTTCTTGTTACATAGTCACGTAAGTTTCCATATGGTTTGCAATTTAGGGCTTTATGACCAAAATTATTACAACAGTAACAATAACCAAAAAGTATCTATTGATATCTACTTATCATTGGTATTCTAGGCATCACATTAGTTCTATCTTTGTCATGAGAGGATGGAGAAGATTTCTTGATTTCTTCCTTTTGAATTGGACTCTTCAGTGCAACAACATAACTTCTTTTATTTCTACCTTGGTTTGTCAGGGAGGAATATTATGGATTATTTTATTTGTCATGTCCTAATCGATATTTGTTTCTTGATGGTATTTGGCTATACAAGATGCCATCTAGAGTCTTTGAACTATTTTCAAATTTTGATTGAATAGAATATTCATCAAAATTCTTTGTAAGGTGCGTATTCTCTTCATTAAGCCTTTCGGATTCTTGTATTCTCTTTTTGAGCTGAAAATCTAGGTCTTCTTCAATCTTCTTAGCCTCTTGAAGCTGGGTCTTCAAGTCACTAATGATTTGGTTTGACTGTTTTTTTTTTCCTGGATTTTTCAAGTTCTTCAATAGCACTAATGAGTTCATGTTTTAGGTCTACTTATCCTTCCTCATCCGATTCACCATATTGAGCTTGAGTTTCTATTCCCATGAATACAATTTCTAATACCTCATCTCCACGTCTTCATCTTCACTATCTTCCATGGTGTAAAGGGTCTTCTTCTTCTCATTAAAATTCTTGTCTCATGTATTTCCCTTTTCGAATTCTTTGAGGCTTCTGTCTCATCATTGTCATCTTGTTTAGAATAGGGACATTTTGAAGAAAAGTGTCCAATTCTTCAACAATTAAAGAAATTTAGAGGTATCTTTCCTTTGTACTTTCCAGTACCTCTCTCAAGTTTCTTGATGAACAAAGCTTCTTCATCATCTGAATTTTTTGAGTGATTCTTCGATGGGGTTTCATACTTATTTGGTTCTTTTGAGACCTTATATGCTACTTCTTTTCTTAAAGGTTCATTTTGTCCTATTATCATCTCACGTGCAATGAATATCCCATGTAGTTCATCTACTATCATGGGGTCAATATCACCTCTTTCTTCTATAGTAGATACTTTTGAGCCATACTTCATGGGTAGGGTTCTTAGTACTTTGTCAATGACTTCTCTCTCCTTTATTTCTCCTCCAAGGCCTATAATAGCATGGAAAATTTCATCTACTCTTAAAATATATTATGCAATATTTTCTTCCTCTTTCATTTTTAGACTTTCAAGTTGACGTCCTTTGTATGTCTGAATTTTGGATTGTTTGACTTTGGATACTCCTCCATAGATAGTTTTTAATTTTTCCTAGAAATGTTTGGTTGTATTGCATTGCATGACTTTTAGAAACAATGAATTTCTTAACCCACTCGGGATATCATTTAGGGATTTAGAATTGGCTTCATATTGATCTATTTCATCTCTGTTTATAGGTAGGTCGTCTGGTATTTTGTACTCTTTTTCAACAAACCTCCAAAATTTGTATCCAAGAGACATTAGATGACACTCCATGCTTACACTACAATATGGATAATTATCTCATGTAAATAATGGAGGCATGTTTGTGGCTAACCCTTATTTTTGATCCATAGTGGTTTTTAATAGGATCTTCCTTCTAGTGATTAAACTGTAGTGAAGGATCTTGCTCTCATTACCAATTGTTGGATTATCTAGCAATACTGAGAGGCAGGGAAGGGGTGGGGGGGGGGGGGGAATCAGTATTTCCTTCTTTAAAAATAAATAAATCTAGGTACAAGATACACAATGAATNGGAAACCTCAAAGAGAAAACCACCAATTCAATCTCATTAATAATAATATGAATTTTAAAAAATTGTTTATCTGCTGCTACATAAAGGATGCATCAACACCCTATAATTTTTGCCTGCTACTACATACATGGATGATACACCACCCCCAGTTTTATTCCTTCTACCAAAAATAAGGATGCACCAACACCCTGTTCTCCAATCACTAGTGGAAGGAGGATACAACCCCCTGTGGGCTTGCTTCCCACCCTAGCATGACCCTGCCACCCTGTTTTGTTTTATCAATCTTCTAGATCCTTTTTTTATTAAACTTTGACACATATAATTCTTCATGTCAGTGGTCTCTGACTCTTCTAGCCATTGCTACAATCTGGATTGTAGAGACCCTTTCCCTCTCGGTTTGAATTATGCATAAATATCATCATATCTTTACTTGAATTATCATTTCTTTTCATTTAAGCATTGTGGGAATTATTCATGTCCTTTCTCAAATGTTCATATTCATAGTTAAGTTCAATTTTAATAGAACTTAGATTTTTCAGAGTTAACTAGGAATAACTTATCTCTAATTTTAGATGTTCTTCCAAATTATTCTCCTTCACTTAGCGGATTAGCTTACGGTCATTGATATTCTTAGTGATCGTTCTCATCCATTGATAATAGATTATGGCATGACAATTACTTTAAAATTTCATGGCTTGATCTTGCCACTATATTCCGCGTATTTTCATGCAACGGAACCCTCCTCCATTGTTGATCTGACAACAATCATGATCCAACCGTTGATCTAATATTCACAGTTATCATTTTGCAAACCGTCTTTCCTCTTCCACAATTACCTTTACACCACAACCTTTCCACATTTATCTTTCTGCAAATTATCTATCCGCAATTAACCTTATGCAATGTTCTATTTCACAATCACCCTTTCCGCAATCTATGGGAACTCCTTCCTTTCTTAATTGCAGTTTGCGGGTTGCGGGATCGTCTTTAATTTTTTTTTGGAACAAGCTTCCACATTTACCCTTTCCTCAAGGATATTTCCACAATCGTCCTTTCCACAATATGTGGGAACTCCTTCCTTCTGCAATTGCGGGTTGTAGGGATTCCTTTCAACTTTTTCGAAACTGCTTCAGCAATTCGTTTCCTGTAAAATGTCTTTTGCAATTGTGTATTGTGGGTATTATTTTCATAATTTCTCAAAAATGACTTCTACAAATATATTAAACAATAGTATTGTTGAACCTTTAACAATATTTCACCTTGGCATTGTGGAAACTATTCTAGACCATTGATATTTCTCTCTCTTATGATTTGGGCCATCCAAATATTCACTTCATAGAAACTTAGCGTTATAATTCTTTCGAATCTCCTTAGCCAACTATATTGTTTTGGCTAAATCTTTTTGGACTATTTCATCAATGTTGCCTTATGATCTTATGTTCACAATAATTCCAATTTAACCAACATGAGGGGGATGAGAGTCCAAATTTCATCAGCATAAACATACCAAAGGCTAAGTCCCCTTTCATGGTCCCTTCTTCCTCTGTGTTATAACAATCTGAAGAGTGAGGGTCAAGAATATGTTAGTTACAACTGAGGAATCAATTCCAAAACCACCCAAAATTTGATAATTTTATATTTATTGACCACTTCAAGGTGTATATGTAGGTACAACGCTAAAAAATTGCGTATGAAAAGTGCAAAAATGTAGGTTTCCCACTGACAACTCACGTATGGGTAAAAATTTTTTTTTTTGGTGTATTTCAAGGAGTTTGTTTGTTCTGGAAAGTTGTTACTTAGTCTAGTTCATTTCCAATGGCCTAGAAAAGAGGTAAAATGGAGCTACATAAATCCTCATACAACCGTTCCATCCATAAGTGTCCTTTGGGCGACATACATTAACTTTTATGAAGTGTCATCATGGAATTGGTGTCATGTGACCAAACATGTAAATGTCGGCACAGACGAAGAAGAGCCATTTTTGTCTATTACAGATTCCTCATAATGTATGAGGTTATAGGGTAAGATGATGATAAATAGGGAACGGTTGAGTCATGGAGTCGAAGAAAATAGAGAATCCAAGATTTTAGGCTTAAACAAAGGTACCTGAAAGAGAGATAAATGCCAAACAATATGATCTCTGGAACATACATGTCGATATACAAATGATCACCATAAAGATACAAGGGCATTCCAACACATGTATAACTAATGTAACTATCATGGCCGTAGAATATGCAAAAAGTAACCATGTAAAAATTAAAGGAGTCATGGCCACATATGAACAAGGCAGATCCATGCTCAATAATTGATCATAGCAACAAGAATACAAGGTGGATCTCTATCTTGGTAAATGTCATATGAAGTGTGACAAGCTCTTGCACAACTTGGGAAATAGAAAAAATATGATGATTCTACTATTGACCCAAGGTCTTCAATCCAAACCGCCCAAATCTACGAATTTGAACCATGTGAATGGAGGAGCTAAATTCATACATAAAGAAAATTTTTTGATTACTAATCGTTGATGAAAATTGTTAACAAACATGAGGGAAGCCCCTAGTAATGAAAATGGTCTACAAGATATCTAGTACATTCTAACAAGTGTGAATAAATGGTCTTGAAGTCGAGCACCTGAAGAATCCATCGAATAGGAGACATTAAGGTATTCTGGCTACCCAATAGCGAGGGAAACTGCCACCAATGATTGCAATCCCCACGGTACTATCATTATTAGTAGGGGTTTTGGACACATTAGTTGCATAGCATTGCGGATGCTAATCAAGCTCAAAAGACACCGCGCAAGAGGAAGATTGGCATGCAAGCAGAGAATAGAATATTTTCTATATTTTGTGTCACCTTTTTGTACTTTGGACCATATTTTGTGAATATTGGTCATGATTTTATAGATTCAGTTAAGAATTGGTTAAGAGTTAGTTAGAAATGGACCTTGAATTTAAAGGCAAAATCCTATAAATAGAAGTAGAATTGCAAGTGTTAGATAGATTTAGATGGATAGAAATCAAGATCAATACAGATAGAGAGACTGAAAATTGAAGAACAACTATTGAATTGTGAACTGTTTTGAATCTGTGGATCATTGCAGAGAAGTAATATGACAAGATAGAACTTGAAATGAATTACTATTTCGTTTTATCTTTTTTTGTCTTACTATTTCTACAATCCAATGATGAATGTTGAGTGAAATTGAGATAGGAATCTATGATGCGATGTTTCTTGCTTTTGAATGGGTTTATATTTCTAGATCTGTTTGTTCCATAGTAGGTTTATGTTAGTTGTGAATGAATGACGTGATCTGTTAAGAGCAATGATGAATGGTACCATTAATGATTAAGTGATCAGTCATATATATTGAATAAATTGATAAAGTTGTCGATGCACATAGTCCTCTTTTATTATGTAGAAACTTGGTTCTGACAGCTCTCCCTTGAACATCTTGGGTGAGACTTTATCTGCTTCGCGGATGTTATTGGGCATGATAAAACCTGTCTGGGCCGGTTCTCAGGGAGATTGCAGTGAGATGGGCATCAAAAAAGTGGAAACCCCTGTCAACTAGTTTTGTTAGCTGGTTTTGTGCCAACAAATGGTTCCATTGCTGGGACCTTTTTGTGACTAAGAGGAGGATATGGGGAATCCGACAAGACCATAAATTCAAGATTGCTTCGATCAAAAGCTACAAGAATTTGATGAGACAAAAAATCATAACCTTGGACTGATGTCGGATAAGTGGTTGGAGAGGTATATACACGATGGTCCACATGAGTAATTTTTCTCTAAATTCCCCATCATTTTGTACGAGTGGTTGACGTGATTCACCTATCGGAAGACAAATTTACAACGAGGCAAGCCAACGTCTTGGACCCCTGAACTGATCTAGAAGTTGTAGGATACTGACAACAGGGAATTGTGGGTTGTTGAATTATGGTTGGATAGTATCCTGGAAGGATATATCACCAAGTTCATGGTTGACACCACCAAATCCTACAGCGAAGCAGAAAGGGAATTTTTCAATGGACCTAGAGGTTGGTTCTTGTTGTCTTTACAATCGTCAATTAATATGTTTGTCTGTGAAAAAGGCATACTTGTTATCAACCCAAATGGCACTTCTCCATCTGAGTGCTGACATTCCTTATGTTGGTACACAAAAGGCCATCTTAGGATTGAATTTTTCCAAAACACTATAGATGGGCATGACTTGGGATGCATTTACCCTTGAACCATCTTGCCATATTATTTTTCAAAGTGTTGAGTTGTGTACGCAACTATCTCCATTTCAAATCACGTACGCACGCGACTATTTCCATTAACAACTCGCGTACTGTACATGACTATCTACATTGCAACCTGTGTACATCAGCGTATGTGGGTTTCCTTTAAGCAACTCGCGTGTCATATGCGGGATGCCTATATTAGTAGTTGCGTACATCTTGATTCGACACTAAAAATATAAAACACGATTAATGGAGATTACTTGGGCCCTAATCATTAACTATCCTAATTGTTTCAACCTCCTCAACCTTTGAAACCACTCTATTTCCCAAAGTATAAATAGAGGCCTTGGGGAGGGCATTAATCAATCAATATTGGAGAGAAAAGTTATGCTGGTGGTATATCTTTAGAAGTCTTGGAGTAGCAGAACTTGGATTCCTTTGATTGGAGAGGATTCCTTGTATCAGAAGCTGGGTTGTACTCTTATCTCATTCACTGATTGTTAATAAAGAGAATTCTTCTTCCAACATTGTGTTGAGTCTCTTTCATGTATCATGGTTAATGAATATTCTTGATTATGTATTGGATATATTGTTTATCTAACCTCTTATATATACATGTATAAGATAGTATTTGGAGAATTTTCTATTTACAGGTGAAGGAGGTGGATCCCTGAAAGCTTTGGAGAGAAGAGGAGCGGAAGAAGATCAAGCTTGGATCAACCATCGGTAATCGGGTAAGTCAAGACTTTATTCCTATTTCCTTTCTGTTATCTATTAAAGTTGATTGTCTACAAGGCTAGTAGTAAGTTGGTAACCCAGACCCTAGGTTACAAGGGTGCTTAATCTTGAACAACAGAACTGGAGACTTTGCTGGGGAGTCCAGCCTGCTGTGGGTTAGTCCTGTAGATCCTTGCCCAGTCTTTGATTTGATTCACTATGTGGTTTTATGTCTTGGTTTGGACTTGCAGTAGTGTTTTAGGGACCTTTATGATTTTTTTTTTTTGAAATTTTTTTTCTCCTGTACGCGGGTTGTTATGCTACATAGTCATGTACAGAGGCTTGTATACATGGGTTACTATATTGAATAGTCGCATACAGTACGTGGGTTTCTCAACTAAACAGTCGCGTACATACGTTAGCAACAAAATTTTGAGTAGGGTTGCTTGTCCCTATCCTTTTTGGATTTTTCCTTGCTTTGTGGTCTTCTAGTACTGGCATTTCACTGTAGGTTTGAAAGCCCTGTCAACCATACTTCGTTCTTTTCAATAAGCCCTTGATTTTTTTGTGGTTTGGATTTTCTTTCTTTTTAGCAATCTATCCTGTTGGGTGATAGGTCGAAGTGCTATGTATCTGAATCAGTGATTAGGGTTCTAAATATAGTGTACCTTGTGCTATTTCCAAGTAGTTTCAATTTGTCACTTGCCTTTTATTGATTTCAGTGGATTTCATTCATTGTGTCTTCCCAATTTTCTTCCTTATGTGGTTGATCTTTGGTTCTTATAAGTCTGCTATACTTCATTTTGCTTGCTTTATATAGTCTAGTTATTCAAGCATACTCAAGAATTTTTGCATATAGGTGCATAGTAATTTTTGAAGAGTTTGAAAAGTGAAAAGAAAAGCATTGGAAACATTTTCATTTGAATTACATATTGTAGTTTTATTTTTAGTTTTTGAATAAATCTCAAAAATTACAAAAATAAGTCTTAGTTTTCTCTTTCCTAGTTACAATTTCATTAGTTCATATTTACAAAAAAGAAAAGAAAAAGAAGCTTGCTTTAAGTAGTTATAATTTGCTTTGGAATTCATTTTATACACCTTTTTTAGTTTTCTTATCGAGTCTATAATATCATAGTCATTCATGCCACTTTCCCTCTGACTAAGAACAACCCTTAAAATGAACGCTACAATTTAAAATTTATTAGTAAGTTTTGTTTTATATGGTCATACATCTACTAGCTTAGGTTAGACTTGTGGGATAGGAAGTGTAAAATTCCCATAAGTACTTAAATTCAGACGAAGTTGGCCAATCGATAGGTAAATCCTTCTCTGTGTTGATAGCATCTGGGAAGCTCCTCTCAAATGGGAGTTAAGCACGAGGCTGTGTGGAGGCATTGGACTGAGGAGATAACCCTCCGATCCCTTGTCAAAACGTAGACCAAGGTTTTTACACATATGGGGATTCTGTCATAGACAGAGTTTCAGGATTTTCCACCCTGCCCATGCATACGAATCAGGTTTACAACTGTTCCCCCAGACTATTGATATAGTTAAGGAAGCCTCTAGTCTCTTGGACATCTAGGGTTTATACATGGGTAAACCGGAAGGCTATTTTTGGTTCACCTTGAACGGGATTGAAAGGTAACCCTTGTTGAAAGTGTAGGACGGAGGTGGGTGATTCCTCCACTTGTACCTAAGAACCTCTTCAAGGACACCAAGAAACTGTCTCTCAGCTTTCTTCAGGAAAGCATATCTTATACCCCTTGTGATTGTTGAGACTTTAGGAAATTTTGTAGTGATTGCTCTGTGGTTTGTTTGTGTTTTTACTTGACCTTAGGGTGTGAAGAGTCAAATTTACAGTCATGGAGGACCAATCTGTCAGAAGGTCACAAATGTTGCAAAACCTTCCTCCAATTATCACATTGGAACCTCCACCTCCCCCTCAAAGGCGGATATTAGACACAGATGGTTCTTTTGAACCAATAGAAGTTAGTGAAGTTCCGAGTGAACCAGAACTTAGGGAAAACCATGTTAATTTAAACACAGTTGAGATAGAAGACTTGCATACTGATGAGTTTGCAAGGAATTTTAATTCATCTCTATCTGACTTAAAGGATTTGGTGATCCTTTAGGTTCGTCCTTTCAATCCACCCATGATTGGTGTCCCTTTGGGAAGAATAATGTCTACTGTAGGAGAACGTTCTTTAACTTCCACCTCAGCCGCTCCAGTTGAAGGGGTGCCACCTGCATCGGTAGGTACCCCTAGAACAAATATACCTACTACACTGTTAACTCCAGCTAGCCGATTGGTTCAACCACCAGCTCCCACATGTTTAGCAGGTGCTTCTGGTGGTATGGTCACTAGGATTCCTAGTGTACCTATAGTTCCTACTTCCTTCACATACATTGCTCAGAGTGGTCCTATAGGATCCACGGCTTTTGTCCAGGGTTTTCCTTGGAATGGGGGGCACATTCCCCCATCCAATCCATACGTAGGCCCAACACCCGCAAATGTAGGGGGTCAATTCGAAAACCCTAATCCTTATGGTTAAGTTTTTCAAACTCTGATTTCAACTCCATTCATGAGCTCTCCTTTTTCGCTTTTCAGCGAAGGGATAGCTACTCTTGTATTCCAAACCCCAACTTCGACTGGGGCATCTAGAACCTCATATACTACACAGCACATAAAAATTCCACTGGCTTATTCATGGAATCCTTTCCAAAGCAGTCGAACCACTTTGCAACCGGTATCGTTTAATAGTTTTTGGGACTTGGCTAATGTATTCCTTAGTCACTTCCAACTTCCTGTCCAATATGATTTCGGGATAGAATTATTGTCTACCTTCCGGCAAGACAAGTCCACTCATATTTTGGATCACATCCAAGAGTGGAGAAGATGGAAGAGCCTTATCAAAGCCACTATTTCTCCCGAGTTCTTATTAGAATGGTTCCTTAAATCCCTATTGCCATATATATCTAAGGATGTATCTTCTTCGGGAGTGACCAACGTGGAAGAAGCTATCCTCAGGTCCCAGCAGCTAGATTTGATATATTCTTAGTCTAGGATTTTATATGATATTATCCCTGATGCACCGAGGCCAACGCACAATGTAGAGAAACCTAAGCCTGAACCCGATGCCGATGGTGTGGTTGGTTCTATGAATTCTCCCACTATAGAATCTTTGGGTAAACAGCTCCATCAGCTGTCTGTCAAACATTCTATGGTGGAGGCAACAAAGGCTTCCCCCTCACCCCAAAATTCAAATGTTTTTGCACAAAACTCTCAGAAGGGAAATCATTAGCTTGGTGGGAAAAAGAAGAAAGGAAAAAAGGGTGAGGGAAACCAAAACAAGAAAAAACCCACAAACAATGCTAATGGGGGAAAAAAAGAAAAGAATAAGGTGAAATTCCCATGTAATTTGTGCCATGAAGATCACCTGACCAATATATGTCCCCTTATGGAACAAGCTCAGAAGCTATTGAAAGGACAACAACCAGCTGTCCTAAAGGATCCTTTTCCCCAAGGACAAAATTCAGCTTCAGCTTCAAATGAAGTAGGGGCACCCCAAATGCTCCTGACCCCAATTATATCAACATGGTTCGATCCGAGAATTTACAACAGAACAGGAACAAGAACTATGAAAAAGATACCTCAGAGAAGCCTTAAGTCAATAGAAAATTCTAACCCTTTCATGATTGAGAAGCTTGCAGAAATTATGCCCAAGATACCGAAAGGTGTCTTTAAGAAAACCTTGCACAATCTTAATGCTAGGGCTGCAGCAAACTACTATGTAGTTGAAGACTTAGCCCAGAATCCTTGTGCAATGTCAGTTTTAGAGGTGTTATAGAGTTTTCCCACCCAATGGGATGCACTCTTAGCAGCCTTAGGCAGTATGGACTCATCGAGTCTCATGGAAAAATTTAATTTGTCTGATGTCAAAATTTGCCTGCCATATCATGTAGCCTTATCGGTAGATGTAATCCATGGTGGAAAGACCATTGGAAGGGCAGCTGTTGATGAGGGTGCTTCTACATGTGTCATGTCCCTATATTGTTTGAAAGCTCTTGGATATCCAGAGCTTGTTCCATCAAACACCCTACTTACAACTTTCAATGGAATGTCATTTCATCCACATGGTATCCTACCGGATTTTGATATTAAGTTAGTAGGGAAAGCAGTGTCTGTTGAGGTAGAGGTGATTGATGCACCTTTAGATTATAACTTGCTCTTGGGGAGAAGTTGGATTTATTCCATGTCAGCTATTGCATCGGTCATTTTTCAGGTGGTAGTGTTTCCACACGAAGGGAAGTTGGTTACTATAGACCAACTCCTTTTTACTCGAAAAGGCCACATGGAAACTAACGAGTCAACCATACCATTGGTTGATCAGGTTAGACCTACTTTAGAGAGCTTAGGGGCTGGAATGTACGCATCATTGATGGGCACATTTGATATTCCAGCTCCGATTAATTATATAGGTTCTACTAGTGTAGGGAAGTCTATAGCAACGGTTGTTGATAGAACAGATCCTTGGGTTCTTCCTTCCCACCATGAACCTAAATTTCCCTTATCGGTAGAAAAAGTAGCTTATCAAGCTATTGTCCATACCACTATTGATTCCATTCCGATCCCTCTCACAGTCTCCGAGGAGCCAAAAGAATCCTATTTGCCTACTTGGGCAGAGAACTCTTTGCATTCTATAGATTGCTTAGATATGGTTTTACCTTCGGATGAAGCCATTCTAGAAGCCATGTACGTATGAGATAAGATCTATGAAGATCTTCACTATTGATCCTATTTTCTTCCAGAGTTAAGTAGGATCAAGAACCAGGAGTTCCATATGAGACTAGCAGGTGATGTTGATACACCTATTAATCCCTTACCAAGGGAAGGAATATTTGTTGAGGGGAATATGGAAAACATTTCCACTACAATTCCTATCAACATCTCTGTAAATCCAAACATTGTGGAAAATGTACACATCGGCGCAAACTGCTCTCCAGAGGAGATTGTGATCTATATAGCCTTGTTTAAGAAATTCCACGATGTATTTTCCTGGCATTGATCCATCAATAGTCAAGCATGAAATCCAAACATACCTTGATGCTAGACCCATTCAACAAAAGTTGAGACCTGTCAACCCACGTAAAGCAATGGCAGTTAATGCTGAAGTTGAGAAATTGCTGAAAGCCGGTTTCATTTACCCCATAGCTTTGACGGAATGGGTATCCAACCCTATTCTTGTTGACAAAATTAAAGGGAATATACACATTTGTACTGACTTTCGAGATCTAAAAAAATCTTGTCCTAAGAACAACTACTCCACGCCATTTATAAATCAAATTATTAATCCTTGTGAGGGAAGTGAAGTCTTTTCATTTATGAATGGTTTCTCTGGGTATAATCAAATCCAAATTAAACTAGAAGAACAACAGAAAACAACTTTTATTTGTCCCTAGGTACCTTCACATACAAGAAAATTCCCTTTGGATTGAAAAATGCAGGGGCAACCTTTCAGCGGGCAATGAATTTTTTCCTTTCACGACATTAAAGCCATTGTCGAACCCTACCTTGATGATCTTCCAGCATAGTCTCGTAAGAGGATTGATCACCCAGATCACTTGCATTTGATTTTTGAACAATGTAGATACTACAAAATTCGCTTGAATCCCCACAAGTGCGTTTTCTTTGTCGAGTCAGGAAAACTGCTCGTATTCATTGTTTCCAACAAAGGCATTCAGATGGATCCTTTGAAAGTTGAGGCCATTGTAAATCTTCCTCCTCCTCATTCTATCAGGAAGCTTCAAAGCCTGCAGGGGAAGTCCAATTTAGTTCAACATTTTATTATAAATTATGCCAAGATCACCAAAGGTTTCATGCACCTGTTGAAACATGAAACCCCATTTGTATGGGATGAAATTGCATAACTTGCATTCGAGGCATTAAAAAAATCTTTGTTGTCACCACCATTATTGCATCTACTAGATTACTCTCAGGATTTTATATTGTATCTGGCCACATATGAGTTGACCATAGGGGTATTACTTGTCTAGGAGGACTATAAGCTCCAAGAGCATCTCATCTATTATCTCAGCCATGCTTTAGCTGACCTTGAACTTAGGTATTTCCACATCGGAAGTTGGCCTTGGAAGCTGTGTATGCTGTTCAGAGGTTGCG
This sequence comes from Pseudotsuga menziesii, assembly GCA_001517045.1. NCBI lineage: Eukaryota > Viridiplantae > Streptophyta > Pinopsida > Pinales > Pinaceae > Pseudotsuga > Pseudotsuga menziesii. Next base: position 25,424 of record LPNX010003380.1, read on the forward strand.
TCACTACATCTTACTGAGGACCATGATGGTAGTGGCGGATGTTAATCCTTTTCAATATGTTTTGTCCCGATGGATAGTTGGAGGCAAATTCAACAAATGGATAGTCATTCTTCAAGAGTTTTACTTAGATTTCCAATCCACCAAAACCAAGAAATCCTTAGTTTTTACTGAGCTCATTGCAGAATTTCCAGTAGAGGAAGATATAGCCATTGAAGAAGACTCATTCCCAGATGAGCATATCTTTTTGATTTCCACCTCTGACCCCTGGTACAAGGATATACTTATCTATCTCCATACTTTGAATTACCCTGCAGCCTTCTCGCGGGAAGAGCAGCGTAAACTTCACGTACATGCCAAGAAATACCTCATTATTGGAGATACTTTATATTGTAGGGGGTAGATTCCATTTTGTGTTAATGTCATACCCACGAAGAAGTAGAGACTGTCCTAAATGATTCCCATAGTGGAGCGTGTGGGGGTCATTTATCAGGGTTAGCAACGGCCCAAAAAATCTTATGTGCTTGTTATTTCTGGCCCATGATCTTTAAAGATTGTGTGGAAGTCGTGAAGCGTTGTCATCCTTGTCATCTTTACACCAGAAAGATGTAGTCGCATTGTGCTCCATTATTTCCCATCATCTCAATGGGCCCCTTCACAAAGTGGGGGATATATTATGTGACGTGCAACCCAGTCTCAACTGGGGGGCACAAACATATCATTGTCGCTGTAGATTATTTCACGAAGTGGGCAAAGGAAATGCCCACCTTTAAAGCTGATGAAGAAACTGCATCTTTTTCATTTTCAACCAAATTATCGCATGATTTGGTATCCCTAAAGAGATTGTCACTGACCATGGTAGTCATTTCCAAAATAGTGTGATGACTGATTTGACCACTATGCTAGGGTTTAGACAAGAACATTCATCTTCGTTCTATCCTTGAGCAATCGGTCAAGTCGAGGCTGTAAATAAAACTTTGAATACTATTCTCAAACGTACTATTAATGCATCCCATTCCAACTGGCACATCATAATGTATCCTGCACTTTGGGCATATCGGACCAATGTGAAAACTGCTATAGGGTTTTCTCCTTTCCAACTCGTTCACAGAGTGGAAGCAGTTACCCCGTTTGAATGCGAAATCCTGTCCTTAAAGATTTCTAATCATGTGTTACCTGATACGACTGAGCTGGAAGAACATTTATTACATTTATAACATCTAAATGAGCAACTTAGAGATGCACTGAAAGAAAATGAAGCTCATAAAAATAGGGTAAAAAGGCAATACGATAAATCAGTCAAGCCTCGGATTTTTTTTGAAGGGGAGCTTGTCTTTGTCTGGAATCAAGAAAAAGAACCCCTAGGGGCAGGAAAGTTTAGGTATATGTGGTTAGGACCTTATGTCATGTAAAATGTGTTAAATAAGGGTGCATATGAATTGACATATTTCAAAGGGAATAAGCTGTCTGAGCCTAGAAATGGGTTCTACTTGAAAAAGTACTATGCTTAGCACTTTTTCCTGTATTTTATTGTATGTATTTTTATGTACAATAGTTCGTTGGTTTGTGTTTTTTATACCATCCACTGGTTTTTATAGATGTATTTCGATTGGTTCATAGGTTTCACTAATGGTGCCAGTCGCCACACTTGTAATTGGGCTCCAGCCGCATGGGTCATTTACTCACCCGCAGGACGGTTAGTTGCCTTAGGAGGCACTTGCTTAGGTCCTGTTACCAATAATGTGGCCGAATACAGGGCTGTCATTGAGCTTTTATGGGATGATTTGTCATGTGGTATAACTCAGCTGGAAGTCTGACTTGACTCTCAACTGGTGGTTTCCCAGCCCAATCGAGCTTATTAGGTGCGGAACCCTATTTTACTATGTCAGTTTATGCAAGTTAGGTTATTGGAAAGAAATTTTGAGTTTATTATATTCAATCATATTCTAAGAAATCAAAATTCATTAACTGATGCATATGCTAATTATATCTTGGATTAACACTTAACACATTTTTCATAAAAATATACAGCAGACACATAACAAAACACTTGTAAATAAACCGGAAAAATATATATATATGTGAATATCTATCCATATAGATAGGTCGAGTTTCTGATCCTCAAATCCAGTCATAACTGTATAATATAGAAAAAATATACAAAACATGGATCAATGTCCATAAAATGATCCTAAGTATAGGCTTGACCACCCTGGTCCCCACGATCACCCTGATCACCCTGCTCTCGGTCTTCTTCAGCCTCCTTGGCTTCAGTAGCCTCAATGGCATCTATTACAGCTGATTTTACAACACATGGTGGATCACACCTTTACGGCCTTCCCTGTCCCTCTACAGACTCTTTAGACCCCATGGACCATTTTTGTACCTTTGATGTTTCCAGGATCATCCCTAAAAACATGCATTATTTTCTATATGTGACTTTTAAACCTATTCTCGCATATATATGCGGTTTTGACCCTTAAACCCTCGTACATCGGCATGTGTGCAAAAACCCAAATAGTTTTGGAGTTTTCCTTGATGTGGATCTGAGTCACTTGTCTCTTGGCCTTCCATATGCCTTGAGATCGCTCGGATTTGACCTTCCATTACCCCATTGAAGCACTATATAAGTAACCCTTTGGATACATTGAAGGGGGAGGAATTAAAGAGCAAGAAAACTATAGTCCATTGTTTCCAGAGCTTATACTTGAGTGTTCATCCCTTTGTCCCTTGGAGTACTTTGTGTTCTTCCCAAGCTTTCCTTTGCTTGTGAGCTTGCTATCGAGAGATGGAGCATTGAAGTGGTGGAGGACTCAGTTTTTCTGATTTACAGACATGCCGACATAGGTTGTCACTATTGTAATCTCTGATTTATATTAATAGAAATATCTTTCCCTGTCCAATAATGTGTATTTAAATGAGTATTGAATCCATGGATTCTTTTAAATGCTTATATGTTATTGATAAAATATGCTAGAGTAGGTCTAACATAATTATATAGCATGCTTGTCTTGTTTTCTAAATGTTGAGACAGAAAATTATCAATACAAGCGAGAGTGGAAAAGCTCAATGGGGATCTACATCAACCATCTGGAGTAAGGTATGTTTCGAGATCCTTTAGTGTTAGATGTTTGGTTTCTCTTACATATAAGAAAGGATTGATTTCTGCGGTTACTCTATCTGTTGTGGTACCCCAAGTCATAGGAAGTTTTGTGCGTAATAGAATTGGCGACCATACTGGGGAGTTCCTAGTCATTTCCTTCGGGGGTTTTTATCGACATTCAATGTTCTTGAGTTGCTCTAATTTCTTTGTTTCTGAGTCGGGTCTGGGGGCATATTTTCCTGGTAGTGTTAGATAGGAGTAAATTTTGTCTCAGCTTGTCTATTTACCTTCTTTTTTATCTCTTTTTCTTCTTGTACGCATGTTTTTGCTTCACAGTCACGTGTACACACAGTTTTTACTGGGATTTCCACGTATATACATGGGTTTTCTGCACACAGTCATGTATGCCCTGAGTTTTTTCTTTTAGGGGAATATTAAGTGTTGTTGGGTAAGTTTTGATGATTGGTGAGTCTCCTTGGATGCTTCTAGAGTCTATATACACCTCTGTTTCTGACTAGAGACGCTTTTTAGGTTGAATTTTTTAAGAATGTTCTTGTCATTGCATTTTCTATTTTTTGTTTTGGGATTAGTGCATTAGGTTTCTTTTACCTTGGTGCTTTGCTTGGGTGCTGTCTGATAGTGCTTGCAGAGTCTGGGGGTGGTAGAGTCATTCTTTTGCTTTATTATCTCTTTTTAATTCAAAAATTACAAAAATATTTGCTTCTTTGCATCATTATGCATCATTGCATTTTGAATTTTGCATGGTACTTACATTAGGTTTGCTTGGAGAAGTATTAGTCAGAATTTCATATAGGAATGATTGAATTTTCATTTGAAGAAGAATTTTGCATTTCACGTAGTAGCATACCCCATTTTTCATTTGACACAGTGCATTTGCATTGATTGTTAGGTGTGCATTTTACTTCTTGTTGCATCATAACACCATTAGTTGCACGATCAATTTACCCTTTTGAGTAATAAGCCAATTAAAATCAATGCATAATAAAATGAATTACACTTTTTTATTTTATAGGGTGCACCTACAAGATTAGGTTTTAGGGTCTTGGAATAGTTCATTATGAGTAAATTCTCCAAGACCACTAAACAAAACATGCATGTGTCTGTCTAGGTGAGAGTGTGAAGTTCCTTGGTATAATTAGTGTTTCTTAGAATCCTCCTCTTACAAGGGAGTTAAGCACGAGGCAGTGTGAGCGGTTATTGATTGGGATGACCCCTAGTCATAACTAAGTAGCACCAGAGATATTTCTAGGATTGTATTTTTATCTAGGGGCTCTTTTGAGAGTTTTAGGATTTTCTACCCTACCATACGATCAATCCCACCTGTGACTGTCCGCCTGAGCATTGACTATATTGAGGTGACCTTAGTTTCCTTACCTAGGTTATCGAGGGGGTACTTCGCAGAGGTTATTCTGCAGGTGTCCCATCCAGGTTGGGGTCGGATAGCATAGTCGCTATATGTATTGAAGCTAAGGGCCAAAATAATTGGTTACAAACCTCCACTTGTTGTGTATGGGAGTCTCAAGCCTCTCCTAGGCAAGACATACCTGCTTCATTCGGGAGCTCACATATCACACCGTTGCTTGCTTGTGATTTGGCTTTACATTGTATAGGTGTATGCTCTGTGCATGCTAGTTTGCCTAGGGTTTGCATAATTAGAAAGAGTATTTTTCATTTTTTTATTCATTGCGGATTCGGGTGCAACGCTTCACCATTCTCGTCGTTTAGAAGGGCTTCTGACTTCCACATCTCCTCCTCCTTTGGGAGAGAGAAACAGACGGTCCAGGTGGAGTACTTCTCACATTGATTCACACACAATGGGAGATCACAAGGATGAGATTCCTAAGATGTCTTCTCCACCTCAAGAGGTTGGGGAGGAAGATCCTACTCCTATATATGATCCTTCACTAGATATACCTTCACATTCTGATTATGATCCCTCATTCACAGGTCGTTGGTATTGGTTTCCTGGAAATGAGACTCACCATGAACCCACAAGCACTAGTCATGTTAGTTATGGAATTCCTGATATCCCTATGCATGATCTGGAATATCATGCCAAATCAGAAATTGAACCTAGCACTACACCTGGGGGAACTCCTATTCCTTTCCGTGTAGAGATATTTGGGAGCACTAGTCACATTGCACCTTCCATCTTGGTGGTGGAAGCTACCTCACATGTCCGTCCTAAACCTAATGTTAGTAGTCATATGCGGATACCAAAACCAAGATGAGTGACCATAGGGAATACCACTTACATCCCTTCGCATGTCCCTTCATCCTCAATTACTTCTCCTTTGAATGCATTTTTGACAACCCTTCCTCCCCCGCATTCATGTGGTCTTTCAGGTCGAAAAGTTTCTGCTAGTCATGTTCATACTACGACTTCTCATATAGTAGTATCTCAGAGTCAAGTATCTCCTGTTGTCTTGGGAGGTCATATTCCTATTTCTGGATCGTCTTATGGTCCATCGCAAGGAGTTCCCCATATCCCTACTTATGGAGTTTCTCATGGGATATCCCATGGGACATCTTATGGAGCTTCTCATGGACAATCTTATGGACCACAGTATGGGTAGATTTATCAAGCTTATGGGTACGAGTATCAACAGCCCGCTTACTCCTCTGATTATGGATTTGTAGCACCGCATAGTCAAGGTACAACACATCCTAATGCTTCCATGTAGCCCTACATGGGTCAAATGAGAGGAGTATATTATGGCCAAGGCCATGGTATTTACAGTAGTCAGCCTTATATGAACCAAAACTATCAGGGAGCGTGGCATAGACTGGGTCAACCTAGGCTCCCTTTCCTCGCAACGTTAAATTTACTTGACTTATTGAGACTAATGAACGATCTGGTATCTCACGACACGGCTTGGTTGGCTGTCCCTAACATGCTTCCCTTAGACATTCCCAAATTTGAGGGAAAACCAGGAGAAGATCCTAGTGAACATGTCACTACCTTTCACCTTTGGTGCTCTTCCCACTCCTTACATGATGACCCAATCTGTTTAAGTCTATTTCAATGCACCCTCACCGGGCCTGCAACGAAATGGCACATAGAGTTACCGAGGGGGGAATTCATTTTGTTCGAGGATCTTGCTATGACTTTCCTCAATCACTTCCGGTTACCTGTGTGTTACAACATTGGTACAGAACTCCTGTCGACATTTCAACAAGACAAAGACACACATATCTCGGACCATATCCAAGAGTGGCGTAGATAGAAGAGGTTGATTAAAGCTTTCATATTGCCATAGTTTCTCCTTGAGTGGTTCCTTAAAAAATTGCTACCTTACATCGTGAAGGATATTTCTACATCCAGAGTTCAAAATGAGGAACAAGCAATTTTTAGGGCATAGGAATTGGATTTGATTTATGCTCAATCCGAACTATTATATGAGATCATACCTAATGCTCCACATTCTAGTTTTGATCCCAAGATCAAGACTAGACCACATGTCGATGGCATTGTGGGTTGTACAAGTGCCAAACCTGTGGATTTAGTTGCGAAACAAGTGAGTCAATTGTCTATTAATCAATCCGCATCAAGACAAGCTACAACTTCATCTCAACCCACCAAAAAGGTGAGTGTACTTTCTGTGCAATCGTCGTACCAGAAGGGAAACCAACAGCCCAGAAGGAATAGGAAAAAGGGTAAAAACAATCATAAGGGTGGGAAAAAGAACAAAATTGCCAATTTTAATGACAAGAACGACTGTAATGCTGGGGAGGACAAGTAGTCTATACGTAAGGTTAAGTTTCCTTGAAAATTGTGTAAGGATGACCACCTCACTCACTTGTGCCCTCATATGGAAGACGCCTTGAGGTTCGTAGCACAGTGTCTAGCTGTGCTGACCAATCCTTTACCCCATAATCAAAATTTGAAATCAAGGACCCATGATCCTCATTCTGTGTCGGGTGGAGATCAAAATCCATCGAAAATTAGTACTGGTCATGGGTGCATCAACATGGTGTGTGATACTAAGGTTTTGACTCGTGGAAAAGACTATGGTTCGTCACAACCAGACCTTGGGAAGGAACCTCCTCCAACCAAGAGCCCTTTGCATATTGAAAATCCTATGGATAAACCTGAGATTGCACCTTGCATTTGTAAGGGAGTCCTAAAGCGTTCGGGGAAAAATCCTAATGCCTAAGCCGCCCATAACTATTCTGTTGTCGAGGATTTGGGCCAAACTTCTTCTGTGATGTCTGCGCTTGAAGTACTTCAGAGTTGTCTGTCACAAAGGAAAGCTTTTCTTTCTACTCTTGGGGTGAATGATGATAACTCTTCTTCTGTCATCAAATTTGAAATGATGAAACTCCAGCCTCGCTTTCCTTACTACATGTCTCTCTTGATTCATGTAGAATGTCTTAACATGACCGTCAAATGCACTGTGATTGACGAAGGCGCTGCTGCTTCCATGATGTCTTTGTCATGTTGGAAGGGTTTGGGTTCTCCCGAGTTGTCTAAATCTGCTACCATGTTGACTGCCTTTGATGGTAGATCATTTTGGCTACACAAAAATCTTCCTTTTCTTAAGGTCTTTTTGGGAGGGAAGACAGTTGTGATCGAGGTCGAGGTGGTTGATGTGCCCCTTTGTTATAATCTTTTACTGAGTCGGAATTGGATGTATAGTATGCAAGTTGTAGCCTCTTCTCTATTTCGAGTTGTTTGCTTTCCATTTAATTGGAATATTGTTATGATTGATTAGACATCATTCAAAAATATGAGTGTTAATGCATCATCGGGAGCTTCTATCCTGATTATCGACCATTCTCAACTGGCAACTGGGAGTGTGGGTGTAGGTATGTATCCATCCCTTATGGGGACATTTAGTTGTCTTGAACCTATCCTTATGATCTGATCTAGTTTCAATGGGGCTTCACCTTCATTGAGTTCGGTGTCTTTTTGCACTACACATATGGAAGATCCTTGGATTCTTCCTACACCGAGTCCTTAAAACGGACCTATCAAAATGGACGTGCCATTTCCTATAGCAATGATAGCATATCAAGCGAATCTTGATTGTGTTGCAGAGCCTAGTCCTTCCTCTTCACAGATGGAGGAGGAGGACCTGTATGTGCTGCCTGCATGGGCAGTTGAGTCCTCTCATGCACATGATTTCTTTGATAGTGTTTTTCTGTAAGATGAAGCTATTATTGAGGCCATGTCTGGGGTTGAGCCACCTTGGGAAGAGTTACATCATAGATCTTATTTTCTTCTCGAGCTTGACCATTTGAAGCATGAGGAATTTATGGAGATTCTTAGTGAGAATATTGGTAGCCCTGTGGTTCCATTAAGCTCTCCTAGTCAGATGGCTGATGGGAACATGGCAAATATATCATGTACTATTCCTATCAATATCTCTCGTGATCCTAGCAAGATTGAGAATGTCTATATTGTGGAAAAATGTTCCCATGATAAGATTCACGAGTATACTGAGATGTTTAAAGAGTTTGGTGACATATTTTCTTGGTCATTTGAGGAAATGCTAGGTATTGACCCTCGTATTGTCAAACATGAAATTAAGACCTATCTGAATGCAAAGCCTGTTCGACAACGTTTGCGTGCAGTGAATCCTAGAAAAGCACCCTCAATTAACGATGAGATAGAAAAGTTGTTAAAAGATGGTTTTATCTATCCCGTTCCCTTGACAGAGTGGGTTTCAAACCCCATTTCAGTTGATAAGAAACAGGGAATGATCCATATATGCAGTAATTTCCATGATTTAAATCGTGCTTGTCCTAAGGATAATTTTCCCACACCATTTATTGATCAAATTTTGGATGAGTGTGTAGGAAGCGAGGTATTTTCCTTTATGGATGTTTTTTCTGGACATAATCAGATTTAGATCAAACCTGAGGATCAACACAAAATTGCATTTATTTTTCCTTGGTGTATGTTTGCATATCGAAAGATTCCTTTCGGTCTTAAAAACGTCGGAGCCACATTTCAACGGGCTATGACCTTGATTTTTCATGATCTCAAATCAATTATTAAAGTCTTTTTGGATGACCTTGCTACTCATTCTCGACTGAGAGTGCGTCATCCCTACCATTTGAGATTAGTATTCGAAAGATGCTTCCACTACCTAGTTAGGTTAAATCCACATAAGTGCATCTTTTGCGTGAAGTCTGGTCGCTTTCTAGGATTCATTGTTTCCAAGGAGGGTATAAGTGTCGAACCCTTAAAGGTTGAGGCAATACTTCAATTGCCTCCCCTGTGAAATATTATACATCTTCAATGTTTGCAAGGCATGGAAAATTTCTTATGGAGATTTGCAGTTAACTTTGCCAATTTGAATAAAGGCTTTATGCATCTTTTAAAGAAGGACACTACCTTTTGCTAGGATGAGTGAGCCCAGGAGTCCTTTGATGCTCTTAAGCAAGCCTTAGCATTGGCCCCCATGCTTAGTTCACCTAACTATAGCCATGAATTTTTTATTTATGTGCCTGCGTTCATGGAGATGATTGGTATGGTTTTGGTTTAGGAGGATGAGGAGCTCCATGAGCATGTCATATATTATTTGATCCGGAACCTTAAAGATGCGGAAATCCATTATTCCCATGTGGAGAAACTTGCCTTAGCTACTGTTCATGTGGTTCAGAGATTGAGACACTACATTCTCCTTCGCTAGAACTTGGTGGTAGCTCATGTTAATCCATTTCAGTTCATCCTCACTAGAAGGATGATCAGGGGAAAGTATAATAAATGGATTGTTATTTTGCAAGAATTCGATCTCGAGTTTGTTTCGGTGAAATTGTTAATTTTTGTGGAGCTCATTTCTGATTTCCCAAGTGAGGAGGAGGAGGAGGTTTATGAGGATATGTTTGTCGATGAGCATATTTTCCTTATCTCAACTTTGGATCCATGGTATGGGGATATCATCATATCTTTACAAATGTTGAAGGTCCCTACTCACCTATCACAGGATGAGTGACGACAATTACGTCACATGTCTAAAAACTACATTATAGTGGATAACACTTTGTACCACTGTGGGTAGATTCCATTTTACATCGTTGTTTAACCCATGAAGAGGCTGAGGTTGTGCTGAATGATTGCCATGAAGGGGCGTGTGGTAGTCATTTATCTGGGATTTCTACAGCCCAAAAAATCTTGAGAGCGAGATATTTTTGGCCGTCGATATTTAAAGATTGTGTTAATGTGGTCAAGAAGTGTCACCCTTGCCAGGTTTTTGGACGCAATATGCACTCATGTCCTGCCCCGTTACATATGATTATCATCGTCGATCCCTTCACCAAGTGGGGGATTGAATTCATGGATTGCAACCCAACTTCAGCTTGGGGGCATCATCATATTATAGTGGCTGTTGATTATTTCACAAAATGGGCTGAGGCTATGCCCATGATAAAATTTGACGGTGAGACAGCCACGCATTTCATATTCAACCAAATTATTACTCGGTTCGGTATTTCGAAAGAGATTTTCACTGACCATGGTAGGCACTTTCAGAATCGAATGATGGAAGAGTTGGCCTCAAAGATAGGGTATAAGAAGGAGCACTCCTCTTCTTATTAGCCTCAGGAAAATGGATAGGTTGAAGTAGTGAACAAATCACTTAAGTCCATTCTCCAACGAACCATCGCACAAAGAAAAACAAATTGGCATATCATGTTATATCCTGCTTTGTGGGTCTATGGGATCGTGATTAAGACTGCCACCATTTTTTCTCCATATCATCTCATACATGGAGTGGAGTCTATCTTGCCAGTTGAATGCGAAATCCCTTCATTGAAGCTATCCATAGATCTTTTACCAGACACTTCCGCATTGGAGGAACATTTGGTCCACTTAGAGCAGCTTGATGAGCAGGGACAAGATGCCTTAGTGGCTCTAGAAGTAAATAAGCATTGCATTAAGGTCCAATATGATAAGTCTATCCATCCGAGGAGGTTTAGTGAAGGAGATTTGGTCCTTTTGAGGGATCAAGCTAAAGAACCCTTGGGGGAAGGAAAGTTTAATCCCATGTGGCATGGTATTTATGTGGTCAAACATGTGTTAAATAAGGGCGCCTATGAGCTAGTAGATTATGAAGGGACAGCCTTGGCGGAGCCTAGAAATGGGCTCTATATTAAAAAATACTATGCATGATCTTTAGCCAGGGCTGATTATTGTTTATTATTGTATAGTTTTTTGCATAGTCAAGTTTTCTTATGGTGATCGGGTTTGTTTATTAGCTTTTGTTTCTTATGGAAGATGTCAATGGAGTCTTCCACTTACATAGGATTTGCTGATGGTGCTAACCGCCACACTCAACACTCAGCCTTTGCTGCTTGGGTGATTTACAATCCTACGGGTCAGGTATTGTCTTCACGAGGCATATTTTTATGGCCTTCTTCGAACAATGTTGCTGAGTATAGTGTCGTTATCGAGCTATTTCGGGATACCATTTCACATGGTGTTCTCTCTCTTGAGGTACGCCTTGATTCGCAGTTAGTAGTGTCACGGCTTAATGGCTTGTATCGTATCAGGGATCTAAATTTATTACGGAGATTCTTATGTGTGAGATTGTTAGACCGACAATTTGAAAACATACAATACATACATGTTCCAAGAATTTTTAATCAAGTTGCTAACTCATATGCTAACTATGTGTTAGATTGGCATTTGTTTCTTAGACCATAAGTGTAGCAGGGATTTCTCCTTGCTACAGGGGTAGGAATGGCTCCCTTCTGTCTATAGGAGAGAAGGGTAGGTTCCTGCTTGTAAAAATGATGAAAAGAAAAGTGGGAATGAAACTAGACATAAATAAAAGCAAAGATGGAAAGAAGTGAAATGATGGAGAACCCCTCTGCAAACAATGGGTTAGGGTTCCGCTTCCAATAACCTACAAACAACTGTTAGAAACTAGAAACCTGCAAAACAAGTTAGGCAATAAACCTGCAAAACAAGTTAGGCAATAAACCTGCAAATAAACCATGGATTAGAAAGAAAAGAAATCATTAAGAAAAAATAGAAAATAACAAGTTATACCTTCTCTTTGGGTGGAATGGGCCACCATGCCCTGGCTTGAAGAAGCACCTCTCTCTCTTGGATGGGGGAGCTATGGCTCAATGGATATGGAGGAGAGGGAGTGTGGGTGGCTTGAGAGACAAAGGGTCTCAAGGTATCCATGGGAAACATAACAGTATGAAAGGGAGAAGTGTTTTGAGAGTGAACCCCCACCCTCCTTTTATAGCTTTTTTTGGGGGTTTTAGGGTTTTAAGCCCTTGGTCCAGGATTTAGCCCCTTTTTTGGGATTTTAGCCCCTTCCACCCTAATTTTAGCTCCTTTTAGAGTTTTATCCCCTTTTGGGGGGCTTTAGCTCCTAGGAGAGTATTTTAGGCTCCTTTTTGGGGGTTTTAAGCCCTTTTCTTCATCCTTAAGCATTTTTGAGGATATGGGGGTCTAATGGAGGGTCGTGAAGTGGTGTCCTTGGGTGGTGTAGGTCATGGAGAGTTTAGTGAGGGATTTTTTAGGTGAACAGATTGTCCCCTGATGTGTGAGGGAAGGAGCTCATTGTATGGCTGACAGACATCATAGGATTTGCTGTGGTGGGGTGGTGCTTCTGGGGCTAAGGCATGGTGGCTTTTGGTTTTTGTATTAATATGGTTCCCATCAATGGGTGAGATACAAATAGTGTGTGACATGTATATGGATGAGGCGGGAATCCCCATGCTTGTGACAATGTCAAAAGAATAATTTGAGCTATGCTCTAAAATACAAGAGTCGATCATATACAACTGATGATACAATAATGGTTGCCTCAATGTGAGGTTGAATACAATACTAATATGGTACAATGGACCCATGGAATTCTCATGGAATGCTATATCTTCATGACTAATGGTGTGCTGGATTTGGAATGGTACATAGCTGTATGGACTCGCTGATTGAGAGTTAGAGTCTCTGTGGTACAAGTATGTTGCATCAATCGTAAAGGTATATCGAAGCACTGCTGGGGCTTCTGAACACTGTCTCCAATGCAACCCGAAAATCACAAGGGACATAACCTGTTTAGGTCCCTCAAGTAGACTCATCCATGTGTTAGAGTAAGGTGACATCTGGGGTCTTCAACCAAGTACTTTGTGGACCAAACCCTGTACGAATCTCAACGGTGCAATGATGTAGTTGGAGTCGAGCATGTGAGAAACAACCATCCTGAGAGGCACTAAGGACTCCTCTCAAGTGGTCCAAGGAAATCATCAATGAGGTTAATGAAACTAGGATACAGGGACCTCTGGGTCTATCCTCTGGAATATATGTGTTGTCGTCGACAGAGTCAGACCTGCCCCTAGTTAAGGAAATGATGTTTCCTTGACCAGGAGTGCGAGGGAAATAACCGAAAGGTGTGAGACAATCTGCGGACTAACCCACTGAAGGGGGGGGGGGGGGGGGGAGGGAAAGAATTGAACAAGGGCAGCGGGAGTGTGGTAGACTCAAACTTCCTTTGTTTAGAGTATGGTGGTAGGGCGGACTAGGTAGCAAATGAAATTGACTCATGGGAATGGGATCATAGCTGTAATACCGGGAATGTCACTGCAGATGGGAAATAATTGGAGGAGGTGGACACTTTTGATATTGATGGGATCCAAGGAAGACACATTGCATAGTGCTATGAACAAAGGCAACCCAAAGGGGGAATGTTGCCAAACTATTTTCTATGGGGTGGTGTCTAGGGACACCTTTGTTGTACGATCTCGTGGATTTTTGGCAAGCCCGAGAATGTAAATGCTTGATGGTGCTTTCAATTTTAGAGAGTCTGAAAGCATGAAGAAGACTCCAGTGGGGGCTCTTTTTTGTTGGTAGTCTCCTGTGCTCGAAAAAGGATAAGAGTATACATAGGAGAGCTTGCCCATCCTAGAGGGGATGAGAGACTTCTTTACCGTTGGTAGTCCAATCAGGCCGAAAAAGGTTAAACCTATACTGACTAGACGATCATTCAGATACTTTTACGAGCATGAATGAAACCAATTTTTCTCAACAATATTTTCTTGTTGAGAATGTTGGAAAAGAGCTTAACGACAACCTATAGTGAGCTTTTTCATAAGGTGCGGTCCCTCTGCCCGAGAAAGCATAAAAGTATGCAGAGGGGAATGGTCTTGGCTTGAATGTGCCAAGGAGGTCCTTTTCAATTGATGGTCTACATGGTCCACAAAAGGAGGTAAATGAGACGATGTAGATTCCCTTTCCTATACTTTAGTGAGCGGGAAAGGAAGCAGCTGCACTCAACTATATTTTCATTGTTTTAAGGAGTCAGAAAAGAGCTTAAATGAAACTCCAGTATGGTCAACCGATTGTGGTGGCATAGGCAGTGCCCCATGTCGAGACTATGGACAGTGGTCCATAGGTCATCCACACAGTATGGATGGAGCAGAAGGCTCTCAAACATACCAATACATGCATGGGATAGATCGCGGCAGAGGCTCGCGAGTCGGTGTGGTAGAGGCATGAAAACTGAGGTGGCTCTAGAACAGAGGTTAGGAGAGCATGTGTGTGTGTTGTGGTGGATGGACTTGACTACATGCGATATGAGTGCAAGTCCAGGGGCACTTATATGCCAAATACATGCAAGAAAAAGAAATCATTTTATGGACAGTGGTCCAGAGGTCCGCATAAGGTGTGGTGAATAGAAAAGACAACTATGTGTTAAAATACAAAACAAGAAAAAAAATGGTGACCCTTAATAGGCGGTGGCCCGAAAACTCACATGAGTAGCGGTCGAGAAGTGTGATACAAGTACAGGTCCGTAGACACTTGCATCATCATGTGATGGCTTTGTAAATCGAGGTGACTTGTGGGAAATGGTCCCAAAATTAATTTATTAAACATGAGATGATGGTATCATAAGAGATATAAATTTGGGCCCAGAGGTGTGAGAGGTGTCTCGAACAGGTTCCGGGTGATTTTGGATTAGCAGCTAATGGTGCTGCCCTTGACTTGTGGTAAAAAATGTTGAAAAACAAAAAGGGAGAAAACTACACTATAAGGGACTCATAATCGTGGTATTAGGCATAAAATATCTTGAGGTAAAGCCCATTATGCGGCTTCTTCAAGAGGCGACCATCTGAGTCAATGAAGAGGTATGCCCCCTTGCCATGACGAAGGTCATTGGCAAGGCGGGATGACAGAATCTGGTCTTTTATGGGAAGAACCGATTCCACACTATGGTTTAAAGGGAATGGGGTAAAACTAGAGGCAGTCTTACAGATCTCTCTGTTATCACTTAAGTGGTGCCGAGATAGATCAGGTGGATCTTCCACAAGCGATGACAGAGAAGGGAGATTGGTGCTAGAGATCATGTAAATGGTATTGGTTGTGGTTTGTGTTGCCTTGCCCCCAGTATCTATTGGAGGAAGAGGGGCAGGCCTAGAGACAAGAGGAGTCTTTGATGGACCTAGAGGTAGGTGCGACATCATCTCAATTGACTGGACATGAGTCAACACATCCTGGGGCCTTAGAGGTAGGGTAGGTGGTTCAAGGTACCACACAGGATCTCCCAGTGTGAAATCCTGTAGATTGCGGGTTTCCAGGAGAGACTTACTCACGATCTTGGATGGTAGGAAAAGGAAAGGGAAAAGGAAAAGTAAAAGGATCGTGTTGATTAGGAATGAACCCCAATGTTTCCCTGGTAACTGAGGTTGTAGCTATGGTTGGGGAAACAACGGAAGAGACAGGTCTGATGGACCGTCGGTGATGGTGGAGACAAGAGGGTCTGTAGAACTGGACATCATATAAATGGATATGGTGTCTGAAGAAGGCAGTGGGGGGTGAAATTATTTGATTAAGGTGATCTCAGACTCAAGGGAATGTTGACATAGGTTAGCTAAATCCATTTGAAATTCGGGCAAGTCTTGGAAATGGTGAGAGTAATGTCCATACAAACCACATAGGGTACAAGCATGGTTTGTTCTCAATGACTTGTTTTTGACTATTGGCGCAGTTGGGATTTCAACCATGGAGAGGTTTTTAGCTGTGTCCATGGCGACTAAATGCGCATGGAGCATTGGGATTTCAGGGCAATTCTGAGTTGGATGGCCTTGTTGGTCGCAGACAGTGCAAGGAGGGATCGACTGAGGCTTTGCGATAGTTTTGGCATTCTTTCCCTTGGCCCTTTTTGAGTGGGGCAGTGTGAGTGCGGGTGTGGTGGTTGGATTTTGTGGGCTGGGTGGAGGGTGAGACTTGACTGCAATGGGTTGCATCAGGGTTAAGACAACCTGGGGCATTGGTGGTTGAGCTGGTGGATCAAGATACCATGCTGGAATTCCCAATGTAAAGTTGGGTAGGCTTAAGGTGGCCATTATTGGCTTGCTCATGACACCAGGTGGGGGAAAGAGCAAGGGAATCATATGGACTAGAGATGAGCCCAGATAAATCCCTGCTGGTTGCATGTGGGGATGTGGTTTCTATTGGTGTTGCGACTGCGGACAGTGTTGTGGTTGTGGTTGGGGCTACGGCTGTGGTTGTTGTTAGGGTGCAGCGGTGCTTGATGAGACCATGCACAAGTCCATAGTTTCATTTTGTGTCGGTGGTGGTGACACTAATGGGAAAGGAGCCATCATGGTGGGATCAGAAAACAACCCAGGGCCCACATTCAACAATGGGTAGGCTGGTGTGTTGTCAACCATAGTGTTGATTGCAGGGACAACATTAGCGTGTGTAGGCGTCCCTTATGGCTTAATAGTGGTGATGGTCGGGATAACATTGGCGGGTGTCATTAACCCTTGCGGATCATGATAAGTGAGCTGATAAACCATCACAATATTCCCTTTGTGGGGGAACATTATGAGACAGAATACAGTTGATGCGACTGCTCTCATGGCATACATATAAATCCTTCCAAGGAGAAGGTTATAGTCCAGTTGAGCGTTGACGACCTCTATTTTGATCAGCACTGTATTCTTGGCTAATGTGATGGGGACATGGGGGAGGATTCCTTGGGATTTAGTGGGATGTCCATCATAATCCTGAAGAGTTGTGGAGGATGGTTGTAGAATTGGGGATCCAAGTTTTTGCCAAACCAGGGTAGACATAACGCACGTAGATGCTCCCTCATCTACTATGCACCGGTGCACAACCAAGTTCTAGATAGATACCGGGATTTGGAAGGCGATGGTCGATGGCATGCGTGGTTCTCCATTTTCTATGTTGAACATGGTCAATTTGGATTTGGAGGGGTCTATGGCCCCAAGGGTGGTTAGTAATGCTTTCTTCTATGTTGGGCATGTTTTGAGTACCTACAGAGTAGACATGGCCATTGGTGTTTGGGACAAATCATCCATAATGCTATAGCTGACAGCAGCTTTGGCTGTGGCGTTGTTGGCCACTTGACATATTTGGGGGTGAGGGAAAGGGGGTAATTGAAGAGGTGCATTGACCGAATTGGACGTAGATGGCGTTGATGTGTCAATGGGTTCGGTGGTGGCACTGTACTGATTTCATCTAGTTTGTAAGTTGGCCTCTTCAGTCGTCATGGATAGCAGGTGGTGAACACCTATTTCTACCATGAGAGGTGCCCCTGGAGCATTGGGATTGGACTGGGGAGGGGGAGCGGTTGCCACCAATCCTTGGAATGGTAGTGGGTTTTGAAGCACCATAGGAGGAGGTCCTTGTGGTGCTAGGTTTGGTTGGGCTTGATTTGCAGCGTTGGCGGCCTGTTGAACTTCATTCTGAATGGCCTACTTAGCGCGACCCATGAAGGGACACTCGAATTTGTAGTGCCCATAAACATCGCAAAGTGTGCACAGTTGGTTTGTGCGCAACGAGGCATTGCATCTTGGTGCATTCTATCGTGGGGGGTTTTGGGCGGGTCAGTTTGTAGCAGCATTATTGGGAGGGTTTGGTTGTTGACTGCCTCCCTACAGTTGGTTATTGGCTTGGTTTCGAGGCCGATTATTTCTAGCTTTTCCTTATTGATTGTTGGGGGTAGGCTGGTTGGGACGATTTTGTTGTGCGAACAATTGTCCCAATGGAGCGAGTGGAGTGGGGGAAAGGGCTTGAAATGCTTGTACTGGTGGTGCATAGTAGATTTTTGGGGGTGGTGGTGCCACAAATGTGGGAATTTTCCCAACATACTATTGTGTTGGCCAAGCCATGGGCCTGATCCTACTGTGGTGGTGCAGGTTGTGGGTAGGAAGTTGTTGCTCCAGACTGGGACATCATTCTTGTGTAGTCCAGAGCTTGGTTTTGGTAAGAAACACTAACAGTGTTGCTTGGTTGTGGTGTAACGACAGGTGGTGTTGGACGATGCTATGGCTGTTGGACGATGCTATGGCTGTTGGGAGATAGAGCCTATGATGTTGTCCATAGCATGGGATGCCCCTGGTGCATCCCGGTAGGAGGTGTTTGGACGAGGGGCATCTATAATGATGGTGTATAGATATCCAGACTAGGCATAGATAAGGTCAAAATATTGGGCTTTCAGTATGGCCTCCTCTTCGGATTGGGGACGTTCGGATGCGACGTCCTTTGCTATGGGCAGGAGCAAGGTCTTGAGGAACAAATCCAAGAAGTTCCTGTTGTCAAGTTGGATTTTACATAAGTTGCGACATCATCGCCACTCATGGATGTGGTCGGTTATATGTGTTGCAGTGCTTTGGCGACAAGATAACAGGATCTCCACCACTTCGTCATATCTGACAGGGAGTTTGAAATACTGTAGGAACATGAAAGATAAGGAGTTGAAATCTAGATATTTGGCCTGCAGTAGCTCAATGTACCATTTGGTCATGGCACCTGTAAGGGTGTGTTGGAATGGCCTTAGCATGATGGAATCATCTAAGACACTGTTGGATGAGCACCATAGATGGAATGTCATAATATGGTTTTGGGGACATTCCCCTACCTTTCCTTCAAAATTGGGGATGTCTAATGGTAGCTTAGTTGGCATTGGACGCCAAAAATCTTGATGGTGAATGGGATCGTTTGTCAATTGAGCCAAATCAAGAAAGTTAAGATGAGCCATGAAAGGAATATTGGACCCCAGTTTGATATGAGATGGGGAAGGGATGGTGGTGGGGTTTGTAGGTGCATAATGTACCTGCATGACTGGGGGTATTGGTTGTGCCATTGTAGATGGGATAATGCCCCCAATTGTGGTGGGAGGGATAGTGTGGGTGGAGGCAACATTGCCCCCATGTATGAAAATAGGGGAAATGTAAGTGGATGGTCCATTTATCCCCTGTGTGGAAGGAGAGGCAGTGTGTGTGGAAGGGCCACTGCCCCATGTGTTACAAGTGGGCTAGCTTGCCTGGTCACTATGGGTGGTGGCAGCTGACTGATGACAATTTGCATGACTGTTCTTGGGCCACCTACAAGGTTGTTTGTGACAGGTTGTGGTGTGGACATGGGTCCACTTGCTATGGTTATGCCGGAAAATGGATCCGGATTTGCACCAGTCGTGGGGCTTGATGGTGCAGTATGGAGGTCTGGTTCAGACTGGTATGGGTTTGAATCTGAATCATTGGCTATGTGGCCTTCTGATGTTGTGGGAGATTGTTGAGAATGGTTTTGATGGTGTGAGTTTAATGTCCTGAATGGTTGCCTCTTAGGCGCGAGGAAGAGCGTGGGGGATCAATTGTGTTAGATTTTTATCAAAATGAAGGGAATGATGTTTGGACCCCGGTTTCAATGGCTTCCTATTGGCTGTAGGGGGTCACTCGGCCACTAAGACTGCCAGAAGATAATGCTTGGCTTTTTCCTCATGGGCGTTTCTACTCAATCAGTGGGGGTCATTGCCCATTTCGCTTGGCAATTCCTCTTAGCAGCCAGCTACATTGGCGTTCCCATGGTACTCCTCACAATGAGTTTCTGGGAAGAGCCCAAGTACTTCCCACAGTTGAAGTAGCCAGGGACTTATGTCCTCAAAGACTACATATTTGATTGAACTCAGTGTAAATTGATAAATTTTAAGGCTCTCTCAGCATCATGAACTGAGTTGGGTTGATTACATTACTTGGTATGGTGTATTTGTTTGCCTATCTTTCTGGTATTTGGTGGCTACAAATGGTTTATAAATTCATCATATTGTGGCAGAGTTCATATCATTGTTGTGCATGCAATGAATAATTAGAAATTTGTAAACAAATACGGTTTTTAACCCTGAATGTTTACTGCCTAACTAGATGACTACCTCACACTGATATTCCTCTTCAAACAAGAGAAGGTACTGGGCTATCAACACAATGGGACTAAGCCCATCCATATATCCACAAGTCACCTCTCAGATGCAAGGTTGGTCAATAGGGAGGACTCTTAGCACCGTGAGAAGCCCTCCTTCTCTACCCCCTCTACCTTCTAGGTCATCCAGTTTTAATGGTTTAGAACAATGTTCAATGAAGGGCCTAGGACTATATGAGCTTGCCCTTCGTCATATCCCAGAATACCCCAAACGGTGATGACTAGGTAGAGGAGGAAGGGTAAGCAAGACTTGATTTTAAGTCAATTTTAGTTAAGATATGTTCATCAATTAAGCTATTAAAATTTACTTTGAATTTACACTTTGTTTGTTGATGCAATTATAAGAAATTGAAACAGAAACTAAAATTAAACTTCTATGCTAGACAGAGGTGGCTAAGCCACACTGACAGTCCCTATTAAACTAAAATTTAACCTCTGATTGACAAACCGCACATTTTTGATCAAATTCGGCGAGGGGGTCGCAATTTTTTTTCAGAAACAGGTGAGGGGGTCGCATAGATTTCACAGACAGTCACGGTCTGTGTTTCTGAGTGAAGTCACACCTTTCAGGGGATTAAGTGCACCCTAGGCACACCTATTAGGCCATTAAGTATACCCTCATCCCCTGTTTAGGCCCGATAAGTGTGACCTACCCCAGATTTGGGGTTTTTCTAATCCTGAGTCAAATTCGGCTGACAGTAACTTGTAATGTGGCCAAACTGACTCGGATTTTCCTAGCAGAGGCTTCGGCAACACTAAGAACTAGAAATAAACTAGATCTAAAATAGATTTGACATGAAATTTTAAAAAAACTAGGGCAAAACTTGAAAAACTTGAAATTTTAAAAATCTGGACCAGGGATCCTGTGGGATCGACCTGGTATGGTCGCCAGTTTTGTACCAAGGATTTCTCCTTGTTACAGGGGCATGAATGGCTCCCTTCTGTCTATAGGATAGAAGGGTAGGTTCCTTCTTGTAAAAATGTTGAAAAGAAAAGAAGGAATGAAACTAGATAGAAATAAAAGCAAAGATGGAAAGAAGAGAAATGATGGAGAACCCCTCTGCAAACAATGGGTTAGGGCTCCACTTACAATAACTTGTAAACAACTGTTAGAAAATAGAAACCTACAAAACAAGTTAGGTAATAAACCTGCAAATAAACCATGGATTAGAAAGCAAAGAAATCATTAAGCAAAAATAGAAAATAAGAAGCTATACCTTCTCTTTGGGTGGAATGGGCCACCATGCCTTGGCTTGAAGAAGCACCTCTCTCTCTTGGATGGGAGAGCTATGGCTCAATGGAAATGGAGGAGAGGGAGTGTGGGTTGCTTGAGAGACAAAGGGTCTCAAGGCATACACGGGCAGCATAACAGTATGCAAGGGAGAAGTGTTTTGAGAGTGCCCCCCCACCCTCCTTTTATAGCTTTTTTTTGGAGTTTTAGGGTTTTAAGCCCTCAGTCCAAGATTTAGCCCCTTCTACCCTAATTTTAGCTCCTTTTAGGGTTTTAGCCCCTTTTTGGTGGCTTTAGCTCCTAGGAGAGTATTTTAGGCTCCTTTTTGGTGTTTTTAAGCCCTTTTCTTCATCCTTAAGCATTTTTTAGGGTGTGGGGGTCTAATGGAGGGTCGTGAAGTGGTGTCCTTGGGTGGTGTAGGTCATGGAGAGCTTATTGAGGGATTTTTTGGGTTAACAATAAGCACATCACAAACATAAATTTTTACACACATGTAAATAAATAAAATCGATCATCATAAAAGTTTTTCATTAAACATCCAAAATGTGACGTCATAATACATAAGTGTCATAGTACAAAAATGGGGCTTCTGAGCCACAAAAATATAATACACAGTAGTACAAAAATGAATCACTCTTAGGTCTCTAAGCCTATGGAGGAGGAGGGGGGTTCTGATCATGGTAGCACACCATGGCTCTAGCTAGTCGTTGGAATAACTAAACCCATGCTCATGGTACACCAACCACTTGATGCTGCATGGCCTTAGGAAAGTCCTCTACTTGCGCCATGGGTACCCGGTGTGTCAATCATACAAATTTTGTGTGGATACTTTGGAGCGTCTGCTCCGCATCCACACCCATGATATCATCTCCTCTTCCCCTCCATCTATGATGAGGGAAGCCATCAGGCCACCGTGGTCCAACATCTGCATACATATGACAGATTGTCACTATGTGTCGTCCCACCAAAACATGTCTTTTGAATCTATATATCAAAAAACACACACAAAAAAAAAACTTAAAAAAGAGGGTTTGGGATTCATTACCAATATCACCATATGCTGATCCTGGTGCTAGGGGCATGTCGGGATCTCCCCGAAAATCTATCCCCGCATAGGGATAATCATTGATGGTAGCAATATGCCGCCGCCACCATGGAAAAAGTCAGTTGGGTAGGTGTTAGACACCCTACCTCCACCCATTCTGCACATTTCATTTTCCCAATGTCTTTGGGTCTTATCTCGAACCCCATGAGGAGGAATGCCAACTCTAGGGCTTAGCCTCAGAACACGCTCAAAGAAGAACGTGCTCAGTATACTGCCAAAACCAAAGTTTCATACCCTACCCATCTTGCAGTCATTGAGTTGCTGCTTCATGTTACTCAATAGCACAGTGCTATAGTTGTACACTATAGGTCTCATGCACTCCACTGCATAGAACATCAATGGTCGTGAGTCCTGGTGGAGTGATGCTAGACTAGCTATCCTGCCGAGTGCCAATAGTATGGCCTTCTGTCCTAGCACCTAGATGGAATTTGTCAGGATTTGAATCCCAACCTTTTATGTGTCTAGAAAATAGTATACTGCAATGTACTCACCAATGGCGAGGCCACCTCTGGGCCCGCAATAGCATAGGTTCACCACCTCTCCCCATCGGGACAATCCAGTAACGAAGTATATGTCCTCCACCTCTATAGTGAGGGCATCCTGTCAATATGAAAGGACTCTGAGTTTGGATCCTAGTAGTCTACTAGCATCTGCAGGAGTCTTGGTTTGTCCCTCAGGCTTCCAAGACACCAAAACTTGTATAACCCACATGCACGTAGAGCTTGTTGAGCCATCAAATCACCCCGAACAACCTCTTCTACATCTCCATGTTCCCTCTCCCTCCATTCTAGAACCATCCTACACATTAAGAATAATTTTTGGTCAATATATACCTTAAAAAACCATCTGCGCAGCTGCATATGCAACTGTTTTCAAAACAACCGCGTATGTACACGGGTTTGGGAGGCTTTTCTGCGTATAGCCAGCGCTATACGTGGAAAAAGCCCTGATTTCTGCGTGGGCCTAAATGACCAATTTAGATTGGACTAAAAGTCAAATTTGACCATGGAAATTGAAATTTTTTTCATGAAAATGGAAGAGGAGGACATGAGAAGTTACCTGGAATAAACGGTGTCAAATTTCGCTAGACGAAGCTCCCGGAATTTGCGTTTGAAGTTTTGAACTCAAATGGGTAAAAATTTCAAATGATATGTAATTTTTGAATTTTTTACTATTTATAGAAACATTTTGAAATTTTTTACCCCCTTTTTATATTTTTGAACCGTTTCTGACCATTTTGGACTAATCTGATGATGTAGGAGTCCGTTTTGAGCATCGTTTCGACCATTGTTTTGACCCATTCATGTTGCTTTCAGGTATTATGTCTAAACTAGAATATCGGTTAGATTTCACATCCATGTGCATTTTGCATGACCTTATGACCATTTCATTATAACCTTATGTACAAACCCATTCTATCTTGTCATGAAACCTTCTTGTTGTTTTAGAAGTGACATAATGTGAATGGTAGAGCTTGACCATACATGGGTGCCCTAGTTAACTCCTTTTTTGCATTTGGTTCCCATGCCGACATTTTTTCCTTTAGGGTGTGGGAGTCCTTTGTATAGTATCACCATGTCTTTGTGCAAGAGCCTCACACTCCTCTTGATCTTTTTGCTGGCCTTTTTCCCCAAGACTCCCTTATGTCAAGTTGTAATTGCATTATCATGAGTTTTTCCTACCTCATTGAGCCTTATGCCTGCTTCCCTGACTTTGATTATCAGCCATATAGCCCGAGCTTGTCTCATGTCTAGACACGCAGAGACATTTTACATATCCTTTGCAGCTTGATTCCCCATTTTTTATCGGGAGGGGACTTTCCCTTGAGTGTCGTTATCCTACACATGTGTCCTTACATTGAGCATAGGTATGTTCCGCTGCTTGGAACTAGTTTGTTTTTCCATTGACACTCGTCTCCTCCTAGTCTGTAACTATAAATAATTTTTATTCTTTTTCAAGATTTTCAAAATATTTGAAAAAGTCCAAAAAAAAAATAAAAAAACCAAAAATCCAGACAAGAAAAGATGTTATCTTTGGCAGTAGTCGAGTCATGTTGCCTTTGAACAGAGCACTGTATATCACATTCATTGGTTGGGTTAATAGTTTGACTTTAGGAGATATACTTGTTTCTCTAAGTTTATCTCCACCGATTGGTTAAGATTCCAGTCCCTATGGAGTCTCTGTTGATGTCTCCTATGCCACAGAGATGTCCCATTTTTGTATATCGAGTCTATGCTACCTACATTCAATCACCATTCACCTTTATGCTCTTGTTCAAAGGAAGTTGAAACTTGAGTCGAGAATTCCTCAGTTCCTTTGACTTTGCATGTCGACCATTCCCAGTACTGATACTGGTTTGTGCACTTTATGATTGAGTCCTTCCACATTATACAACCTTGCCAAGTACCTCGTGTTGGATGATGAGGGATGCATTAATTCCCTCCTTCCAACGGATTTCATCCCATCGACTTCAAACCATTTATTCCAGGATAGGAATCTAGAGTCATTTTTGAGTGCCTTGAGACTTGTAGTCATCAGTGGCAGGTTCTCTCGCCATCGACAGTTTTGGGAATACATCAATGTCCCCTAATCGATGGATCCTTTCAAGTGTTTGACCTCAACACATTTATTCACACTTGTTAGTTTGCACTCTAGTACCTTGATTCCCATTTTCATTATCGGTGGGTGATCTCGTGTCTGTTAACAGTATACATCAATGACTGGTAATCAGATGATGGAATACTATGTTCGACCTCGACACCTCTATTCACATAGTAGGACATGTACTCGTAGCGGATTGTGTAGAAGACCTTCTAGATTGGTGGCATTTCATATATGCTACCTCATTGATCGTGCCAGTGTTCATGAGATTTCAGCTCTCGTGACTTGATTCCAATGTATGTCAGATATTTCCATCCTTTATGGAGATCTTGATCCATTTTATATCTTCACCCTTTATTGAGATCATTATCCTTTGTATATCTTCATCATGGAGAGTCTGATCTATCTATATTGTATGTGTTGATGACCACACATGTCATATTTCGTATAATGCCTATTCATGGCCATTGTACTCTTATATATCCAGGACTGCTATATCTACTTCCAGTTATGTGTAGATTTTGATCATTGTATTGTACTATTGGATGGCTAGTTCTTCCACCTGCTTCTTCATCACTCCACTTCTGGGATGGACTTATAATGTATTTCAGCCATCATATCACCCCTATGACCTAACACATTAGGGGGCATCTGTTACAGCTGATTTTACCACACATGGTGGATCACACCTATATGGCCTTCCCTATCCCTCTGTAGACTCTTCAGACCCCATGGACCATTTTTGTACCTTTGATGTTTCCAGGATCATCCCTAAAAACATGCAGTATTTTCTATACGTGACTTTTACACCTATTCTCACGTATATATGTGGTTTTGACCCTTGAACAGCGTACATCGGGATGTGTGCAAAAGGACAAATAGTTTTGGAGTTTTCCTTGATGTGGATCTGAGTCACTTGTCTCTTGGTCTTCCATATGCCTTGAGATCGCTCAGATTTGACCTTCCATTACACCATTGAAGCACTATATAAGGAACCCTTTGGATACATTGAAAGAGGAGGAATTAAAGAGAAAGCAAACTATAGTCCATTGTTGCCGGAGCTTATACTTGAGTCTGCATCCCTTTTTCCCTTGGAGCACTTTGTTTTCTTCCCAATCTTTCCTTTTATTTTGAGCTTGCTATCAAGAGATGGAGGATTGAAGTGGTGGAGGGCCAGGTGGACTTAGTTTATCCAATTCGCAGATGTGCCGACAAAGGTTGTCACTATTGTAATCTCTTATTTATATTAATAGAAATATCTTTTCCTGTCCAATAATGTCTATTTAAATGAGTATTGAATCCATGCATGATTTTAAATGCTTATATGTTATTGATTATATATGCTAGAGTAGATCTAACACAATTATATAGCATGCTTGTCTTGTTTCCTGAATGTTGAGAGAGCAAATTATCAATAAAAGCGAGAGTGGAAAAGCTCAATGAGGATCTACATCAACCGTCCAGAATAATGTATGTTTCGAGATCCTTTAGTGTTAGATGTTTGGTTTCTCTTGCTTATTAGAAAGGATTGATTTCTACGGTTACTCTGTTTATTGTGGTACCCCAAGCCATAGGAAGTTTTCTCCATAAAAGCATCAGTATACACAAGTACTGCTCTCGCTACCCACCTCATAATGCATATCCAGACAGGTGGTATACCAACCACTAGCTCCTGCATGATGGTAGGGATATGATCAATGCATAATGTAGGTACTCTCTAGGTAAGCCTGGCCAGCTTTCCCTCAAGAACCCTAATCAAACCCTGGTCCTCTCCCAACACAAGACGCACATACATGCGTGGATGCCCAGTAGGACAGACTGGTCCAATATCTGCATTTTGACATTTTAAAAGGATTAAAAACTCTTATACATATGTATATATCTTTATAATTAAAATTCATAAAAATTTTAAAATTTGAAAACAAAAATACCTAACTCTCCCCATGCTCCTCCAAGAGGGAGGACAAGGTTGGTATCACCTCAAAAATCTAACCCAGCATATAGAAACTGCTCCAAGGCTGGTAACTATTGCTCTCACTAAAAGAAGAAGTCATCGTTGTATATGCTCTGGATCAATCCACCACCTCCCTGGTGGAGGAAGATCTCTCCCCACCTACTTAGTCTAGGCTGACGGGGAGAACGAACTGGCAATGGTACTGCAGGACTCAAACCGGGCACCCTCTCAAAGAAAAAGGCTACCAATATGCTGGAATAACCAAAAATTTTCGTCTTTCCTCTTTTACAGTCAGAGAGCTGCTTCCTCATTATCAGGATTACTCCTGAACAACATTCATATAGAGCTCCCTATATACAATCCACCGCAAGTCTTATTTGGTTCCGAGTTGCAAGGTGAAGTGATGATGACCCTGCAACCCTCACTATAGTGCTCGCCAATACCTGTAAGGGAAAGTTGTGAATATGAACAATAGGGATGCAACTACCCCTCTTTTGAGTGCCAGGATCATAGTATATATCTACGTAGTTCTGTACACTTAGAAGGTCACCGCCTCTGTCGGTACCTTCTAATTTCACCGGAGCTCCCCGTCATGATAAACTGGAGATAAAATAGACATATTCCGAAGTAACCTCTAGAAAATCACCTTGAAGTTCAAACATACCAAGTTCATGATCCCAATAGTTTATCAAAAACTCTAATAGGCAGACATTTGACCGCATAGGTGAGGAAAAGAATAATTTCAATAACCCACTTTCCCATAAAACATTTATCGTGGGGGCATCTTGTAGAGCTTCTTGGTCCATGTCTTCATGTTCCCTCTCCCTCTACTCAAGCACCATATTTCAATATAATAAAAAATCCATTTTAAACCATTACATTCATATAAAAAATTGATTTTTTGACCCTACACAATCTTTTTCTACCTCGTCCAGTGTATAGGACTGTCCTTTAGACAAGTCGTGTACTATACCCGAAGTTTCTTCAGGAAATCTGCGTACAGAATGTGTGTACATGACTGTTGATATACCATACTTGTGTACACAGCATTCATGCTTTGAGGGCATTGGAAAATATAAAAATTGGGCCAAAAATTGAAATTTGCTTGGATCAAATGAAAGAGCATGGAGTGTAGTTTTACCTGGCCCTTGCGGTTTTAAGAATTGTCCACCGAGTCGTCCACACCGAGAAATCAAAGGTAGAGGTAAAACTTGTCTATTTTGGGTAAAAATCAAATGGTGAGTTTTTTATTTATATTTTGAACTATTTATAGAAAAATTATTTTCAAAGTGGGTTTTTTCCCTATAGTTCATATTTTTTATAAAATCAAACTAATGCCATATCTTTTTCTTCAATGTGACAGGTCTATGGTCATTTAAAGTTGTTTTTTCACTCATATAGGATGGTTTTTTGGTCATTTCACATGCATTTTGCATTTATACCTAATCCATCTTAATCCTAGCATTAACACTTCGACCACGGCCTATGGTATTTTTAACCATTTGTTCCTCATTTATGCCATTGTTCTTCCATGGATAGGACTTTCCTGCCATGAATATCCTCATTTAGAACCTACTTATTGTCTTTCGATACTCTTGCTACAGCTGTCATAGGTTCAGGGGAGTCTTATTAGCTATTTTTCATGCCAAATTTGAGCCTCATGTTGGTCTCTTTTTACAAGATATTACTTTATAAGACTCCCCACCCTTATGGAGTTTCTTTAGGCCTAGGTCTAACTCCTCAAAATAGACTTGAATGCTGAGTAAACTTGTCAATTCAAGCTCATTAATAATATGCGAATGGGCATCCCCATTGGTGGTAGGTTATCTCTTTCTTGGACCATGTGGAATAATACAAGAAAGGATCACTCTCTTTTCTATGGAATTGAGAAGAGTAGGCTCAAGTATAGGTTTATCACTTTTCTGGACCTGAGGGACTAAATTTATGGGAAAGGAACACTCGGTATGAGCTCAATTTTCTCTTTTTTGTGCTCTGGACCTAAACATGAAAATGATTTCGAGTGTACTTCATGTCTTTGTCATGCTTGTTAAACAGCAATAAAAAAGCATCGAGTTTATTGTTGTAAGCCCCATTTCTCGTACTCAAATGGATCTTTGTGAGTTAGCTTTATTTCCTTCACACTCGTAAAACTAAAGCTATATGCTACTCTCAAAGGAGCATTGGGTAGGTGGTAATTTAACCTTTTTCGGACCTCCCTGACTAAGTACGAAAAAGGTTCACCTTTTCTTCTACAAGAGTTAAGAGAGTTATTTTGTGGTATGTTTTATACTTTTTTTGCCTCAAGAGACTAAATTGGATGAAAAATGACCCTCCTAGAGTCTTCTTCAGAGTTTTCAGACTCTCTAAACATGAAAACACCAAGTGAGCATGTACTAGTTCGGGCTCATAAAATCCACGAATCAGTGACGCTATCAAGCATTATTCCCTCTTCTCTTCAAGCTTGTCAAAAAATGAAGAGAGACTTGAGTTGACTTTCCTGGACTCGTTAAAATTTAACAGGGAAGATAAGGAAGAAGTTTTCTTTTGGTTCTCAGTCGATGGAAGCATGTTTTCCTTGAACATAGCATTCTCTGTCTTTTTCGATACTCATGTCTCAGTGTTCACTTTTAGTTCAGCTATTACTTTGCGTTTTTTACTCCTCCTCTTGTCACTTATACCCGGGGAATCTGATCATGTCTCCTACATGACATATAGGTCTAGTTGTACTATCTGTAAAGTTAAAAGCTTCCTTGAGTCATCTTTGTGTCATGCTCACTGTTCAAGGATTTAACCCTCTATCTAATCTATATCTTGATTCCATCATTGTCTTATCTATTATTACTTGCATTTCTCTTCATTTACCCAGTTCCTGGTCACTCTTATGATCCATTGGAGGATCTATTGCCTTCCTCATCACAGTATGGTTCCACATCAGCACTTCCTGATGACGAAGACCTAGATTTTTTGACAATCGTACCTTAGGATTCACTTTCATTATCGGTGAATTCCTTTGCTTCAGTTTTCAATTATCACCTATTGATTGAAAATATGTTGAATCCTATCCATGTTCGACTGCAATAACATCTATTCGCATGGCTTGGATTGTACTGGTTCTTTGAGATTTTTGACGAAGACCTTAGGTTCATATCTATGGACTAAGTTGCGCAAGATTATGTTGTGATCACTTACATAGCTTTTATATCTTTGAAGACTCATCATTATTGTATATTGTGGCTTCGATCCACCTTTGTAATATACGTGGTTTTATACCCATACCATATGATGTACTCAAATATTGTAAAGGAGCTAGTGTTCCAGTATATTGAACATAGAATCCTTAGATATGACTTTGTATATGACATTATTATGTATTTGTTTCAGGTACTATCTATGCTCCATTGGACTTTTGAGTTCTTCAAGATAATGATTATAATGTATTTCGACCATCGTTTCCCTATGACCTCACACATTACGGGGCATCTGTTATCAACCCAAATGGCACTTCTCCATCCGAGTGCTGAATTTTTTTATGTTGGGACATAAAAGGACATATTAGGATTGAAGTTTGCCAAAACACTATAGATGGGCATGACTTGGGATGCATTTACCCTTGAACTAACTTGCCATATTATTTTTCTAAGTGTTGATTTACGTACGCGACTATCTCCATTGCAACTCGCATATGTACACGACTATCTCCATCGACAACTCGTGTAGTGTGCGCAACTATCTAGATTGCAACTCGCGTACATCAGCATAAGCGAGTTTTTTTTAAGCAACTTGCGTGTCATAAGCGGGTTTCCTATATTAATAGTCATGTACATATTGATTTTACATCAAAAATAAAAAAACATGATTAATAGAGATTACTTGGTCCCTAATCATTAACTATCATAACCATTTCAACCTCCTCAACCTTCGAAACCACTCTATTTCCCAAAGTATAAATAGAGGCCTTGGGGAGGGCATTAATCAATCAATATTGGAGAGAAAAGTTATGTTGGTGGTATATCTTCAGAAGTATTAGAGCAGTAGAACTCAGAGTCCTTTGTTTGCAGAGGAGTCCTTGTCTTAGAAGCTCGGTTGTACTCTTATCTCATTCATTGATTGTTAATAAAGAGAATTCTTCTTCCAAGATTGTGTTGAGTCTCTTTTATGTATCATGGTTAATGAATATTCTTGATTATGTACTGGATATATTTTTTATATAACCTCTTATATATACATGTATAAGATAGTATTTGGATAATTTTCTCTTTACAGGTGAAGGAGGTGCATCCTTGGAAGCTTTGGAGAGAAGAGGAGCAGAAGAAGATCAAGCTTGGATCAACCGTCAGTAATCAGGTAAGTCAAGAATTTCTTCCTATTTCCTTTCTGTTCTCTATTAAAGTTGATTGTCTCCAAGGTTAATAGTAAGTTGGTAACCCTAGGCCCTAGTTTACAAGGGTGCTTAATCTTGAACAACAGAATTTCTGACTATGCTGGGGAGTCGAGCCTGCTATGGGTTAGTCCTATAGATCCTTGCCCAGTCTTTGATTTGATTCAGTGTGTGGTTTTCTGTCTTTGTTTGGAATTGCAGTAGTGTTTTAGAGACCTTTATAATTTTTTTATTTTTTGAAATTTTTTTCTCTTGTATGCGAGTTACTGTGATGCACAGTCGTGTACAGATTCTTGTATATGTGGGTTGCTATATTGAACAGTCGTGTACAATACGCGGGTTGCTCAACTAGACAGTCATGTACATACCTTAGCAACAAAATTTTGGGTAGGGTTTCTTTTCCCTGTCCTTTTCGTATTTTTACTTGCTTTTTGGTCTTCTAGTACTGGTATTTTTTAATGTCCCCATTTTGGAATTTTATTAAAATGCCCAATTTTCCAATTAAGTTTCACAATTTTGGCTCTTGACTAGTTTTGATGTCTAGACCTCCAAATTGACCCAAATGATTCCAAATTTTCTCTGAAGGTAAATGATGATAATATACCTTAAATATAATTCTCATGTATATTTTGTGACCTCCAAATTACTTATGCAAACTTGTTTAATGTTCTGTTGAAAGTAGGAGTCTTTACTAGCAAATTGGGGTTCCAATTCCCCCTGGGTAATTACCGAAAATGGATTCACAAATGATCCAAAAGTCACTTTAATTTATGAACAGAGTCTGGGTATGTGTAAGGGACCTTTTCAAAGTATCATATGCATCATGGTTCAGTTTATACAGTCTGCTATGACTCTTTCCAAAACAACCCCCAAGTCACAATTTCGACCCTTGGGGAAAATGCACCAAATCTTCTCCCAATGCAACAAAAATGAGTAAAATGGATTCCAATTCTTAATTAATGAAAATTGAATTGAAATAAACATTAATTAAAGTCCATAAATCATACATTTATCAGAGATACATTCCTCCATTTGAAATAATAAGCATTACCATGGCATATATCAAAATGGAGTGGAAATGGTCATTGTTTGCTCATTAAAAGTCATTTGACATACAACTCTTGGGAATTTCTACTTGTAACTTTATGAGAATGAAGAAAAAAGAATATTTAATTTATTTCAATCATAAATGGACAATTAAATTTTCTCCCAATTGGAAATCATCAGCATTACAATGGTTCACAACAAGATAGTGGGGAAATGACACTATTTCTTCATTGTTCAACATTTTTACATGAATTCTTTTGGGTATTTAGACCTGAGAGTATTATAAAAATTAAATACAGAGAATATAAATCATAAAATAATATAATGAGCATTATGATCTTCCCCAAAGAGATCAATAGCTCACCCAAAGCACAATCCCTCCATTGGCATGAATATGGTGTGAAAACTGGAAATAGTTGGGAGAGAGTGCTGCAATAGAAGAATACACATTATTTCCTGTATATTAGACCTGAAAATAATACTCCATTAAATCTCCATGAAATACCTGAGTGGCCTTTCCAAACACCACCTAGGATGGGAATATTTCACCCTTGAAATTGGCTTAAGCAAGAAAACTAGTCATCCACTAGCTCTCACAATTCACAAATGACAATTTCGCAAATGAGAAAAAGATTCTTCCCATGGCTGATCCCTATATTTTATAAAAATTATTATCCTTCTAAGGTTCCAAATCCATCCATAAACCAAAGCCAAGTCGAATTGGTGTGGCTGCTCATGCTATGCCACGTGGCCTCTCTCTTCACCTTCCCTCTTCTCTCAAATTTGAGTAGGAGCCTCTTGGGATTCTCCAACTCCCAAATTAGACCTATAAGATGCTCTATTCAGTCCTGACATGTCATTATGTTAGTATGTCAGCCTTCAGATCTGACTTTTTTCATAAATGTCATATAATCTCTATCATTGGTGTCATAGATGCCATAAATGTAAGGGGAATCTAGCCAAGTGTCCATGAAACTCCCATTTGTCTCTCTTCCTCTCCCATGTAAGTTACAGTTCATCCCAAATTCGACCTATGAAGTATATGGACAAGTATATTAGGCTTATAATCCATCAAAAAACATTAGGATTCCCATATATTCGAATTTGCAAGAGAAAGATACCATTTAACATAGGAATTCTAGCTAGTGTGGGCCCCATAGTCTCCATGTGTATTCACTCTCTATTGCCACTTAAATTTTATCTTGTATTTATTTAATAAGATCAATTATTAAATATTTATCCCCTTCTAATTTCTAAACATCATTTATTATCCCCCTTATTCCAAATCTCAAAGCTTCCACCCCCAACCTAGGAAACTAGTGATTTTCCTCCTTGGCAATTATTTGACTTTTAGCATCCATTTGACAAATTTCATGAATATGGAAAATGTGATTTGGCCATTGTGACCCAATGCGAAATTTGGGACATTACACATTTCATTGTAGGTTTGAAATCCCTATCAACCATACTTCGTGCTTTTCAGTAAGCCCTTGAGTTTTTTGTGGTTTGGATTTTCTTTCTTTTTAGAAATATGAGGTGGTTTATCCTGTTGGGTGATAGGTCCAAGTGCTATGTATCTGAATCAGTGATCAAGGTTCTAGATACCGTGTACCCCATGCTATTTCCAAGTAGTTTCAGTTTGTCACTTTCCTTTTATTTATTTTAGTGGATTTCATTCATTGTGTCTTCCCAAGCCAGGTGTTCGCCAAGTTTCTTCCTTAGGTGGTTGATCTTTGGTTCTTATAAGTCTGCTATACTTCATTTTGCTTGCTTTATATAGTCCGATTTTTCAAGGATACTCAAGAATTTTTGCATTTAGGTGCATAGTAATTTTTGAAGAGTTTGAAAAGTTAAAAGAAAAGCATTGGAAACATTTGTATTTGAATTACATATTGTAGTTTTATTTTTATTTTTTGAATAAAATCTCAAAAATTACAAAAATAAGTCTTAGTTTTCTCTTTCCTGGTTGCAATTTCATTACTTCATATTCACAAACAAAAAAAAATCTTGCTTTAAGTAGTTATAATTTGCTTTGGAATTCATTTTATACACCTTTTTTATTTTTCTTATCGAGTATATAATATCATAGTCATTCACGCCACTTGCCCTCTGACTAAGAACAACCCTTAAAATGAATGCTACAATTTAAAATTTATTAGTAAGTTTTGTTTTATATGGTCATACACCTACTAGCTTAGGCTAGACTTGTGGGATAGGAAGTATAAACTCCCCATAAGTACTTAAATTCAGACGTAGTTGGCCAATCGATAGGTAAATCCTTCTCTCTATTGATAGCATTTGGGAATCTCCTCTCAAACGGGCTTTAAGCACGAGGCTGTGTGGAGGCATTGGACTGAGGAGATAACCCTCCAATTCCTTGTCAAAACATAGACCAAGGTTTTTATGCATGTAGGGATTTTGTACTAGACAGAGTTTCAAGATTTGCTACCCTGCCCATGCGTACGAATCAAGATTGCGACTGTCCCCCCAGACTGTTGATATAGTTAAGGTATCCTCTAGTCTGTTGGACATCTAGGGTTTATACATGAGTAAAATGGAAGGCTATTTATGGTTCACCTTGGACGGGCTTGGAAGGTAACCCTTGTTGAAATTGTAGGAGGGCAGTGGGTGATTCCTCCGCTTATGCCTAAGAACCTCTTCAAGGACACTAAGAAACTGTCTCTTAGCTTTCTTCAGGAAAGCATATCTTATACCCCTTGTGATTGTTGAGAATTTAGGAAATTTTGTAGTGATTGCTCTATGGTTTGTCTGTGTTTTTAGCCGACCTTAGTGTGTGAAGAGTCAAATTTACAATCATGGAGGACCAATCTGTCAGAAGGTCATGAAGGTTGCAAAACCTTCCTTTGATTATCACATTGGAACCTCCACCTTCCCCTCAAAGGTGGAGATTGGACACGGATGGTTCTTTCGAACTGATAGGAGTTAGTGAAGTTTCGGGTGAACCAGAACTTAGGGAAACCCATGTTAATTTAAACAAAGTTGAGATAGAATACTTGTAGGATGATGAGTTTGCAAGGAATTTTAATTCACCTCTAACTGGCTTAAATGATCTGGTGATCGTTTAGGTTCATCCTTTCAATCCACCCATGATTTGTCTCCCTTTGGGAAGAATAATGTCTACAGCAGGAGAAAGTTCTTTTACTTCCACCTTAGCCACTCCAACTGAAGGGGTGCCACCTCCCTTGGTAGGTACCCCTAGAACAAGTATACCTACTACACTGTTAACTCCAGCTAGATGAGTGGTTCAACCACTAGCTCCAACAATTTTAGCAGGTGCTTTTGGTGGTATGGTCACTGGGATTCCTAGTGTACACAGTTCCTACTTCCTTCACACACACTGCTCAGAGTGGTCCTATAGGATCCTCGGCTTTTGTACAGGGTTTTCCTTAGAATGGGGGGCACATTACCCCATCCACTCCATACATATGCCCAACACCCGCATATGTAGGGGTTTAGTTCAAAAACCCTAATCCTTATGGTCAAGGTTTTCAAACTTCGGTTTTAGCTCCATTCACAAGCTCTCATTTTTCACTTTTCAGCTGAGGGATACCTGCTACCGTATTCCAAACCCCAACTTCGACTGGGGCAGCTAGAACCTCATATACTGTACCGCACATAAAAAATACAATGGCTTATGGGTGGAATCCTTTCCAAATAATCCCAACCACTTCGTAACCAGAAGCAGGGGGTAACCCCACCTTCACATATGGGAATATGGGGGAAAGTCCCTCTAATCCCCAAGCTAGTACTTTTAGTGCTCTAGTTAGACCCAAACTCCCTTTCCTGGAAACGTTAAATTTGCCATATTTGTCAAAACTAATGAATGACCCGGTGAGACATAACTCCTCCTGGCCACCCATTCCTACCAAGCTGCCCTCGGATATCTCGAAATTCGAAGGAAAAGTTGGTGATGATCCAGGAGCTCATGTCACCACTTTCCATTTGTGGTGCTCTTCCAACTCACTAAACAAAGATTCAGTTCGGTTGAGGCTGTTCCAAAGAACTTTAACCAGTACTGTCATTAGAGGAAATTTCAACTCAAAATGGGCCTCCTAAAATGAATTAATAAAATAATAGTTAAAATAATAAAATAATATTTATTAATTTTGGAGGAAGAAAAGAAAAAAACTACTTTTTTGTTTGTATTTTTTACATATATCCCTGTGTTTTTACTCAAATTTTGATCAGGAGAGCTTGTTGGATGTGGAATTAAATTCCGCATCCAACAAGTACCCACTCGGCATACTTTTGACAGACCCCGCTACCCCAAAAACAAGAAATACCTGAAAAAATGGAATGATGATGTCATCATTCTATTTTTTCAGGTATTTCTTGTTTTGGGGGTAGCGGAGTCCATCAAAAGTATGCTGAGTGGGTACTCGTTGGATGCGGAATTTAATTCCGCATCCAACGAGCTCTCCCGATCGAAATTTGAGTAAAAACACAGGGAGATATGTCAAAAATACAAACAAAAAAAGTAGTTTTTTTTATGATACCTATCCCCAAATTTATATTAAAAAAGTGTTTAAGACCTATATGGTATTTCAAATTTAAATCATTTTCATTGGCTAACACATGATGACATGGAATTTGAATAAAAGTTAAAAGGCCCATTTTGAGTTGAAATTTCCTCTAATGAGCAAACTGGTGTATTGAATTGCCTTCTGCTACGTTTACAGTTTTTGGGACTTGGATAATGTATTCCTTAGTCACTTCTAACTTCCTTTCCAATATGATTTTGGTACAGAATTGTTGTCTACCTTCTGGTAAGACAATTCCACTCATATTTTGGATCACATCTAAGAGTGGAGAAGAAGGAAGAGCCTTATCAAAGCCACTATTCCTCCCGAGGTCTTATTAGAATGGTTTCTTAAATCCCTATTGCCATATATACCTAAAGGATGTATCTACTTCAGGAGTGACCAGTGAGGAAGAAGCTATCCTCAGGGATCAGTAGATAGATTTGATATATTCTCAGTCTGGGATTTTATATGAGATTATCCCTGAGGCACCGAGGCCAACGCACAATGTAGAGAAACCTAAGCCTAGACCCCATGCTAATGGTGTTGTTGGTTCTGTGAATTCTCCCACTATAGAATCTTTGGCTAAACAGCTCCATCAGCTATCTGTCAAACATTATATAGTGGAGGTAGAAAAGGTTTCCCCCTCACCCCAACATGCAATTTTTTTTTCACAAACCTCTCATAAGGGCAATCAGTAGCCCGGTGGGAAAAAGAAGAAAGGAAAAAAGGGTGAGGGAAACCAAAACAAGCAAAAACCCACAAACAATGCTGATGGGGGGAAAAAAGAAAATAATAATGTGAAATTCCCATGTAAGTTGTGCCATGAAGATCACCTGACCCATCTATGTCCCCTTATGGAATAAGATCAGAAGCTGTTAAAAGGCCAAAAACTGGCTATCCTAAAGGATCCTTTTCCCCAAGGACAAGATTCAGCTTCAGCTTCAAATGCAACATGGGGCACCCCAAATGCTCCTAAACCCAATTATATCAACATGGTTCGATCAAAGAATTTACTATAGACTAGGAAAAATAACTATGAAAAAGAGACCTTAGGGAAGGGTAAGTCAATAGAAACTTCTAACCCTCTCACGATTGAGAAGCTTGCCGAAATTATGCCCAAGCTACCGAAAGGTGTCTTTAAGAAAACCTTGCACAATACTAATGCTAGGGCTGTAGAAAACTATTCTATAGTTGAATACTTAGTCCAGACTCCTTGTGCAATGTTGGCTTTAGAGATGTTACAGAGTTGTCCCGCCCAGCGGGATGCACTCTTAGCAGCCTTAGACAGTATGGACTCATCGACTCTCATGGAAAAATTTAATTTGTCTGATGTCAAAATTCACCTGCCATATCATGTAGCCTTATCGGTAGATGTCATCCATGGTGGAAAGACCATTGGAAGGGCAGTTGTTGATGAGGGTGATTCTACATGTGTTATTTCCCTATCTTGTTGGAAAGCTCTTGGATCTCCAGAGCTGGTTCCATCGAACACCCTACTTATTGCTTTCTATAGAATGTCATTTAATCCACATGGTATCCTACTGGCTTTTGAAATTAAGTTGGAAGGGAAAGTAGTGTCTATTGAGGTAGAGGTGATTGATGCACCTTTAGATTATAACTTGCTCTTGGGGAGAAATTGGACTTATGCCATGTCAGCTATTGCATTGGTCATTTTTCAGGTGGTAGTGTTTCCACATGAAGGGAAGTTGGTTACTGTAGACCAACTCAGTTTTACTTCAAAAGGTCGCATGGAAACTAATGATTCCACCATACCATTGGTTGATCAAGTTAGACCTGCTTCAAAGAGCTTAGGGGCTAGAATGTATGCATCATTGATGGGCACATTTGATATTCCAGCTCCGATTAATTATATAGGTTCTAGTAGTGTAGGGAAGTCTATAGAAACCATTTTTGATAGAACAGATCCTTGGGTTATTCCTTCCCACCATGAACCTGAAGTGCCCTTATTGGTAGTGGAAGTAGCTTATCAAGCTATCATTCATACCGCTATTGATTCCATTCCGGTCCCTCTAGCAATCTCAGAGGAGTCAGAAGAATCCTATTTGCCTGCTTAGGCAGAGAACTCTTTACATTCTAGAGATTGCTTAGATATGGTTTTACCTTTGGATGAAGCCATTCTAGAAGCCATGTGTGGACGAGATAAGATCCACGAAGATCATCACTATCTATCCTATTTTCTTCTAGAGTTAAGCAAGATTGAGAACTAGGAGTTCCATATGAGACTGGTAGGTGATGTTGATACGCCTATAATCCCTTACCAACGGAAGGAATATTTGTTGAGGGGAATATGGAAAACATTTCTACTACAAATTCCTATCAACATATCTATAAATCCAAACGTTGTAGAAAATGTACACATCAACACAAACTGCTCTCTGGAGGAGATTGCGATCTATACATCCTTGCTTAAGGAATTCCATGACGTATTTTGCTGGTCATATGAGGAGATGCCAGGCATTGATCCATCAATAGTCAAGCATGAAATCCGAACTTACCCTGATGCTAGACCCATTCGACAAAAGTTGAGACCTGTCAACCCGCGTAAAGCGGCGATGGTTAAGGATGAAGTTGAGAAAGTGTTGAAAGCTGGTTTCATTTACGCCATAGCTTTGACAGAATGGGTATCCAACCCTATTCCTATTGACAAAAATCAAGGGACTATACGTGTTTGTACTGACTTTCGAGATCTAGACAAGGCCTGTCCTAAGGATAACTACCCCACTCCATTTATCTATCAAATTATTGATGCTTGCGCGGGAAGTGAAGTATTTTCATTTATGGATGGTTTCTCTGGGTATAATCAAATCCAAATTAAACTAGAAGACCAACATAAAACAACTTTTATTTGTCCCTGGGGTACCTTCATGTACAAGAAAATGCCCTTTGGATTGAAAAATGCAGGGGAAACCTTTCAACGAGCAATGAATTTTTTCTTTCATGAAATTAAAGCCATTGTCGAACCCTACCTTGATGATCTACCAGTACATTTTGGTAAGAGGATCGATTACCCAGATCACTTGCATTTTATTTTTGAACGATGTAGAAACTACAAAATTTTCTCGAATCCCCACAAGTACATTTTCTTTGTCGAGTCAGGGAGACTGCTCGGATTCATTGTTTCCAACAAAGTAATTTAGGTGGATCCTTTGAAAGTTGAGGCCATTGTAAATATGCCTCCTCCTCCTTTTATCATGCAGCTTCAAAGCCTGCAGGGGAAGTCCAATTTCCTTCGACGTTTTATTTTAAATTATGCCAAGATTACTAAAGGTTTCATGCACCTGTTGAAATAGGACACCCCATTTGTATGGGATGAAATTGCACAACTTGCATTCAAGGCATTAAAAAAAGATTTGTTGTCATCACCATTATTGCGTCTGCTAGATTACTCTCAGGATTTTATATTGTATCTAGTTGCATCTGAGTCGACCATAGGGGTAGTACTAGTCCAGGAGGATGATAAGAACCAAGGGAATGTCATCTATTATCTCAGTCGTGCTTTAGCCAGCCCTGAACTTAGGTATTCCCACATCGACAAGTTGGCCTTGGCAGCTGTGTATGCTATTTAGAGGTTGCGTCACTACATCTTACTAAGGACCATGATGGTAGTGTCAGATGTTAATCCTTTTCAATATGTTTTTTCACGGTGGATAGTTGGAGGAAAATTCAACAAATGGATAGTCATTCTTCAAGAGTTTGACTTATATTTTCAATCTGCCAAATCCTTAGTTTTTGCTGAGCTCATTGCAGAATTTCAGTAGAAGAAGATGTAGCCATTGAATAAGAATCATTCCCAGATGAGCATATCTTTTTGATTTCCACCTCTGACCCCTGGTACGGAGATATACTTATCTATCTCCATACTTTGAAGTACCCTGCAGCCTTCTCATGGAAAGAGCAGCATAAACTTCACATACATGCCAAGAACTACCTCATTATTAGAGATGCTTTATATCGTAGGGGGGTAGATTCATTTTTGTGTCAATGTATTACCCATGAAGAAGTAGAGACTATCCTAAATGATGCCCATAGTGGAGCATGTGGGGGTCATTTATCTGAGTTAGCAATGGCCCAGAAGATCTTACGTGTTGGTTATTTCTGGCCCACGATATTTAAAGATTGTGTGGAAGCCATGAATCACTGTCATCCTTGTCATCTTTACACCAGAAAGATACGGTCACATCCTGCTCCATTATTTCTTGTCATCTCAGTGGACCCCTTCACAAAGTGGGGGATATATTACGTGACGTGCAACCCAGTCTTAGTTGGGGTCACAAACATATAATTGTCTCTGTAGATTATTTCACGAAGTGGGCAGAGGCAATTCCCACCTTTAAAGATGACGAGGAAACTACATCTTTTTTTGTTTTCAACCAAATTATCGCATGATTTGGTATCCCTAAAGAGATTGTCACTGACCATGGCAATCATTTCCAAAATAGTATGATGACTCATTTGACCACTATGCTAGGGTTTAGACAAGAACATTCATCTTCGTTCTATTCTCAAGAAAGCGGTCAAGTCGAGGCTGTAAATAAAACTTTGAAGACTATTCTCAAACGTACTATTAATGCATCTCATTCTAACTAGCACATCATGCTGTATCCTACACTTTGGGCATATCAGACCAATGTGAAAACTGCTACAGGTTTTTCTCCTTTCCAACTCGTTCACGGAGTGGAAGCAGTTATCCCCGTCGAATGTGAAATCCCATCCTGAAAGATTGCTATTCATTTGTTACCTGATATGACTAAGCTGGAAGAACATTTATTAAATTTAGAACATATAGATGAGCAACATAGAAATGCACTGATAGCAAATGAAGCTCATAAAAATAGGGTAAAAAGCCAATACAATAAATTGGTCAAGCCTCAGATTTTTTCTAAAGGGGAGCTTGTCTTTCTCCGGGATCAAGACAAAGAACCCTTGGGGGCAGGAAAGTTCAGGTCTATGTGGTTAGGACCTTATGTCGTGTCAAAGGTGTTGAATAAGGGTGCATATGAATTGATAGATTTCGAAGGGAATAAGCTGCATAAGCCTAGAAATGGGCTCTACTTGAAAAAGTACTATGCTTAGCACTTTTTCTTGTATTTTATTACATGTATTTTTATGTACAATAGTTTGTCAGTTTATGTTTTTTATACCATTCGCTGGTTTTTACAGATGTCTTTTGAGTAGTTCGTAGGTTTTGTTGATGGCACTAGTTGCCACACTTGTAATATGGCTTCAGCCACATGGGTCATTTACTCACCCTCAGGATAGTTAGTTGCCTCGGGAGGCGCTTGCTTAGGTCCTGCTACCAATAATGTGGCCGAAGACAGGGCTATCATTGATCTTTTATGGGATGCTTTGTCATGTCTTATCACTCATCTGAAACTCCGACTTGACTCTCAACTGGTGGTTTCCCAGCTCAATCGAGCTTATCAGGTGCGGAACCCTATTTTACTATGTCAGTTTCTGCAAGTTAGGTTATTGGAAAGAAATTTTGAGTTTATTATATTCAATCATATTCCAAAAAATCAAAATTCATTAACTGATGCATATGCTAATTATATCTTGGATTGGCATTTAACACATTTTGCATAAAAAATATACAGTAGACACATAATAAAAAAATTGTAAATAAACTGATAATATATATATATATGTGTGTGTGTGTGTGTGTGTGTGAATATATGTCCATATAGATAGGTCAAGTTTCTGATCCTCAAATCCGTTCATAACTGTATAATATACAAAAAATATACAAAACATGGATCAAAGTCCATAAAATGCTCCTAATTCTAAGCTTGACCACCCTGGTCACTTGGACCACCCTAGTGCCCCAGATCACCTTGATCACCCTGTTCTCGGGCTTCTTCATCCTCCTTGGCTTCAGCAGCCTCAATGGCATCAATATACACAAGTATTGCTCTTGCTACCTACCTCATAAGGCGTATCCAAATAGGTGGTATACCCAGCACTAGCTCTTGTATGACTGAAGGGATATGATCAATGCGTAAGGTAGGTACTCTCTAGGTAAGCCTGTCCATCTTTCCCTCAAGAACCCTAATCAAACCCTGGTCCTCTCCCAACACAGGACACACATACATGCATGGATGCCCAGTAGGGTGGACTGGTCCAATATCTACATTTTGACATTTTAAAAGGATTAAAAACTCTTATACATATGTATATATATTTATAATTAAAATTCATAAAAAATTTAAAATTTGAAAACAAAAATACTTGACTCTCCCCATGCTCCTCCAGGAGGGAGGACAAGGTTGGTATCACCACGAAAATCTAACCCAACATATGGAAACTTCTCCAAGGCTGGTAACTGTTGCTCCCACCAAAAGTAGAAGTCATCATCGTATACACTCTGGACCGATCCATCACCTCCCTGGCAGAGGAAAATCTCTCCCAATCCTACTCAGTCTAGGCTGATGGGGAGAACGAATTGGAAATGGTACTGCAGGACTCAAACCGGGCACTCTCTCAAAGAAAAAGGCTACCAATATGTTGGAGTAACCAAAATTTTTCCTCCTACCTCTTTTACAGTCAGAGAGCTGCTTCCTCATTATCGGGATTACTCCTGAACACCATTCATATAGAGCTCCCTATATACAGTCCACCGCAAGTTTCATTTGGTTCCGAGTTGCAAGTTGAAGTGATGATGACCCTACAACCCTCACTATAGTGCTCGCTAATACCTCTAAGGGAAATTTGTGAATATGAACAATAGGTATGCAACTACCCCTCTTTTGAGTGCCAGGCTCACAGTATATATCTATGTAGTTCTGTACACTTAGAAGGTCATCGCCTCTGCCGGTACCTTCTAGGTTCACCGAAGCTCCCCATTATGATAAACTGAATATAAATAGACATCTTCTGATGTAACCTCTAAAAAATCACCTTGAAGTTCTAACATACCAATATCGTGATCCCAATAGTTTATCAAAAACTCTAATAGGCAAACATTTGACCGCATAGGTGAGGTACATAAGAATTTCAATAACCCACTTTGCCATAAAACATTTACCATGGGGGCATCTTGTAGAGATTATTGGTCCATGTCTTCATGTTCCCTCTCCCTCCACTCAAGC
This sequence comes from Pseudotsuga menziesii, assembly GCA_001517045.1. Taxonomy (NCBI): domain Eukaryota; kingdom Viridiplantae; phylum Streptophyta; class Pinopsida; order Pinales; family Pinaceae; genus Pseudotsuga; species Pseudotsuga menziesii. Next base: position 69,696 of record LPNX010003380.1, read on the forward strand.
ACCATATTTCAATCTAATAAACAAGACATTTTAAATCATTAGATTCATATAAAAAATTGATTTTTTGACCCTACACAATCTTTTTCTACCTCGCGCAGTGTACGCGACTGTCCTTTGGACAAGTCACGTACTGTACGTGACTTTTCTTCAGGAAACCCATGTATAGAATGCATGTATGTAACTATTGATATGCCATACCCGTGTACACAGTATTCATGCTTTGAGGGCGTTGGAAAATATAAAAATTGGGCCAAAAATTGAAATTTGCTTGGATCAAATGAAAGAGCATGGAGTGTATTTTTACCTGGCACTTGTAGTTTTGAGAATTGTCCACCGAGTCGTCCACACTGAGCAATCAAAGGTAGAGGTAAAACTTGTCTATTTTGGGTAAAAATCAAATGGTGAGGTTTTGATTTATATTTTGAACTATTTATAGAAAAATTATTTTCAAAGTGGGTTTTTTTCCCTATAGTTCATATTTTTTATAAAATCAAACTAATGCCATATCTTTTTCTTTAATGTGACAGGTCTATGGTCATTTAAAGTTGTTTTTTTGCTCATATAGGATGGTTTTTTGGTCATTTTACATGCATTTTGCATTTATACCTAATCCATCTTAATCCTATCATTAACACTTCGACCACGGACTATGGTGTCTTTAACCATTATTTCCTCGTTTATGCCATTGTTATTCCATGGATAGGAATTTCCTCTCATGGATATCCTCATTTATAACCTACTTATTGTCTTTTGATACTCGTGCTGCAGCTGTCATAGGTTCAGGGGAGTCTTATTAGCTATTTTTCATGCCAAATTTGAGCCTCATTTTGGTCTCTTTTTACAAGCTATTCCTTTGAAAGACTCCACACCCTTATGGAGTTTCTTTAGGCCTAGGTCTAACTCCTCAAAATAGACTTGATTGCCGAGTAAACTTGTCCATTCAAGCTCATTAAGAATATGTGAATGGGAATCCACATTGGTGGTAGGCTATCTCTTTCTCAGACCATGTAGAATAATATGAGAAAGGATCACTCTCTCTTCTAGGGAATTGAGAAGAGTATTCTCAAGTACAATTTTATCACTTTTTTGGACCTGGGGGACTAAATTTATGAAAAAGGAACACCTGGTATGAGCTCAGTTTTCTCTTTTTAGTGCTTTGGACCTAAACTTGAAAAATATTTCGAGTGTACTTCATGTCTTTGTCATGCTCGTTAAACACCAAGATCAAAGCATTGAGTTTATTGTTGTAAGCCCCATTTCTCATACTCAAATGGATCTTTCTGAGTGATCTTGCTTTCCTTCACACTCGTAAAACTCAAGCTATATGCTGCTCTCAAAGGAGCATTGGGTAGGTGGTAATTTAACCTTTTTCGGACCTCCCTGACTAAGTATGAAAAAAGTTCACCTTTTCTTCTACAGGAGTTAAGAGAGTTCTTCTGTGGTATGTTTTATACTTTTTTGGCCTCAGGAGACTAAATTGGACGAAAAAGGACCCCCATGGAGTCTTCTTCGAAGTTTTCAGACTCTCTAAACATGAAAACACCAAGTGAGCATGTACTAGTTCGGGCTCATAAAATCCACGAATCAATGACACTATCAAGCATTATTCCCTCTTCTCTTCAAGCTTGTCAAAAAATGAAGAGAGACTTGAGTTGAATTTCCTGAACTCGTTAAAATTTAATAGGGAAGATAAGCAAGAAGTTTTCTTATGGTTCTTAGTTGGTGGCAGCATGTTTTCCTTGAAAATAGAACTCTCTGTCTTTTCCGATACTCATGTCTCAGTGTTCACTTTCAGTTAAGATATTAATTTGAGTTTTTTACTCCTCTTGTCAGTTATACCTGGGGAATTTGATCATGTCTCCTACATGACAGATAAGTCTAGTTGTACTATCTGCAAAGTTAAAAGCTGCCTTAGGTCATCTTTGTGTCGTGCTCACTGTTCAAGGATTTAAACCTGTATCTTATCTATATCTTGATTCCATCATTGTCTTATATGTTATTACTTGCGTTTCTCTTCCTTGACCCAGTTCCTAGTCACTCTTGTGATCCGTTGGAGGATCTATTTCCTTCCTCATCACAGTATGGTTCCACATCAGCACTTCCTGATGACGAAGACCTAGAGTTTTTAACAATCGTACCTTAGGATTCACTTTCATTATCGGTGAATTCCTTTGCTTCAGTTCTCAATTATCACCTATTGATTGACAATCTGTTGAATCCTATCCATGTTCGACTTTAATAACATCTATTCACATGGCTTGGATTGTACTGGTTCTTTGGGATTTTCGACGAAGACATTAGGTTCATATCTATGGACTAAGTTGCGCAAGATTATGTTGTGATCACTTACACAGCTTCTAGATCTTTGAAGACTCATCATTATTATATATTGTGGCTTCGATCCACCTTTGTAATATACATGGTTTTATACCCATACCATATGATGTACTCAAATATTGTAAAGGAACCAGTGTTCCAGTATATTGAACATAGCATCCTCAGATATGACTTTGTATATGACATTATTATGTATTTGCTTCAGGTGCTACCTCTTCTCTATTGGACTTCTAAGTTCTCCAAGCTAATGATTATAATGTATTTCAGCCATCGTTTCCCTCTGACCTCACACATTAAGGGGCATCTGTTATCAACCCAAATGGCACTTCTCCATTCAATTGCCAACATTCCTTATGTTGGTACACAAAAGGAAATCTTAGGATTGAAGTTTGCAAAAACACTATAGATGGGTATGACTTGGGATGCATTTACCCTTGAACTAGCTTGCCATATTATTTTTTCTAAGTGTTGAGTTGCGTACGCGACTATCTCCATTTCAACTCACGTACATATGTGACTATTTCCATTTATAACTCACGTATTGTACACGACTATCTACATTAGAACCCACATACATCAGCGTACGCGTGTTTCCTTTGAGCAACTTGCGTGTCATACGCAGGTTTCCTATATTAATAGTCATGTAAATATTAATTTGACATTAAAAATATAAAACACGATCAATGGAGATTAGTTGGGCCCTAATCATTAACTATCCTAACTGTTTCAACCTCCTCAACCTTCGAAACCACTTTATTTCCCAAAGTATAAATAGAGGCCTTGGGTAGGGCATTAATCAATCAAGATTGGAGAGAAAATTTATGTTGATGGTATATCTTCAAAAGTCTTGGAGGAGCAGAACTCAGAGTCCTTTGGTTGCAGAGGAGTCCTTGTCTCAGAAGCTGGGTTGTACTCTTATCTCATTCACTGATTGTTAATAAAGATAATTCTTCTTCCAACATTGTGTTGAGTCTCTTTCATGTATCATGGTTAATGAATATTATTGATTATGTATTGGATATATTGTTTATCTAACCTATTATATATACATGTATAAGATAGTATTTGGATAATTTTCTCTTTACAGGTGAAGGAGGTGCATCCCTGGAAGCTTTGGAGAGAAGAGGAGCGGAAGAAGATCAAGATTGGATCAACCATTGGTAATCGGGTAAGTCAAGACTTTCTTCCTATTTCCTTTCTGTTCTCTATTAAAGCTGATTGTCTGCAAGGTTAGTAGTAAGTTGGTAACCCCTATGTTACAAGGGTGCTTAATCCTGAACAACAATACTGAAGATGCAACTCGAGTAGTAGAACTCCGATGTGTGGAGGCAGTGGATACCATGACAGAAGGGTGGATACAAATGGAAAGATAAGGGGTTGATGGGTGCAATTTTCGACAATACGATGAGGGAATATGAGGAAGAAAGTGGTCTTACAAGGGGAGGAGCAAGGTTTCAGCAAGAGAAGAGGAATATTATCAGGGGAAGGTCCTGCTGCGATCGAAATGCAATACTGGGAAGGAAGACAACACCGCACAAGGTGACCCTACAGTGATGAAGAGAATCACCAGAATACACCCAAGATAGAAATAATATCAAACCCCAACAGAAAAATACCCATGCCTCTGCGCACTACTCCAAATTTAGGAAGAAACACAAGTTCCACGTCGAATTTACCGATGTGCCAACAACATTCTAGTAGGAGATTAGCATCTCCAGGAAGAAGTCCTAGGATGGTGGTCGATGATACAAAGTTACCTTTGTTCCATGGTAATAGGACCGACGATCCTGAGTAGTACTGGTTTTTATGTGAGGTAGTACGGACTTCTAGACAAAATACTAATGATGAATTCAAGAAGGGCCAATTGGAGACCACTCTTCAGATTCGTGCACTAGATTGGTTTATGAAAATTATAAGAGTTACTATGGGGACTCCTGGTAAGACATTGGATGAAGTCAAGAAAGGACTAATTGAATAATTCTGGAAAATGAAGTCTAAAGCGCAGTACATCATAGAGTTAAAGGAGACTAAGAAATTTCCTAATGAAACTGTTTGGTATTTTTACCAAATATTTAAGACACTAATGGAAAGATTCAGTTTCAAAATGAGTGATGTTCAACATAAATAATGGTTCATCACGGCACTGGTATCCCATATCTGACAACCGTTGATGCAGCAGAAGATCACGACATAGAACGAGGCTCTAGAGATCACAATGAAGTTAGAGACTTCACCCAGTAGAGAAATTGCAGTTGGTATGAACCAGATTCAAGCATAACTAGCAAACTTAATGCTTCATCTACAAGATATCAAGAAGGGGAAAGAACATCACGATGATATTTGGTGCACTCGATGTTGCGCTGATGGACACACCAAAGATACTTTCCTTGACTTCTGAAATTATCTATTATCTAGGGAAACAAACCTATTGAGTTGTGGTAGTGTACCATGGTGGCCCATATGCCAGGTCTATGGGCATCGACTTGAATAATGTGGATACATGCAGAAGATGGTGATGAAGCCGACAAACCTATATTGCTCATTTTGTCCATCTATGGGGCATGAAGATAAAGAATGTCGCGCATATGACCTACTCCAAGAAATTATTAATGACTCATACTATGTGAAGGGTGAAGATCATCGAGTAGTAAAACAATCATAGTTGCAACCTTAGGTGGTACAATCTCTACCTCAACTGCAGTATACACCACCACCACAGATGCAGTTTATACCGTCGTAGCGAAAACCACAGTTCGCCTCACAACCTCAGTAAAATCATATGTTGATGGCTCCGACATAGACACAACATGCTCAGGAAATACACTACGCTCAACAGCACCTGAATCCACTGCCATAGTACTTGGCTCATCCATAGTACCAACAGTAAGGAGGATTCCATGGAGGGAGAGGAGGAAGAGGAGGAGGACGAGGTCACATACCTTTCTAGTGTTACAATTGTGGGATATTTGGAAATTACTAGAGAGATTGCCCAAAATTATAGTGTTCATGTACATATTGTACCGTAATTGATCATACTATCGAGAACTGTCCAAAACTAATCGCAATATGGAAGGAAGGAAATGTTTCTCAGTTGCGAAATCAGAACCAGTTATAGAATCAAAATCAGCTATAGAACCATAATGAGTTGCAGAACCAGCCTCAGAATCAAATTCCACTTCAAAATTAGACTGTGAATTAACCTATAAACCTGCTAAGAAATCAGAATCTGCCATTGAACTAGAATACGCCAATGAACCAGAATCAAGGGTCGATAGTTAGGATGATCTCAATGGATCCCAAAACAAAGGATATCGATGTTGCTATTGTCACCCACAAAAGTGCAACAACTAGGGAGGACGACCCCAAATGGCAAGTTCAACTGGATGGAAAGAAGAAGGTACCATTTGACATTGCTGCCAAGTGAGATACATTCTTCAAATCATGGGATGCGATTGGAAGAAATCCTGGTAAGTCACCTATTTATGAAATGCCCTCTACTTTCGATTCTTCGTTGGAGGCAGGACCATTGTGACAACATGGTACCTTGCATAATTTTTTTGAGAGATACTTGTTTCTGGAAAGAGATCCCGATGCTCTTGCTAAGATTGAGAACATGTTGCACCAACTGAGTAAGGAGTAGAAGGAATTTGCAGTGAACTCTTTGCATAAGAAAAAGATAGGAAAAGAGATGCACATGAACATTCATATTGGGGACTATGAAGTAGATTCATTCATTCATTCTGGATCTAGGCTGATATAGGAATATCCTAACAAAGAATACATGGTAGAAAATGGGGAGGCCGATGTTGGGTTGGTCCCCTATGCAGCTGCAATTGGCTAGTCATGCCAAAGTACAACCAATCAGACATGTGTTGAACCTAGTCATAGATGTTGAAGGTATGAATACCTATACTGATTTTGATGTGATTGAATTTGTTTATGGTGGAGGCTCCTATCCCACATTGTTGGGGATCAAATGGGCCAATGATAGTATGGTAGTAATTAACTTCAAGAAGTGAATGATGAAATTTTAGAATCAAGACATCAGAGTCATTACTCCAATGGATCCAAACGAAGGACGGAGGTATACCGAGCCAGTAAAAGATGAAGTTTTTAGGGGATGGGATCATGGTTACAACATTTTAGAGGATTACATCCACCCAACTACTGATGGAGAACTTGGTTGGCGAAGCTCTAGTTCTACATTTTCTGATTCTAATGATGCATTAGAAAACTGAAAAAATCGCATGCATGAGGTGTCATTCAGGAAGTGTTGTTTGATCACACAATCGTTGTGCCATGTCATGACTAAGACTATTGAATTTCCAATCTATGAGGGGATTCCTAAGTTGTATGCATTATTAATGGAGTTTGAAGAGAAGGTATTAGAATCTCAATGATTGTTGGTGCTAGAGGAAGCACTAAAGGCTACTCCAGCACGCTGGTGGGTGACCCATAAGAAGACGCCTAATGGATGGGCGTAGTGTCGATGACTACTGATAGTTTTCTTTGGAGATTCATAAGTATATCAAAATTGGGGATACGATGGGTAGAATGACCCCGGGAATCCTCTAATGGAATGCCAGACTCTATGGGCATCATGACCAAAGGATTAATGGGTCCATGCCTTTGTCCACACTTTGGATGAAATGCCAAGATCGTGGTACATATCAATGGAGTTGCAGAAAGAAATAACCACATGGGAAGAGCTGAAAATTTTCTTTGCTCATACCTTTCATTTCATAGTTGACAATCCCAATGTTCATAATGCGCTTTAGCTCATCCATGATGTGGTGTTGAAAGTAGTTACAGTCCCATATCCAATAGATTCACATGTGTATTGAAACATACAACCGATGATGGAATGCTATACTGTGTCTGGTGTACCTGAGGACGATGATGAGCTACAAAATATCAGTATTCCAGAAATAGAAGGGAGTAGGGATGTCGCAGCACCAGATATACTGACCGATCCCATGAACCAGCTGCTGAATATTATAAAAGTCAACATTGGGATAGAGGAGAACCCAAAATTTGCAAGTGTTGGGGAATATTGGGATGAAGAAACCATGGTGATGATCATAGATCTGCTGCACGAATTTCAAGATCTGTTTTCCAACCAAATTCTCTAAAATGAAAGGGATTCTGGGAATTTGGGAGAGATGAGGATTTCGTTAAAGCCAGATGTGAAACTAGTAAGGAGGAGGATGTATCACTTGAATCCACGATACAAGGATAAGCTTAAAGATGAGATGAATAGGATGTTGGATGCTGGAATAATTGAGCTAGTCCAAGAATCAGAATGGTTCAGTCCTATGATGGTCTAAGAAAATAAAATAGGCGAAGTTCGGATCTATGTGGATCTAAGAAAATTGAATGATTTCTATATGCATGATCCATTTTTGACACCATTCATAGATGAAGTGCTAGAAGGAGTAGGTGGTAAGAAGATGTACTCTTTCATAGATGGATTCTCTGGTTATCAACATATTAGGATCACAAAGAGGATCAACACAAAACAACATTTGTCACTAAATGGGGTTGTTTTCAATACACAGTAATGCCTTTTGTATTAAAGAATTCCCTTGCAATATTTTCCTGGGTTGTTGTCGGTGCATTCAAATATTTTATTCAAAAGTTCCTACTAGTTTATATGGATGATTGGACAGTGTATGGATTGATTAAGGATCACCTGGAAATCCTACAAATGATGTTGGAAAGATGTTGATAGCATCAGATCGTGCTGAACTCAAAGAAGGGTATGTTTTGTGCACCTTTTGGGATGTTGCTGGGTCACACTATTTGCAAGAAAGGATTGTTGGTTGACCCTACGAAGATAGTGCTCATTTTGATATTTCCACTTCCAACGAACGTGAAGATGCTCGGGGAATGTTGGGGCACATGAGATACTATCAAAAATTCATCAGAGGTTATTTTGCGATTACTGCCCCTATGAAGAAGTTATTAAAGAAAGATGCAACATTTGTATGGAGCCAAGAATGTCAAGGAATCTTCGACACATTGAAGGACAAGATGGCTTCTGTGCCAATACTAGTTTTCCCAGACTAGAAAAAGGAGTTCCACATCCATGTCGATGCCTTGTCCGTTGTGCTGGGAGTGATTCTTGTGCAACTGGGAGAGGGGTATCTAGATCATCCGATCGCTTTCACTAGTCAAAATTTGTCATTTTCTTAGAAAAACTATACGACCATAGAGAGAGAAGGTCTGGCAATGGTATATGCATTACAAAAGTTCAGGAATTACCTTTTAGGAGGTCATTTCAAGATGTTTACATACCATTCTACTTTGAAGTCCCTAGTCAATAAGCTTTTGTTGGGAGGGAAGATATGTCCTGGCTACTTCTCTGAGATAATTGTGAAGCTGGTTCATTTGAATGCCGACCCTGATATTTTATCTCGGATTGAGACAGATGAAGAGCCAACAAATATTGAAGATGGAATACCGGATGTGCAATTGTTCAAAGTCGACATAGCAAATGATTATTATTATCAAATAATTCAGTTCTTGACAATGGGAGTCACACCAGAGGAATTTTAAACATGTCAGAAGAAGTAGTTGGTGGTTAAGGCTTCATATTTCTAGTTGATTGCCAACCAAGTCTATAAACTAGGACCAGAAGAGATTTTGTGGTGATGTGTCCTAGCACATGAACAATGAGAGATTTTAGAAGAGGCCCATGTGGGAGTTACTGGTTGACACTATGGAGGACGAGCTACTGCAAGAAAGGTACTTCGCGCAGGGCTCTAGTGGCCCACTTTACATAATGATGCGACGAATTATGCATGAAGTTACGATATCTATCAACGCACTAGAAAACCATCACGGAGAGATGAGATACAATTCGTACCATAAGTAACATTACAACCATTTGATAAATGGGTCATGGAATTTGTGGGTCCAATCAACCCACCTAGGAAGAGAACTAGTGTGTGGTACATAATCATAGCGACGAACTATTTGACACAGTGGGCAGAGGCCACACCCGTCGTGGATTGCACCGCTGCAAAAACAACAAGATTGATTTTTTACAACAATGTGACATGGTTTGGATGTCCAAGGATATTGATGAGTGGCCAAGGAAGTCACTTCATCAACCACATCGTAAGCACGTTGACGGAGGAATTGAAAATACAACACAAGATAAGTACCCCATATCATACACAAGAGAATGGAACAATGGAAGATTTCAACAAGATATTGGAGCATACTCTTACAAAGGTATGTAATGCTAATCAGGATGACTGGGACTTGAAGATTCCAGTAGTGTTATGGGCATATTGCACCACTTGCAAGAGATTGCAGGGGAAGACATTGTTCAAATTGGTATACGGGAAAGAGGAAGTCATGGCTATGGAGTACATTCTTCCCAGCCTATGAATTGTTGTCGCTACGGGCATGGATGATGAAGAAACGTTAGAGGAGCAGGTGGAGCAGTTGATATAAGTTGAGGAAGAGCTATTTATTATAGGATTCCACCAGCGCATTGAGAAGGATCGACAGAAGGATTAGCATGATCGCCGCATTAAAAAAACAATTTCAGAAAAGAGATTTGGTACTATTGTACGACACCAAGTTCATGAAGCATCCAGGTAAGTTACTAATGCATTGGTTAGGTCCATAACTTGTTAATTCTATTACTTCTAGAGGTGCATTTCAACTACAATAGTTAGATGGAGCAATGCTACCAAATATTGTGAATGGTAGTCGACTTAATCCCTATAGGACATGTCCAGACCCGCGCAATGCTTAAGGCACTGCGCAATGAAAAAAAAACTGTAGATAGTATCATGCATGAACATATGATGCACCAAGAGAAATTGGTTGTGTAAGAGGAGTTAGTAGTGCAGTTAGGAGTTCATGCTACGACAGTCGCAGGGCTGCGAGTAGACGTCAAATCAGTAATAAATGAAGATAGTTAAAAGTAGTTAACTGGAGGAGCTTGTAGAAGTGACGTGTAATGATGGTGAATCTAACCGTTGGGTTGGTAGAATCGATGACAGATTTGGGTAGTTAATGCATGATTTGGTCATGATGATCCCATTGATGTGGAAATGATGGGTATAAGTTGATTTGGTGCTATAAGAATGAGTTCAACATAGTCAAAAGACACCATTGGAAAAATTGAGTTGAGTTGTAGAATGATTTGCTAAGTCTAGAGAGGGTGCTTGACTCTTAATTTTTCATTAGAATTGGTGCAGCATGCCAGGTAACCTTGATACAGTAGAGATTTCAAGCGAGTGAGATTCACCAAACAGACCAGTCAGAATTATGGAAGAAGTATCCAGTATGCACATTCGATCCAAAGTATCCAAAGGGGAAGAGGAAGGCGCAGAAGCCTAGTTCTCCGGTACCATATAAGAGATAGACTAGAACATCTGCAAGGATGTAAGAAGAAGACACTACACAAATGGGGTTTTCAAGCTCAAAAGTGGTGGAGTCTGCAACTAGATAAGAAGTGTCCATCAAGGACATCCCTGGATATATCCCTCCTAGTCGGCCTGGTGCGAAGGCCTAGAATCCCACAAAGAATCAAAAGTATCAGATAAGGATGTTGTCGATCCCACAAGGGATGATATGCACTGTTGAAATTGTGCCTGCACTAATGCAGCTAAAATATGAATAACACAAACTACTTTCCCTAGAGGACATTGAGAAGGACCCATATGTGTCAATGGTAGTGGTTGGAGGTGGGCTGATAGAGTGCATCCTGAAGAACTGGGTGAGTGGGATGGGTAGAGTCGGATTACTTGGGTTGATAACCATGTTGCATTTTGGGTAACCAACATAAGCAAATTCATGCATAAAGAAGATTTTGCATGCTTCCATGGTGGGTTTTTGTGGTTAGATGAGACAATTGAAGTCACGGTGGGGTTGATTTTAGAGATAATAAGGCTACCCAAGGATGGGACATACCCCTCACAATATATCCATGGAAAAGATAATGATCAAAATTTGGAAATGAATATGAGGAACCGCTATGCTATGAGTGCGACGGAAGGGCATACCACATTGATAGAATCATTGACCATGTGTTATGTATTGGCACCAGGATTTTGGCGAGTAAAGTCATAAGGAAGAACCGCCCAGTTCAATGTAATTCTGGGGTGGTAGCCTTTGCTGAGTTGTGTGCACAAGTTGTGCAAATGAATTGGTCCCTTTTTCTTATGAAATAGTTAGCAGAGGAGACAATGACCACGTAGGTAGGTGAAATACCATTCACATATAGTTGGCTCCTCATTTTGATTGTGTTAGTGGCTTGGACGGAGCCATATGATTACTAGGGGATGGATGTCAAAGCAATTGAGGTATGCAAGGGTGCAAGATATCATAATTTATGGTGGTTCAAAGAAGTAGAGAGAATGGTAGACTACTCGATCCAATTTTGGATCTACTAGGAAGCACTGCAGGTGACAGCGGTAAAAGTACCAAGATTGTTGGAGGAAGCTGCGAAAAAATATCATAGGATTTCCCTTTTTGCAATTGAACCCCATGCTATTCACATTCAAGCGCAGTGGGACCCCACCAAGAAATGGTTTCCAATGAGGTACAAGGTGACGGATATGAAACTAGAGGAAATGATTAATGATTGGCCCATAGAATGGCAAGAACCAGTTAGTGTAACAAAAATATCGACCATGCCTCTAGTGGATGCACCTTTTGAGCTCGTGTGAAAATATGACCAATAATCTACTGAAGAATCTTCAACAAAGACACTGACTGACCTAGAAGTGCAACGCATATTTAAGGAACTAAGAGAAACGAGGTGCATGGATCAGGCTGTGAACAATAGCACCAGGTTAGCAATGGAAGCATAGTTAAACCGGCTCATCAAGGCCGTCAATGATGCAACTGATGCAGTGGCTAAGGAAATGAAGAAGTTGACACAAGAAGGATTTGCAGAGGTAATAACTAAATTGGATTTTGTATATAATGTGGTTTTGAATAGAGTACCAGAAAGTATGACTGTGCAGGAAACCGTGTCGATCAACACTAACCCCCAGGATAGGAATGTTCAAATTCCCTTGAATGAAATTGACACCAAAAGTGAGGAATTGAATACCTCCATACAGCAATTGCAACACATCAAAATGGATATCAACAATATGTGTATCCATACATTGGTATAATTGCATTGGATTTCCAACCAAGAGTTGGTGGATAAACAGAAGGACATCACTGATCGATTTCTACGATGATAGGAGAAAGTAAAGGAAACACATAAATACGTTGATGAAATATGAAGCACAAAGGTGATGTTGATGGAAGAAAAGCACAAGAGATAGAAGAACTGAAGAAACCACAAGAAGAATCGAAGACAAAGACTATTGAAAAGATCATAGAGCTAAAGAAGGAGACAAATCGTCTCATTGTTGAAAAGGCCCATCTTTTCGATAGCCGAGTACAAGTAGAAGCAGTAGTTGCAGATGCTTGTAAACACGTCGATGAAAACACCACAAAACTGGATGCAGTCATTAGAGCAAAATGACTTGGGGAAATTATTGTGCATTTACAGAAGGATAACAACATTTTGAATGCTCTGGTCTATCCAGACATGCCTCCTAAGAAAATTACTGAAAGGAATACTGCCATAGAGGACGTGGCAGCCCAACTTGAAGAGCTGGAGTAGGAATATAAAAAGGTCACTGACACAACAACACAATTTTGGGGTAGCATCATCCAATACACACAGTTAGAGAAACTAGTAAAGCAGTTGTAGGGGGATGAATAACCACTCGCGACACTGAAGATTGCATTGAGAACAATGCCGCCAATCATTTTTATTATGCGGTCAACCAAAATTAGAGAGTTGTAGAAGTGGCTTGGAAAGGCTCAGGAGCATCAAGAGAAGAGAAATGATCAGCTTGATGAGTTCCAAGAAATTGGGGCACAACTGTCTATGAAGGCAGTTATCACGCTAACGATTGTGTAAGAAGTTAAGAAGGAAGTTGCTGGAAAGATTGTGGAGCACCCATTGAAGTAGGATTTGTTGGGAAGTTAGGACATTGCTGAGAGAATTCGAGCTCAAGTGAAGGAGATCACTCAACAATATGCAAACTTCAAACTGAATATCAATTAGCACACCATGTCAACCGAATGTGGCTCGAGGGAGAGCCACAATATTGTGTTGGGGACCTGTTGGCAGAGGTTTTGGACACATTAGTTGCACAACATCGCGGATGCGGTGCAAGATTAAAAGACACTAAGCAAGAGGAATATTGGAGCATAAGTGGAGAATAAAATATTTTGTATATTTTGTGTCACCTTTTTATACTTTGGACCATATTTTGTCACTATTGGTCATGATTTTGTAGATTCAGTTAAGAATTGGTTAAGAGTTAGTTAGAAGTGGACCTTGAATATAAAGGAGCAAGCCTATAAATAGAAGTAGAATTGCAAGCGTTAGATAGATTTAGATGGATAAATATCAAGACCAATAGAGATAGAGAGACTGAAAATTGAAGAAAAACTATTTAATTGTGAACTATTTTGAATCTATCGATAATTGTGAGGAATTAATATGACAAGATGAAAGTTGATCTGAATTACTATTTCCTTTTATCTTTTTCTATCTTATTGTTTCTGCAATCCAATGATGAATGTTGAGTGAAATTGCGACATGGATATATGATGTGATGTTTCTTTCTTTTGAATGGGTTTATCTTTCAAGATCTGTTTGTGCCACATTATGTTTATGTTAGTTGTGAATGAATGATGTGATCTGTTAAGAGAAATGATAAATGGTCCCATTAATGATTAATCGATTGGTCAGATCTGTTGAATAAATTGATAAAGCTGTCAATGCACATAGTCCTCTTCTATTATGCGGAAACTTGGTTCCGACAGCTCTCCCTCGAACATCTCAGGTGGGACTTCATCTGCTTCATGGATGTTTCTGGATAGAGTAAAACCTTTTTGTGCTAGTGCTCAAGGAGATCGCGGTGAGCTGGGCGTCGAAAGAGTGGGAACCCCTGTCGACTGGTTTTTTTGGCTAGGTTTGCACCAACAACCATAAAATTCAAATCTCATTCCTAGAGAGAGATGTATTGAATTCGATAGGAATAGATTCATTGTAAGGAAGGCACTAAGGCATACTCCATAATCCAACAAAAGGAAACTAAATACTTATTTGATTTGGGATTGGGATAAATTTTTACAGTAAAGAACGCCAAAGACTTGATATAATGAACTGATACCAGGGAGTGGCTAACACAAAAGGTCAAGGAAACTACAGAATGACTAACACATGTTTTATCCTTGAACAATGAGCACTCCACAAACATGACTTAGGAAACTTTAGACACAAAAGGATTGACAATACAAATATGCAATGTAGGAGACATTGATAGATTCTCTATGTAATTGGAAAAGTCACCAATTGGAGGAGTAATAACTCTAAGATCATGCTTAATCCTAAAGCCAAAAAACTAGAACCCAACTATTGATAGACTAAAAAATGATTCTTTGTTCAAGGAGACAAGACTTGTTGCCATGGTATAAAAGATATTTGAATGAACTTCCCTTCCCTTATTTCCTGTAAAGGTTTAACGAGTCCAAGAAAGAAAAATCGATACCTTCTTGATTGCTTACAAACTCGAAGAAGAGATAGAAAAATGCTTGATAAAGAATCGATCCGTGGATTTTAAGAGCCTGAATCAGTGGATTCTTGGGAGAGTTTTCATAATTTGAGAGTCTAAAAATGCCAAAGAAACCTATAGGGGGAACTTTTTCGCAAAGTTAGTCTCCAAATTCCTAAAAATCATAAAACAATCCAGAGGATAACTCTCTTAGCTTAGAAGAAACAAAGTATTATTTTTTTGCATTTAGTCAGTCACGTCTGAAAAAGGGTTAAACGATCATCACACTGACGCTTCTAAAAAAAAATTTGAATGCTTTAGTTTTAACGAGTGTGAAGGAAATCAAGATCACTCAGGTCGTTCCATTCATTCATGAGTATGGGGTTACCAATGCTAAACTCAATGATTTTGTCCTAAAGTTTTAGCGAGCATGACAATGGCATAAAGAACACTTGAAATATTTTTAATGGTTTAAACTTGAGCATGCAAAAGAAAATGTAAGCTCAAACAGGTTCTCTTTTCGTAAATTTAGTCTCCCGGGCTTGAAAAAGAGATAAACCTATACCTGGGAATACTCTTCTAGCCAAAGCCAAATAGAGTATTCATTTTTCATAACTAATCCACATGGTTCAGAAAAGGGTTAAACTTATACCAATGTGGATGTTCCTTCACATCCTTTAACGAGTTTGAAGGGACAAGCGTACTTGGCAATCTAGTCATATTTAAGGAGTCAGACCAGAGATTAAAGGTAACTCCATACCTTTCCCATAAAGTTTTAACGAGCTTGGAAAAGTCAACTCGTGTCTTCCTTACTGTTTTTAATGAGCTCAAAGGAAAGCTAGAAGAAGGCTCTAAATGCAAGGAGATGAGTGTCAGAGGCATGAAAAACTAGTTCCAAGTGCAAGGAATTGACCGAGGCATAGTGAAAAAAACATGATCAATATAAGGACACCCAGGGGCGTCTCATCTAGATAAAGGGTGTCAAGTTTCAATGGAAGAATGATTCAAGGCTGAGACATGATGAGAGTAGAGATGAGTTTTTATATAACAAGCTAAAAGCGTGGAAGCCAACATCATGATCATAAGCATGAGAAAGGTATAGGAAAATGGGGTTACAGCTTCAACAAAAAGGTGAGGCCATTGAGAAATTGTGAATCTAACTAAAAATCCTATTTCCAAGAAAAAGAGTATCAATATCATATTTAGAAGAAGAAATATGATACAGGTCACTTTGGTAGAAACAGTTGCAACTTTGCTATCTTCCACAAAAGGCATAGTCAAGGCATAACCAACTGAAGAACAATCTATAGTGCCAAGGCCCAAGGATTAATCAATAATATCAACCTCAAGAGGAAATATAAATTTGACATAGATGGTAGGGTCTATAGGAAGAAACTCAACAACACGGGAGTAAAAAATTCTACACGAATAATCAAAATCATTAGGATCACTGACTTGCTGCTCGATGGGAGAATCCAAAGAATCAACAATGTAAACATAGGAGGATCAATTATCTGAAAGATCAAAATCAATAATAAATTCAGGGTTGGATTTAACTACAATTGATTCAAATTCCGTAAGAAGATCAGATTGTATCATAGACTCTAAGTACTTCATACAAAGGAATAATACTATCCCAGATAGAACACATGTTTAAATATTTAGTTGGATCAATAGAGTGGAGTTCGGGCTCCAAATTCCCCATCGGATAGATCACCTGATCAACTACTGGGATCAAATCCCAAGAAGATAAGCATGAATGCAGATTATTCTTCTTAGTAGCAATTGGACATGAGAGATATGAGGCCACATAATTCACCCTTGGAGGGGTAGTGTCTACCGAAACACTGGGAATTAACAAGGGAAAGACTTGGTCTATAGTCGGGTAAGGAGAGGGATCAACAAATGGAAGCTAATTGACAATAATAATGCTTTCAGTATGAGGAAAGTACATCACACAAAATAGCGTAGACATTACATCTTTCATAGCATATACATAATCACGCCCGATGAGAATATTTGTTGATGTAATTGTAACTTCAGAATGTATTCACTTGTACTTCTTATGTATTGTAACCCGATGTTTATTCCGGGATGTGTATGTAATGTAATTGAGTCATGTCATGCCCCGATGTTCCAATCAGGAGTTTCTATAATGTAAACAAGTCATGTCAATTCATTGTGGGTAACGCTCCTATTGGTCAAGGGTTAAAGTCCCCGCAGTTCCGAGGCACTAGGGTTATTAGATTATCCTAGAGAAGTTGGCCCAAGTAGGTTATTGTCAAGTCAGGAATTAGCATAAATAGAGAGTGAGCCTCTATATTTCTCACACACTCACTCACTCTCAGTTGTAGCGCATAGCCGAGGAAGAAGAAGAAAATGGGGCTAGGAAGAAAGAGGCTACTGTTGTCGGGAGGTCATCTTACTGTTTTGGGGTTTTACTTTTTGTGTTGATTCTATCTCTGAGGAAGTTGTGGCGTTTTCTCCATTTATGGTTTCCCTGAGGAAAAACACTGTGTTCATTGTCTCTTGTATTTGATTGTTGTGCCTGTTATTCTCTTAGTTAAAAGATCCTAATATAATGCTAGCTTAATGTTAAAAATCTAACATGGTATCAGAGCTAACCTAAGAAGAAGACACTGTGCAGCTGCGGAAACTAGGGATTCCTACTTTGTGGATCTCTCTCCATATATTTTCAGCAAAAGAAGGTTGGATTAACTCTGCTCCCTATGGCGCATCTTTCTATCGAAGCAGAATCCAGTTCTGAGCTTTTTCAGTTTTGAGCCCGACACTACTGCCAGAAATTAGGGCTTTCCACAGAAGTGGAATTTTTCAGTGAGCCCAGGCCTAGATTGATATACTCCTCAAAATCAAAGTTTAGAGATCAATATCAAAGAATTTGGTTGGACAAAACTCTGAAAAAGACAAACCCTAATTTGCTGTTGAACCAGTACTGCAAAATTTGAGCTCCAAATCCAGATCTGACATCTTGACCTGGTAAGATCTAAATATTTTCTATTTCCATTTGAGGTTCTCAGTTAAGATGTCTCATCATACCAAGCTTGATGAAAATATTGAGGGAGATGATAACTTCTGAGCCTGGAAGTATAGTATCTCCCTGGTCCTGGAAGAAAATGAGTTGGACTCCTACATCAATGAGGAGGTTCCAGTTCCAGAGGGAGATGAGGCTAACACCTTACACAATAAGAATTTGGTTATGGAAAAGATGATTATTTCTGATTCAATCAAGGATCAGCTCATACCACAGGTGTCCTCCCTAAAGACACCTAAAGCTATGTTTGATTCCCTAACCAAACTATTTGAAGGAAATAACATAAATAGGAAAATGACTTTAAGGAACCAGTTGAAGAATGTGAAGATTCAGAATGTAGAGACCATCTAGTCTTACTTCACAAGAGTCTCTCAGATCAAGGAATAGCTGGGAGCAGTAGATGAAGAAGTGTAAAATTTAGAGATTGTAATGACCACTTTGAATGGTTTCCCTAGGACACGGGACTCTTTCTTTCAAGGGATCTATGCCAGAAAGAAATTAGTCAAGTTCAGCAAACTTTGGGAAGAATGCTCACAAGAAGAATCTCGGATAACAACTCAAGAAGAAAATATGGGAAGTGAAGATCAATCTCTCACAGTTCAATCCAAGAAACCCAGAAGGGACCATCATCATCATCATTCTAAAGGTAAGCGCTCCTCCTACAAGAAATATCAACTCAGATGTTATACTTGTGATGAAATAGGGCACTTTACCAAAGATTGTCCTAGAAACAAAAGAAACTCTCACAAGAAGAAAAACAACAAGAGAAGACATCACGCTCATGCTGCAGAAGATGATGAACCTTCCTCAAAGAGAAACAATTAAGAAAGTGATGATTCTTCAAGTGATGAAGAATATGTTTTGATTTCCGATCTCAAGGGAAACATCACACATGGAAGAAATTATTGGATTATAGACAATGGAGCTTGCAAACATATAATGGGATTCAAAGAGTCTTTTGTGAGACTGTTAGAACATGAATCACTTCACAAGGTGAAGCTCGGAGATGACTACCAGTATCCAATAAAAGGTAGTGGGGAATCCTCCTATAAGCTATCCTCTGGAAAGTCCATGAATATGAAGGATGTATTGTTTGTACTGGGACTCAAGAAGAACCCCCTCTCGATATATGCATTAGATGCAAAAGGCATGAGGGTTGCATTTGTAGATTGCCAAGTTCTCATGTGGCCAAAAGGAAAGAACTTCGATGATACAGTAGTGATTGGGGAACAAGAGGGAGGTCTATACAAATTGAAGGGACATCCAGAACAAGCCTTGATCCATGACATAGTAGAGCCAAATGAACTTTGGCATAGAAGGCTTGCACATGTGCATTACAGAGCACTACCACTTGCAAGCAAAGCTGTTGAAGGTCTTCCAAAAATTCAAGCAAAACATGATGGAGTCTGCAAAGGATGTGCAAAAGGAAAGAATACAAAGAAGACATTTCTAAGTAGAGAGAGAAAGGAAAAAGGAATCTTGGAAATCATCCACTCCGATGTATGTGGACCAATGTCATGGCAAGTTCACTAAGCGGGTATGTATACTATGTTTCTTTCATTGATGACTTTTCTAGGAAGACATGGATTTACTTCATGAAGAACAAAGATGAATTTTTCAGCAAGTTTAAGGAATTCAAAGCCTTGATCGAGAACCACACTAAAAAGAAGATCAATACCTTTCGATCAAATAATGGACGAGAATTCACATCAAATTAATTCAAAGAGTTATTCAAAGACTTAGGGATTAAGAGGGAGTTGTACATTCCATATAATCCACAACAAAATGGGATTGGAGAAAGGAAAAATAGAACCATCATGGAAGTTGCAAGAGCTATGCTTCATGATCAAGATATTCCCATGCATTTATAGGTAGAAGCTACAAGAACAATGGTGTATGTACAAAACCATATTCCAAACAGAGTACTTGAGAACAAGACACTTGAAGAAGTCTTTTCCAGCAAGAAACCAGAAGTCAGGAATCTCAAAATATTTGGCTATCCAGTGTACATACACATTCCAAAAGAGAAGAGGACAAAATTAGATCCTTCAGGAAAGAAGGGTATATTTGTGGGATACTCTGAAAGCTAGAAGGCTTATAGAATATACTTCCCAGGATTCAAGAAGATTGACATCAGCAGGGATGTGACATTTGATGAAAACTCAACTTACAAAAAATCCAGAAAGAGACCTGCTGAAGAACCTGAAGTAGCAGAAGCACCCAGAATTCATGATACAACCATGAATGAAGAAACTCAAGAAGAAGATCGAGAATTTGAAGAACCTCAAGAACCTATAGACCCACCTCATGAGAAGAATCCTCATAAGAGGAAACCTACTTGGGTACGAGAAGCTATCCAAGGTGCAGAAAGATATGGGGCTCCAGAAGAGAATCACAGAGAAAGAAAGAGGACCAGATCCTGCTTTGGTTATGTAGCATTATTATGTGATTCTATCAATAAAGAACCTTCCAATTATGAAGAAGCGACAGAATGGAAAGAATGAAAGGATGCTATGATCGAAAAATATCAATCGAACATGAAGAATGATGTTTGGGATGTTGTCCCAAGACCAAAAAGGAATTCTATTTTAACTTGTAAATGGATCTACAAGATCAAGCATGCTGTAGATGGTAGCATAGAAAAATATAAAGCAAGATTTGTTGCTCGTGGTTTCTCCCAGAAAGAAGGAATAAATTATGAAGAAACTTTTGCACATGTAGCCAGATACACTTCCATCAGATCAGTACTTGCTCTAGCTACAGTGATGAAATCGAAGATACACCAAATGGATGTCAAGACTTATTTCTTGAATGGTGTAGTGGAAGAGGAAGTGTATGTGGAGCAACCACTCGGTTTTGAGACACATGACAGGGAGTCTCATGTATGTATATTGAAGAAATCCTTGTACAGTTTGAAACAAGCACCCAGGACATGGTACGACAGAATTGAAAGCTTTCTATCTAGTTTGGGATTTACCAAGAGTAAAGCAGATTCCAACCTGTACTACAAGGTTGAAGATGGAAACCCAGTGATGCTCCTACTGTATGTAGATGATCTGTTTGTAATAGGTATGTATGGGTTGATTGATGATATGAAGAGGAAGCTTGGTGCTGAGTTAGAAATGAAGGACTTGTGTATGATGCATTATTTTCTAGGCATGGAGGTGTGGCAGAATGCAAATGGAATTTCCCTAAGACAAGGGAAATATACAATAGAGATCCTGAAGAGATTTAGGATGATGGAATGCAAGGCCATGAACACACCTATGGCATCGAACCTAAAGCTATTGAGTGATGCTTCATCAGAATTGGTTGATGCTATGATGTATCATCAGATGATTGGGTCCTTGATGTACTTGACGAACATGAGACCAAATATTTGCTTTGCTATGAACACCTTGAGCCAGTTCCTGACAGATTTGAGACATGTTTAGTTGATTGCTGCAAAGCATATTCTGAGGTACCTGAGGGGTACAGTTGATTATGGGATCAAGTATGAGGCGAGTAAGAAGATTAACCTGGAGGGTTATGTTGATTCAGATTCGGCAGGCAGTGCCATTGATAGGAAGAGCACTTCTGGGTATTGCTTCAGTATGGGATCAGGTGTGATATCTTGGTTTAGCAGGAAGCAATCCTATGTGGCACTGAGTACAGCTGAAGCAGAGTATGTGACAACTTGTTTAGCTAGTTGTGATGAAGTATGGCTAAGGAAGCTACTGTCTGATTTATTTGATCTCCAGTTGAATGCTACTTGTATATATTACGACAACCAGAGTTATGTGAAGTTGTTGGAGAACCTGGTGTTCCATGACAAATCAAAGCATATCAATATTAAATATCACTATATCAGGGATATGGTGTAGAGAGAAGCAGTGAATCTCTAGTATGTTGTGACGGATGAACAGATAGTTGATGTGTTGATAAAGCCATTAGCCAAAGTGAAGTTTGAGTACTTGAGGGAGAAGCTTGGTTTTCTCCAGATTGAGGTTCCTTTGAAGGGGAAGTGAGGAGTCTGTGAGCCATTCTGACATGGTGAGAGGATTGGTTCCTTCCATGGTCAGATGTAAGGGCTGAGCCATTCTATCACAGTGAGAGGATTGGTTCCTTCCATGTCAGATATGAGTGCTGAGCCATTCTGATATGACTATAGGATTGGTTCCTAAATGATCAAATATAAGGGATGTTTCCATTCTTTGAATGGAGGTTCCTGGTCGGTTACCAGGAATACTCGGTTTAGGACTGAGGGCCTTTCTGATATGATTGTGAGATGTAGTATTACATGATTAGATGTGAGTGCATGGACATTCTGATGTGATTGAGGGATTGGTTCCCACTTGATCAGATGTAAGGGATGATGCCATTTTCTGGGAGAATGGAGGCACCTAGTCAGTTACAAAGAAAGCTCAGTCTGGGACTGAGGGCCATTCTGATATGACTATGGGATGTGTTCTCACATGATCAGATATGAGTGATGGGCCATTCTAATGAGACAAGGTCAGATGTAAGGGCTGGTTCATTCTAACAAGTCAAGATCATATGTAAGGGATGGGCCATTTTGACGAGTCAAGGTTAGATGTAAGGGCTAGGTCATTCTAACAAGTCAAGGTCAGATGTAAAGGCTGGTCCATTCTGACAAGTCAAGGTTAGATGTAAGGGCTGGGCCATTCTAACAAGTCAAGGTTAGATGTAAGGGCTGGGCCATTCTAACATGGTGAGAGGATGAAGTTCCTTCCATGGTTAGATGTAAGGGCTAGTCCATTCTGACATGGTGAGGGGATTAAGTTCCTCTCATGGTCAGACGTGAATGCTGGGCATTCCTTTTTTATGATTGAAGGTTAGATGTAAGTGCTGGATAGGCCATTCTGGCTTAGGGTCCAATATAAGCACTGAAGAAGACCTACATGGAGGCTAGGCATACACCCAACATGAAAAAGGGTTGGCTTTGTAGAACTTCCTGTGATGAGAAGAATCATGATATAGCACCTGTGATGATCCAGTGATGATGATCCACCAATGATGATCCAAATCTAGTGATGATCCAGATCCAGTGATGATGCTCCAATGATGATCTAGATCCAGTGATGATCCAGATCGAGTGATGATCTAGATCCGAAGATGAACATGACTTGAAGATGAAGATGACTTGAATATGAAGATGACTTGAAGATGAAAAGGACTCAAGGATGATCCAAATGATATAGAGAAGAAGACTTATGCTGATAAATTGTGTCGAGACAATACCTTCCTAGTTAAGAGGGAGTGTTGATGTAATTGTAACTTCGAAATGTATTCACTTGTATTTCTTATGTATTGTAACCCAATGTTTATTCCAGGATGTGTCTGTAATGTAATTGAATCATGTCATGCTCTGATGTTCCGATTGGGAGTTTCTATAATGTAAACAAGTCAGGTCAAGTCATTATGGGTAACCCTCCTATTGGTCAAGGGTTAAATTCCCTGCAATTCAGGGGCACTAGGGTTATTAGACTCTCCTAGAGAAGTCGAACCTAGTAGGTTATTGTCAAGTTGAGAATTAGTATAAATATAGAGTGAGCCTCCTTATTTATCACACACTCACTCACACTTAGTTGTAGTGCATAGCTGAGGAAGAAGAAGACACTGGGGCTAGTAAGAAAGAGGCTACTGCTGTCAGGATATCATCCTACTGTTTTAGGGTCTTACTTTTGGTGCTAATTCTATCTCTGAGGAAGTTGCAGGGTTTTCTCCAATTATGGTTTCCCTGAGGAAAAACATTGTGCTCATTGTCTCTTGTGTTTGATTTTTGTACTTGTTATTCTCTCAGTAAAAATATCCTAATATAATGCTAGATTAATGTTAAAAATCTAACATTATTGAATTCCAAGGGGTCCTATATCACCATAAAATCAACTAAGACGATCTTCCCACCCAAAGTAACAGGTGTTTAAGTAAGAACTCCCAAAGTTTAACTAGGTATTCTATTAAAGACCAATCACTGATTAACAATTGACACAATGATGGGAGATCCCATACCTCTCCAAGAACATGCGGATAAAATACTAACAGAGGCTCCTTCATATACAATACAATGAGCAATCATGTAGTGTTCAACTTGGACCTTTATCGGGAAAGATGAAACCAAATAAAGGGGTGCCTCAACTAGGATATCCCAATCAAAGGAAGTAATCTGAGGGTTTGGTGGGGGTTCATTCAAAGTGAAGTCATTTCCTCCTTGTACAGAAGGTTCTGAAATGACACTGAATAAAAAATGACTCTCATACAATTCATTTTTCAAAGAAAGAGTGGGATTGACTAAAGATTTCATTTGTTCAACCACTTTATGAGGGTCACTCTTTGAAGGAAGAGTGGGATTGACCAAATATTTCATTGGTTCAACCACTTGATCAATCAAAGGTTGAATAGGTTGTTGGGAAACCACAATTTTTTTAGGTGCAGAATATCCTTGAGACTCAGACCACACTCTTCGTACCTCCACAATAGAAGGGAAATGATGAGTAAGGTGTCTTCCCTCACAAATATTACAAGGGAACTTAGGGTTTGCATCCTAAGCGATTAGTTTTCTCAATGGTGTCAACATGACTTGCATTGGATGACTGTTTTCCCCTAGTATGTCTTCCAGAGGCTAGGTGGTTGGATCCAACATGAATTACAGAGGCTGATTGTTTACCCCCATCATGACCTATAGAGGATGTGTGGATGCCCCTAGCATGACCTGCAGAGGCTGGGTGACTGCCCCATTGCTTTCGTGTCTTCTTCCTATTCTTCCTCTTTTTATTCCTTTTAGACTGCAAGTTACTAGTATCAGAACTTTCACCACATGAGGTAGAAGGATGAGGAGAGGTTTCTAATGGCAAAGGGAAGACATTATTTTGATTCGCTTGATATAAGGTTCTTTCTTGAGAAGCATCAAGATCATTCATGACAGTCAGAGTGGAAAAAAAACAAGCCAGTAGCCCAAGGGTCCGGTGAATCCAGGTAGATTCAAAGTGGCCATAAAAGGAACACCAAAATTCTTAGTAAAAGGAAAAGCACAAGAATCCCCTTACATGGGGTTCTCTTGGTTTGTGTCCATAGGGGTAATAACCATAGTTTTTGAATCAACAAGAAATAAAATTCTGAGGTCGACTAAAAACCAACAACACAAAGAGAACACAACTAGAAGAAAATCCTAAGTATCAAAACCTGGAACACAATGATACCTTCCAAAGGAGAGTCTAGGATGATGAGGGCCCATAACTAACCAATGAAGAGAGAAGTGCAGTTACCCAAGGTACCAATACAATCAATTTGGGGCAAGCATTTGAATTACCAACCAATTTTCCAAAGAGATACATAGGGTTTCCTCCCACGAATTCCCTGCGGTATAGTGGAAATAGCCTTCCACTATCACCCATGTAGATTCCTAGAGATCAATATTCTAAAGCTACCAAAATCACAAAGAAGGTCTAGCTGAAAATTCGTCAGTCCAGCTCGTGCGCATGGGCAGGGTAGCTAAGCATGAAATTCAAATAGTACCAGGAACCACATGAGGCCGGGAGGAGGAGCCGAGTGAATATCTAGACGCGCAACAGCTCTAGTGCATGCTCAACTAAATATAGTAGGGGTATCTCCGCAACTCAATCTCGCATGACCTTGTGTTTGACTCTTGTGTTAGAGGATCTTTCTAGTTCACTTCCTTCTGAAATTGGGTTTCCTGAACGAAATGCCATTATATTTGATTTTAAATTTTTGGGTAGTTAAATATAACTATAACCCAAAACACTAACCTAGACTAGTGTGTGTAGTCCTTAGAAAGAAAATGTTACTAATATGTTCTAAATATTAACGTTCTTTTTAAGGGCTATTGATTAATCAAATGTAGCAGTAATGAAAATAATGATGTTTTGAATCGAAAGCAGAAACAACATGAACAATGTGAAAGAGACTAAAGAATGAAAAAATTTACTTCTTTTTTCTTTTCAAAATTGAAAAAATGGAGGCCACAAAAGAAAGATATCTTTTAATATTTTCAAAAGACATAGGAATGCAATGCACATAATACTAAACCCTATCCTAAATGCATATAAAGAAAATACTTGTTCTTTTTTAATTTTTCTTTATGAATGAGAAATAAAAACAACCTATATACAAGTGCATGTATATAATGTAAAACAAAGCAAAAATAATTCTGCTCTATGCCCACAAAACAAAACCTAAGGTTCCCTAAAGACTGGCTACACCTCTCCTGGGAGGGAGAATTGCATAAGGGAACAAGCCAATCACCTTGGGATAAGGGAATTAACCAACAATACTGAAAGAAACATAGATTATATGGCTCCTAAGTTCAGACTATACCTGCAAACAAAGGATGACCAAGAACTTTCACAACAAGGTCATGCCAAGGAAGTAGGTGGGGTACAGAGCAAGAGACAAGAAAAAAATATTCAAAAAGGGTTACAAATGAAGTGAAGATAATCCTCAATGGGGTACACCACTTCTTAGTGGTCTCACACATACAAGGGACCCATGAGGACCCACAAACTGCAACAAACCTCCTTCAAACATGCCAAAAAGTGAAAAAACACTGAAAATGGGCATACATAGGTGAACAATAGGGAAAGTCTCATATGATATGTAGGTAGGCCACTATGAAGTTTCATATGGATCAGGAATACACTACTATTGAGTGCAACGGTCATGTATGAGTAGTGGAAGGCTCCCAAAAGGTAAAAACAACCTTAAAACAACATGGAGGTTTTCTAGAAAGGCTTGAGAGCGGTTATTAACCTAAAAGAAAGACTCGGAACTTCATATACATTGGAAAAAATATATAAGAAGACTCCAAAATAGACAAGGCCTCCCTAGTGGAGTCACTAGTTCTGTTATCAAGGGCTTCATAATATGGCTAGGGTTGAGGCCACCAACATACTAGGGGTATACATAATGATGTATAATGCTCTACAAGAATGAGTTTAAACAAGATTTCAAAGGTTATGAGGGTTCATATCTTATGCACTAAAGGTTGATCCAATATTTCTCTTTATCCCTTTTCTTTCTCTCCGACCAAGAGACTTGGAAAACAACTTCAAGCCTTCCTCAAAGAAATTTGACCACATATAAAGCAATCATAATCAAGATAATATTAAACCCTAATTAACATGTGATCATAAAATGAGATTCAACATCCATTATAAAATGATTTGGAAAGGGAAGAACATCAATTCTTTATTAATAAATGGAATAAGTACAAGATATACCTTCTCCTCATGTAAGGCACCTCGTGAAACCTTCAATTTGGATCTCCTGCTTCTCTCCTCCAAGATTCTCAACCTCCTGTTAGCACTAAATTTATTTTTGTCAGAATTGGTCTTATTGCCTTCAAAATTTTAATTTTTCATGGGTGATTGAGTTGGTTTCCAAAGTTTTCTCATTAAGCTATTTCCAAGTTGGCAAAGAAGAGAAGTTAAAGGAATTTTAGGTAAAAAGAGAAATAATTTTTTCACAAGTGGGGCAAAAAGTTTTATTAACTTTTGAATGAAATTTATGAAACGGGATTTATAAATTTATTATTTTATTTATATTCAAACTTATATAGTTTTGGATATTTTTTCCAAAGTCAAAAAGTGGCCTCTTATTCACCAAACCAAGTCTTAATGAAACTTTAAGCGCTAAACAAGATTTATTACCTTTCTTAAGGTATAATCAAACCACTAGCACATAAAATAATCCAACGGCTTAAAAATAAAGTGAGTATTCATTAACGGTTATTATCAGATCCAGAGAATAAAGTTGTGAGGTGGTTAAATTGGAAAGGTGGTAGCGGAATTTAAACCACTTTCCACGTGGTAACTTTTGGTGAATTCCACAAAGAAAAGTAGTTTGGGAAAAACAACTCAGTGGAGGCTCCGGAATATACCATTATGTAAAGTTGACTTGGTTTTCTAAAAAATCATTTCATTTGTGTGCCGCGCACAAAAGGAAGGAGGCATTTAGCCATATTTCCAAACTCAACTGTTACATTTTTGTAATCATAGGGAAACTGGCGGAGATAAAGTGTCTAATCAAGGATCTGGAAATTGATTTTAATAGAGCAAGAAAAGGGAAGCCACCACTCAAAAATGTAGAAGGGAAGCCCAAAAAGAACATCAGCCCAGAAGTGTTGTAGAAATATATACAGTGAGAACATTTGTGAAGGTATTGGTATGTGTTTAAAGTTTTACAAACAGAATTTACAGTGGAGAGTGTGCCAAAGCTTGGGATTATTCAAGTGTTTGGAGGCACTATTAACAAATATAGATACCTTGATCAATCAATTCATGGGATTTCTATTAAAATAGATGATCTTACAAGGATAGATGCTATATGTTCTCTGAATTACACTTAAACAATTCAAGGTTTAGAAGCAACATAGCATATTTTTTTTTTCTTCTTCTGAAAATGACAATTTTAGTCATTTCATTCAAAGACCTGTTTCCAAAAAACAAAGAATAATTTTCAAAAATTGAAATATTTTTTTCATAATAAAAGTATGATCTACAATAACCTCTTTCAATGTTTACCCAGGTGCTACAGATTGGGAGAATAGAAGTCATCTTCAGAGGGAAAATGTTCAAATTTCAAAATGACTGTTCTAGTCATCAATTTAAAATAATTGTTTACATCAAATGAAGATAAATTTTGAGAAATTGAGAGAGGATTTTATTCAAAACATACCTATCCACAATAAATTCTTTCAGTTTTCACACAGGTGCTATG
This sequence comes from Pseudotsuga menziesii, assembly GCA_001517045.1. NCBI lineage: Eukaryota > Viridiplantae > Streptophyta > Pinopsida > Pinales > Pinaceae > Pseudotsuga > Pseudotsuga menziesii. Next base: position 98,415 of record LPNX010003380.1, read on the forward strand.
GTTTAATAGAAACAAAGTCAGTTGTACAGGCCATTTGTCATGTTTTCCAAAGGACTATTTCAGCCATCAAATTCAAAGAATTGTTTTGGACAAATGGAATTTAATTTTACAAAAATGAGAGAGTTTTTTATTCCTAACAGCCCTATAATCAAAAACCTCCTTCATTTTTTACACAGTAATAACAGCTTGGGAGAATTTAAAATATCTTCACAAGTCAGTTTTCCAGAAATCTACAATTTTATTATTTGAGTCATCAGTTTCAAAGGAAGATTTCGAGGATATTGAGATGATTTTGGAGAAATGAAGACATGGGTTTTGTAGAACACATGTCCATTTATAAAAACCTTTCCCCTATTTCACATAGCTATCACCATTAGAGATATGCAGGAGAAAAATTGTTGTAACTGTTTCTATTTTTAGAGTTCAGTTAGGTTTTGAATTCAAGGTTAAGTAGAGGTTATTCTTATATAAATTAAAATGTAATAGATAGTTTTAAAAGGGGTATTTTCAAGAGAAAAGAGGCTCTACATTGTAATGGCTTCAATTTTTCAGTAGATGAATGAAATTTGCAGAGGAGGAATGTAAAACCTTTTTCATGGCAGAGATTCTTGTGCCATCTTTTTCTTCAGTAAGTAATTTCTTTAGGTGACTATTTATCCTATTTCCTACTCCATTTTGTATTTTATTTCATGCTTGATAATTAGTGTTTATGGTCTAGAATTCATCATGCATGCTCTAGGTCCATTGTTCAAGCATTTTCAAAATATTTTCTTCTAAAGTCTTGCAGAATTCACCCTAGTTAGGTGCTCTGTTTGATGGGATGTCTCCCTTTGTCTACTAATAAACTTGCTAATACCTCAAGACTGAGGAAATGGTGCCTACCTTGCCTCTGTTCATAAACCTTCAAAACCCTACCTCCTGCAACCTATTTCAGATCTGATTGTTGACTCCATTGCCCAATGGTCTCCTCCATGACCATCCTACTAAGTCTTTTAAAACAAACTTGTCCTATTTGTCCCATCAGAAATCTGACCATATGATTGTCTTTGATTGGAATATCATGAGTATAAAAACTTTGTAAATAGTGAGAGATCCCTCTCTGACTGTATTAGGTCAGAAATACATTCTAAAGTGGTTTTTGATGTTACCTTGGGGTTCACCTTTCACAACCTGGGTACATTCTGAGTGTTAACAAATTGGCACCGTTGCTTGGGATTGAAGGTTCAAATATTCCCTGGGTATGAACGACATAGTTTCATATTTGATTGTTGATGGTGAACAATAGTCAGATATCAGCAAGGTTGTGCATCTTTCACCTGGCAACACCATCTTCGAAGAATCCAGTTTTCAGAATTCCTATGGTGACTCCACTGTCAAAAGATTGTAAAGTTTGAAGAGTTGATTCAGTTTATTCATTTGTCGAGATGAGTTCTTTGTCTGCAAGGTATGCTCCTATGAATCGTGCTCGCATTCTGGGTTTTCCAAATCAAATACGTAAAGTGGATTGGCAAACAGGCCTTCCAAAGTTTAAAGATCAAAAGAATGATGATGTTGCCCTTCATTTGGTTTGATTTCATATACATATACATAAGCTGGGAGTTAAATTGCACGAGGATTCTATAATGAAAATGTTCATGGCTACTTTAGAAGGAGATGCAAGGTCATGGTATAAAGGGTTACCATCAGAAAGTTTGTTTTCCCTTACTGATTTTCATACAGTATTTCATGAACATTACAAAAAACAATATCCCTCCTTGTTGTTGGTTCAAGATTGTTGTATGCATGTTAAAGGTTTCATTGAAGATTTGGAAAACTTATATAGTGATGATGAGCTAGTGGATGAATAGATTTTAGAAATTTTATATCAGAACCCATTTCAGAAAAAAGAAATACAAATTAGCTGTCTCCAGATTCAAGAAAAATATCAGCAGTTAATAATTTCTTCCTCTACTGAAAGAGACATGAGCCAAAAATTTGATTCAAGCAGCTACATTTCTTTTCCTGAAGTAGATGATAATTTGCAGCAGTCTTGTCAATCTTTGTGTGACCAAGAAGGAATTTGGAATGGTCAATCAAACCCTTCTTCATATTATTCAACTTCTAAAGTTTTGTTTCAAGATGAGGCTGCTTAATCCCAATCAGAAAATTCCTTTTTGCAACAGCAATTTCCTCTAAATTCTAATGCTTATGTGGGTGGTTACATAAAGAATTCTGATTCTGCAAATTTTTAGTCTTACAGTCCCTCCACATATTTATTTTCTGCAAATACAATTAAAGAGAAATTAGACCTTGGATTAGAATTGGAAAAAATATATGAGCATGAAGATGATCATCCTAGTGATGTGAAAGAAGAGGGTTATACTCTTGATGGTTTTTTTGATGATTGCAGTCAACTTGTTAAAAATTATGTTAGTGATGGTTTTAAATAAAATTTTAGTCTGCTTATACATAATGAAAAGGAAGAGCAATCATGCCATCAATCTCAGTATGTGAAAGACCCAACAGTGTACAATAAACCAAGGGATCATAAAGAAGGAGATGAGAACTCTAAATGGGACGTTTCTTTAAATCTTTCCAATTCAGAAACATTTTGTCAAGAAGACATCTTTCTGCTTAATCTTGTTGAAGAACAAAATGATATTCCTCTGGAAGTGCTTGAGAAGAATGGAGTTGTGAAGTTGTTGATATATCATTGAAAAAAAATCATGAGAATTCCTTTCAAAGCTCTTTTAAAGATCGGTTTCACAGTATGCAAGAAGAGTTACTTTTTGGACAGCCTTGTCATGACAAACAAGTGATTGAGTATTTTAAAATTTGTCATATTTTTTATGATCCAATAGCAGAGTACATGGATAAATTTTCCAGATGGAGTAGTTGGTTATATGTTTGTAGCAAAGGACAAATTTTTCATCATAACCTATTGCTATTTTGTTCTTATGTTCAAATTTCAATCAAGCGTGAGGAAGAAATGGAATTATTGGATAAATTGCTTAATTGGCTTCATTGGAAGTAAGATTCTGCTTGATTAGGAATTTGTGCTTAGTTAAGTAGGATAGGTAGGCATGAATAACCTCGACATGTCGAGCATTTCTTTCAGCAGTTTTCATTTTGGTTTCAGTTTCAAGTGCAATTTAGTTATAGGTTACAGGTTCACAGAGTGGGATTTGTTTGCAAAATGGTGTCAGTGGATGGTTCAGTTCAAAACAGGTTGAGGATTTCAGAGAAAAATTAAGAGAAACCCAATGGATTTGGCACCTGGTCTACGAGGTTCTTTGCTACCTCGTAGGGAGGATAGCATCCCTAGTTGGAGCCAGTTGTTAGAACTAAATTTATTTTTGTCAGAATTGGTCTTATTTCCTTCAAAATGTTAAGTTTTCATGGGTGATTGAGTTGGTTTCCAAATTTTTCTCATTAAGCTATTTCCAAGTTGGCAAAGAAGAGAAGTTAAAGGAATTTTAGGTAAAAAGAGAAATATTTTTTTCACAAGTGGGGCAAAAAGTTTTATTAACTTTTGAATGAAATTTATAAAACGGGATTTATAAAGTTATTATTTTATTTATATTCAAACTTATATAGTTTTGGATATTTTTTCCAAAGTCAAAAAGCCACCTCTTATTCACCAAACCAAGTCTTAATGAAAGTTTAAGCGCTAAACAAGATTTATTACCTTTCTTAAGGTATAATCAAACCACTAGCACATAAAATAATCCAACGGCTTAAAAATAAAGTGAGTATTCATCAACGGTTATTATCAGATCCGGAGGATAAAGTTGTGAGGCAATTAAATTGGAAAGGTGGTAGCGGAATTTAAACCACTTTCCACGTGGTAACTTTTGGTGAATTCCACGGAGAAAAGTAGTTTGGGAAAAACAACTCAGTGGAGGCTCTGGAATAGACCATTATGTAAAGTTGACTTGGTTTTTAAAAAAATCATTTCATTTGTGTGCTGTGCACTAAAGGAAGGAGGCAGTTAACCATATTTCCAAACTCAACTTTTACGTGTTTGTAATCACAGGGAAAATGGCGGAGATAAAGAGTTTGATCAAGGAGCTGGAAATTGATTTTAATAGAGCAAGAAAAGGGAAGCCACCACTCAACAATGCAGAAGGGAAGCCCAAAAAGAACATCATCCCAGAAGTGTTGCAGAAATATATACAGTGAGAACATTTGTGAAGGTATTGGTATGTGTTTAAAGTTTTACAAAGAGAATTTACAGTGGAGAGTGTGCCAAAGCTTGGGATTATTCAAGTGTTTGGAGGTACTATTAACAAATATATCCACCTTGATCAATCAATTCATGGGATTTCTCTTAAAATAGATGATCTTACAAGGATAGATGCTATATGTTCTCTGAATTACAGTTAAACAATTCAAGGTTTAGAAGCAACATAGCATATTTTTTCTGAAAATGACTGTTTTAGTCATTTCATTCAAAGACCTGTTTTCAGCAAACAAAGATGAATTTTCAAAAACTGAAAGATGTTTTTCATCATACCATTACTATATACAATAACCTCTCTTAGTTTTTACCCAAGTGCTACAAATTGGGAGAATCGAAGTCATCTTCAGAGGGAAAATGTTCAGATTTCAAAATGACTGTTCTAGTCATCAAATTAAAATAATTATTTACATCAAATGAAGATGAATTTTGAGAAAGTGAGAGAGAATTTTCTTCATAACATACCTATACACAATAACCTCTTGTTGAGTCCTGTAAATTCGCAGGCAACAATAGTAATGGATTCTCCCCAGTCAACGTTCCCAACTAGCTCATGACTGTTTGGTATAGGGAATCCGTCTGGTTTGTGGTCTGGCTACCGTAGGTCAAGTAACAAAAACAAAGGTTTTACCGGTTGCGGCCTGGTCCACTGTGTGTATTTTTGTATTTTTGACTTAAAGTATGATATGCACGTGCCTAATTAACCATGCAGGGTGATAAAGGATGCAAGGAGTAGTCACAACGTGATGCGCAGGTTATTACCTCTCGTCTTAGAACTCACCAGCATCTAAATCACATATGCAGCAATAAAGTAAAACTAACTATCTATCTATCTATCCCCGGGGAGCCAAATTGTAACTTATTTATGAGTAATGTCTGTTGTGCATGCATTATAAAGAGAAATTATAGATAGCTGATATTCCTTCCTACAACACATTAACGATTAAAAATATTTAGAAAATCAGATAGCCAATTGTTTATGAACAGCATCCATTACTCATCGTGGTAATTTCACAGAAAAAACTAGAAATCATTCAAACAAGAACATAGGCTCTAAAAGTTAGAACGATCTCACAGTTAATGGACAAAACTGGAAAAACGAAATAGTTCATCTTTCACCAATCCATAGCATAGCATTTGAACGTCCCACCAAAATTTCTCCGACAGGCAAACAATAATTCTTTATTGCAAAGAAAAAGTAGTTCTTCTTACAATATCTCTTTACATGTATAACTGGGAAAAAGCCCCTTCTTCTTCTAAGTCTTCTATATTTCTACAAAAAGTAAAAGACTGTTGGGTTGCCCACGAATAACCCTTGGGCTTCCCAACTCCTCACCTTCCAACACTTTCCTCAAATGTTTACAAAATCGTTACATATTACAAAAGTGAACAATACTTTACGAGGAGGGCCCCACTTGAGTATTCAAAAATTTCTTCCACGCCAAAGCCTTAGAGGCGATGCCTTCAAACGCACAAGGTTCCAAAAATTGAATGTTTATCTTGAACTTCACAGCTTGGTTCTTGATGGCCTCAATTCTGGCCGCACTTAAACGAAGCTGGTCCTCCAATAGCTGCACACTGATGGCGGAATGATCCACTTCACTCCTTAAGATCTGGTTGACAAGGGCTTTAATGTGCTTCATTTTAGCTTCTTCCTCTTGATATCGCTTCTGCAAAATCTCCACAAACAAGTTGTGGTCCGAAAAAACATCTAGCCTCTGCTCAGCTTCTATTTGGAACCAGTTATAGGTAATCAGGAGCCTTCTGAAGAATTCTGTGCATGCTCCTTTCTTTTTTCTGACAGCCTTTTTGAAATCTTCTGTTGTGTTTATAGCAAACTCCAATAAGTCATAATCCTACTGAAGGGCCTGTAGACCTTTTGAGGGAAGCTCTGCAGGAGTTTCTTCATTATTTTCCAGCCTCGCCATTCTTGCTGTCAGGACTTCCATGGCATCCTGACACCTATCAACAAAATAAGAGGAAGTCTCCATAATTTCCTCTAATCGGCCGTCTATTTGCAAAACTTTGCATCTCTCTTCTTCTATGGCATTCTATAGCTGAAGCATCTTGGCCTTTTGTGCCAGCACATGTTCTTTGAAAGGTTTGAGGTCAACCTACTGCTCTCTTGCTTCCTCTAAAGCGGTTGTTAGAGAAGAGATCTGCTCTTGAAGTTTCATTTCTTGTTCTTGAGCTTGCTTCTCATTTGCCTCCAAGGTGGTTTTTTGCAACTCTAAGTCTTCTATTCTTTCCAGCAGTTGTTTCTTCTCCACCATTAGCTCTTGATACTCTTGCTGCACTCTCTCCAGACACTCTTGTGTAGTTTCCATAGACCTCTTTTCTTCTTGGAGAACCTGCAGTTCATCCTTTGAAGACTTCTTGGATTGCTCCATATCTGTCATGATTTTGTCCACATTATCCTCCAAGGCGTGGATCAATGCATCTCCTGCTCGAATGGTGAATCTAGGATCTCGGTCTGTCCCATATACCATGGTTGTATCCATTATCATCTTCCCAGATAGACCTCCTGTTGTAACCTTCTTTTCAGTCCTCTTCACTATCCTCTTGGTTTCCTTGTCATAGAAGATGGTGTTAAAATCAGGTATTTCTTCCCCCTCCTTATGTACAAAAGGGACCAGTTTGAGTGTGGGGAGCATAGACTGTCCAGGTATGCTGGAAGCTGGTACTTCTGGGTCCTGAACCTTGGGGTTCTCTATGTCCCGGGTATGACCGCCAGCTGTGTTAGAGGGCGACTGTTCTGTCATTGACTGGGTCAGCTTCACCTTCTCTGCTTCCTGTCTCTTAAGCTCCTCATCAAACTTTATTTTCCTTTCTTCTTCTTCATTTCTCGCATCTTCTTCTGCTTTTTTGGCTTCCTCTTGGGCAACATTTATTTTTTCCTCCTCTTCTCCCTGCAGCCTCTTGGGCTAACCTTTGGGCTTCCTCATTTTGTTTCCTGGATTCTTCATCATCTTTTTCTTGTTCATCTTACCCTTTCCCACCTTTTGTGGTTATATTCTTCTTGAACCTTCTCCTCAAGGATGTCATGTTCAATGTACTGCAGAAGACATATTCTTCTCTATCCCAATGGTGGGTGTATTCGAAATGGACGTTGTTTTCTTTGCAGTGTTCAGCCACTTTTCTATGGGAATCATTTCTATGGAAGGGCATCTCACCAAAATGAAACCTTTCCAACTCTTCTACAAAATCATCTTCTTTCTTCACTCTGGAAAACCTATAACTTTCTAGCTTGAAAGGCAAAGGGGGATAGGCAGCCTTCTTATGTTCAAACAAAAAGCTTCCTATGCCATTCATGAAGACTTACCTAACCGCCTCTTTATGAATGATGTAGTCTGTGGCATATTTGGGTAACATGGAGGGTGCTCTGGAGCCTCCAAACATTTTGAAGTAGAGCCCGTCCTCAGTCAGGTAGTAATCTGCATACTCTTCAATTACTTGCAATGCCTCTTCTGACATGTAGTCGCATTCCTTCAGAAAAATGAGAGTATACAAGGGCATGATGAAGTGTTCACAGACCTCCCAATAATGAATATGGTATTTGTGTGCCCATAGTGGCTTATATGCAGAATAAACAAGCATCCTCTCCCTGTCCCAGATGCAACTTAGGCCGGGGAAAGGTTGATTGCACAATATACAATCGACGAGTATGGAACTCATGTAAAATTCAGACCTCTTTTGGGACACTCCTCCCAAAGCTGAGGCCATATAGGCTGAAAAGTTGTTTGATACTATGTTGGCCTAGTTGAAAATGGTCCCCTGGGTCGCAACATAAAAAATAATTGGCATCCACTCTAATTTGAAGCTCTTTCCATGAGCTCTCCCAAAAATCCTGTTAAGCATTAAGGCAATAAACCTGTATGGGGACCTTAAGCTTGATGTGTCATACTCTCCCGTAGGCCTAGTTCTGAAATGTTTTCTAGGCAACAACATTCTTTTGAGGGTCTCCACCAGGTCCATTCTGATGTTCTTCAACCAATCGTCAGACAAAAATATTTGTGCTTCTGGTAGGTGGTAGGCCAGGGCTACATATCCTGGGCTATAGCCAGCATAGCCTTGTTTTTCGACATTCTCGAGGATCATAGTGGTTACATCTGCCCGAGGCAGAATCCAACCAATCACTTCAGAGCATGGGAAGAGCTCTGGTCTTGTGGCAATCTTCATCAGTGAATATCTCTCTATATTGGCATATATGCCTTCTTCTTCCAAGACCATATCAGGCACCTCTCTGTGCGTGATCAACCTATATATCTCTCCCCACTGGTATTAAGGCTCTACACCAGATATGCACTTGGTGTCCTCATAGATGTATTCAATTTTGGTGACAACCTCCACATCGGGCTCCTCCTCAACCACAGGGGCCTTCTTCTTTTGCCTCTTCGACATTTTGAGTTCGAAATCTTCCTATCATATATGAAATTATAATCATTAGGCCATTTTCGGCTAAGTCACGAACATTGAGACAATAATGTGCAGTGTTTCACTTCATCTATGTTAATCATGACAGAAATTCATTAAATGAAGCAAATATGTGCAAGCTAACACCGCTGTCTAATACCAAAACAGTTCTATCAACAAATCTCGAGCAGGGAAACAAAATCTACATTAAAGTAAGGAAACCTTGGGCTCTCTGTGGACGCCATGATCATCACGCCGTGTTGGATAACAAAGGAGATCTTTCAAGATTTCAATGGTTCGTTCTTAGGAAAGACAATGTCTATGCAATCTATGATCAATATAACACTGTACGGTGGTATGCGATCCCCAACCGGCTCGGGTTCAAAACTAGTCGTGAACCACATCGCGTAAAAATAGCGCGGCTTTGGTTTGAAGGATACGGGCAACGAAAGAGGGGGGAAACCATTCCAAACACCACATGGAGGCCATGAAAAACCGCCCCTCATCGACCTATCATCAAACGGGGTAGATTGGCGCGGACAACGTAACGACTGTCTGCACCAATATCCCCAAACACTAAGCGCAGGGTTGAAATACATGAGGGCTGTGGAGGGAAACTATCCCGTGGGCCAAACACACCCCCACTGACACTTACGCTACAAAACCACCACTATATATGCAAGTAAACAACGGGGTCAAGGGAGAACGATCGTAAAAGAAAAACCTAACCTCAGAAAAACATTATCAAACGCTTGAATGAAACGGGATAACACACGAGAGCCTACCTGGCACTGCTGCATAACCGACGGGAAGAGGACTATTAAGCTTCCATGGCTTAGCCACCTGGAACACAGGAACACCGACAATGGGGGTCCGACCGAGCTCGAGCGAATGACAGCACACGATAATGACAGTTTGTGACAGTTGGGAATAACAATGGAATAATAAAACAAACCCCCATATATATATATATATAGTCAACCATAAATGGCGGGAAAAAAATAAAATCGGATGGCGGAAGACAAACGGATCGGATGTCATAAGGATATTTCTTTCCGCAATGCCGGGCGGGAAAACCACTAGGCTATCCGTGGGGAGAACTGGGTCGGAGCTTCGCAAGACTAATCATCAGAGAAACAGTAGAAAAGGGAGCCACAATGGTGGATTCATAAAGGACATCACCGTCCGCGATAGAAAAAAGTCTACATCGGAAGAGAAATCAACTAAATGACCGGAAGGATAGTGCTTTCAGCAACCGCAATGACGGAAGCCCAAGGCTTAAGGATCGGAAAAAACAACAATGCGGGGTCTGAAAAATCAAAGCAATGATCGGGAGACTTCACAATATACCATCCACAACTACGGAGAACGAAGTAACAAGATGTTCCGACGCGAAAAGAAAAAATCAGTCGATTGAGAAAAATGCGTCGAAGGAAAATATCGAAGCTAAAGCGAATCATCTCTCCGCAACGGCGGGAGAATAAGTAAATAAACTTCCGATTCAATCATTTGAAAACACATTCAAAGTCAAAATACAAATTTAAACAAGTGGTGGATCAATTCAAGCATTAGAAAAAATCTTTCTGAAGGATCATTAGATCAAATCAAAGAAGAAAATCAAATTGATATATGCAAAAGGAGGGTCCTAAATTTTTTTGAATTTTGGGAAAATGTTGCAGCTGCAACACCTCTTTTAGGGAAACAAAGTCAATTGTACAGGCCATTTTTCATGTTTTCCAAAGGACTATTTCAGCCATCAAATTCAAAGAATTGTTTTGGACAAATCGAATTTAATTTTACAAAAATGAGAGAGGTTTTTATTCCTAAGAGTCCTATAATCAAAAACCTCCTTCATTTTTTACACAGTAATCACAGGTTGGGAGAATTTAAAATATCTTCACAAGTCAGTTTTCCAGAAATCTACAATTTTATTATCTGAGTCATCAGTTTCAAAGGAATATTACGAGGATATTGAGATTATTTTGGAGAAATGAATACATGGGTTTTGTCGGGCACATGTCCAGTTATAAAAACCTCTCCCATATTTCACACAGCTATCACCATTAGCGATATGCAGGAGAAACGTTGTTGTAACTGTTTCTATTTTTAGAGTTCAGTTAGGTTTTGAATTCAAGCTTAGGTAGGGGTTATTCTTATATAAATTAAAATGTAATTGATCATTTTAAAAGGGGGATTTTCAAGAGTGGAGAGGATCTACATTGTAATGGCTTCAAGTTTTCAGTAGATGAATGAAATTTTCAGAGGAGGAATGTAAAACCTTTTTCATGGCAGAGATTCTTGTGCCATCTTTTTCTCCAGTAAGTAATTTATTTATGTGACTGTTTATCCTATTTCCCACTCCATTTTTTATTTGCTTTCATGCTTGAGCATTAGTGTTTATGTTCTAGAATTCATCATGCATGCTCTAGGTCCATTGTTCAAGCATTTTCAAAATATTTTCTTCTAAAGTCTTGCAGAATTCAACCTAGTTAGGTGCTCTATTTGATGGGATGTCTCCCTTTGTCTACTAATCAACCTGCTAATACCTCAAGACTGAGGAAATGGTGCCTACCTTGCCTCTGTTCATAAACCTTCAAAACCCTACCTCCTGCAACCTATTTCAGATCTGATTGTTGAATCCATTGCCCAATGGTCTCCTCCATGACCGTCCTACCAAGTATTTTAAAACAAACTTGTCCTATTTGTCCCATCATAAATCTGACCATCTGATTGTATTTGATTGAAATATCATGAGTATAAAAACTTTGTAAATAGTGAGAGATCCCTCTCTGACTGTATTAGGTTAGAAATACATTCTAAAGTGGTTTTTGATGTTACCTTGGGATTCACCTTTCACAACCTGGGTACATTCTGAGTGTTAACACCTCCAATCTCTGCAACAAAGGTAGATGACAACTAGGGAAAAGGTGGTGAGGATTAGAGTCCAAATTTCACCAGCATAACGATACCAAAGGATAAGTCCCCTTTCATGGTCCCTTATGTCTCTCTTATATAGAAATATGAAGAGTTAGGGTCGAGAATAGGTAATTTGAAATAGAGGAGGTAGTTTCAAAACCACTCAAACCACCCAGAAATCAAGAATTTTATATTTTTGACCACTTTAGGGGGTATACATGGGTAAAACACTGACAAATCGCGTATGCAATGTACAAAAACATAGGTTTCCCACTGATAACTCACGTATGGGTAAGAAATAAAATTTTCATGGTATTTCCAAGAGTTTTCAGGAGTTGGTTAGTTCTTGAAAGCTTTTCCTTAGTATAGTACATTTCCAATGGTTCAGAAGAGAGGTAAAAAAAATCTACAAAACTCTTGATATGGCCCTTCCATCCAAAAGTATCATTTGGGTGTCTGACAATAAATTTCAGGAAGTGTCATCATGGAATTTTCATCATGTGACCAAACATTTAAATGTCATCATAGACAAAGAAGTACCATTTTTGGTGATAACAGACATTATCTAGAGTTATCACCCATTTCCTCCTCTCACTTCCTCTACTTGTGGAATCATATTCCCCTATCTCTTTTCCATCCTTGTTCCCTTGCATCCATCGGGGATTTTTATATTAAAAAACATATACATCACTTACAATATCCATGGTCATCTATACCATATAACTATAGCATATATCCTTTGCATAATTACATTACATTTACATCTTGAGGTCTAAAATAGGGTTTTACATTAGGAATATCTAAATCCTTCATATTTTGATATTCTAATAGTCAATAATATACATTTCATTCTATGGAGTTTTAGAATGATCTTGAGTTCATACTCAATCACCTGAGTTTTGAGTTATGTTTCAAAATGATTTGATTTATCATGATCACTTTAGTATGTTTTGATTTCTTTGACTCCTCATATTATTTTTATTTTCTCCTAGCAACTTCATCTTCTTCAACATTTTCTTTGATGTCACCTCTTTATCCCTAGCCTCTTATGTTTATTTTTCTACTTAAGCCATGAAATATTTTTCCTTTTTCTATCATCTTCAATTTCTTATCACAAGTACAAAATGACCAATTTATCACTAAAAAATAACTAAAATTCACATATAGACAACAAATTTTGAGTCAAATACTAATAATAGCTAATTTATAGTATCTTATAACGTGACTAACTTTTAGTTATATTTCACTTAGACATTAATTGGTTGTATTGATGCATCATCTAGCATTATATTTAGTTGGTTATTTGGTCACTTATTTAATTATTGATTTAATAATTAATAGTCGCAATTAATGACCAAATACATGACTAAATATACTACTATATGAAAAGTCAAGGTAACCAATTAATGACTAAGTAAATATGATTAAATGTTGGTCACATTATAAGATATTGTAAATTAGCTACTATTATTCACCACCTCGAAAAAAATAGTGGTGTATATGAAAATCTTAGTTTTTTTTTTGTAAAAAATTAGTTAGTTGTAGTAACGATTTATCTCTTTTTGACAGTTTCGTATTCATTATATTTATTACTAATGTAATAATTTTATATTCATTTCATTTTCAATCATCATTATTATTCTATATAAACTACTAATTTAGTAGTTTTATATTCATTTTATGTGTATTCGTCATTATTATCAATATAAATTGTAAAGTATGATATTGTGAATAAATTTAAAAAATGTCATACAATATTCATGCTGATCAAATATGAATACACACGTGGATCATGGAAATTCACATTAATTAATTACAACACTAAATAATATCAAGCGCACACATATATAATTTGAACCATGTAAATTATATTATATGAAAAGTCAAGTATTGCAATATATTTGAGTTTCCAATTGAATATCCACCAATGGACTAGTATTGGTGCATGAAAAAAAATTGTCTCGATACTTTATAGGAGAATCATCCACATCAATAACTTTTCCAAATATTAAATTCCTTCTTCCTCCATCAGATGACTACATCCATCTAGTTTATCTTCGTATGTAATTATACTTGTGACCAAACATTATAATCCAATAATGAGTCGGTAAAACTAAAACAAATTAATAATGAATCATTATAACTTATCACCACCACTAGAAATCCATACTAGAAGCTAACATCTTGTCAAGTTGAGACACTATCTACATAACTAGTATAATGTACGATATTTACACATATTTATTCTCTACATCTTAAAATCCAGCTTATCAAAGAGTGTTTTTCATTTAAAAAATAGTCATTATATCCATAAACATAAGGCTAAATGAAACTACTCAATGATACATGCAAACTTCAAATAGACCAAGTATAAAAACCAACAGAACCACATTCCATTGGAAATCCAACTCACTCCAAGAGACCATACCCCAACTATATCATAACCTTACAATTTCAAATTATGTAGAAAGCACTTGACAAAGAAATCTAGGGATCCATGCTCTAACCTTCTCTTTTAATTTTTTTTTCAACTCTTTTTTCTAAAAAGAAATATCCTATGATGTTTGAAATGTACATCAATCAATGTGAAAAGGTTAAAATATAGTTCTTATCATGTTTTAGATGTAGATCAATCAATGTGCAAAGAGATCATCTCTAAATCAAAATCACTAAGCCTTTGATTTCTTTAGTTTATTGGTCATATTTGTATCTAGTATCCATAACCTACAATACATGCATTTTATGAGGATTATAAGAAAACATATCACTGAAAGCATGTTATTCCATCGAGTTAATTTGTAATGATTAACATAATAGGGATGAAATAAGATAATCTCTTATGCTCGACTTGAGTTATAAATGGGGTTTGGAAAAGTGACAAGTTTTGGCTCCATCTTGATGTCAAATACAATTACATTTGATGTTAGTAATGTATTTGTAATGGATGTTGCATGATCCAAACAACACCTAACCAATTCCTTTCAAGCATAGAAATTAAGAATGTTTTGTAGCATATATATTAACATCTTTTCAACATATATGTATTTAAAAACACAACAATGTCTAACCATCTATTCTCAAGCAAAACAATTGCACATGTTTTGTGGAAAAAATATCAATGGATTTTGAGCATATATGGAGTTAATAACAAACAATAAAATGACATATAACCATACCAAGTAAGAAACCAAACAAATGGAAATGAAAGAGAAACAATGAGAAACAACATGAATACATAATTGACACATGTTCTTGAATGCATGTTCATGTTAGAAATCATTGTTTAGTTATCCCTACACCAAATCTAAAGTTGGAAAAATCAAGGTCAATGTATAGCTGAAATTTTTGGAAACCACACCCACAAATTCATCAAGAAGGGAATTTTATTTTGGAGGGCCTTATGGAATTCTAAAGCTATATGAAGGGAAGGATTGGAGGATTTTCACTCATCAAAAGGATATTCTTATTTTGAGCAAAGTAGTCATTCAAGAGATTCAGAGATTTATCTCTTCAATGAATTTGATTAAGATGAATACCCAGATGCAAGGCCCAATTTCAAAGTAATGTAAAGAGGAGGGTCCTGTATATGGATAGGAAGGTGGCTAATTGGGTGAAGAGAGCCTTTATGAGGATATTTCCAACTTCTTTACAAACCAAGGCAGGGGAAGAATTTTCTAGTTTTGCTACTAGAGTAGATGACTTTTTAAACATGTCATCTTTGGATGAGGAGGAACATGAACCCAATTAGATGGTGCATTTGTCATCAAGAAAATGGTGTATAATGGAAAAATCTTGTCACGTGTTTCTCTTACAAGTGACAAACTCTGCATAAATAGAAGGAACTAAAGCAAATTTGGCTTCATTGATTTCTTGAAGTGCTACATGTTAGGATCATGGAAATTCAAGGATATTTTATATGTGCATTCAAAACTATTCCTTGTGTATTGTATGGGTGACAAATATACAAGTGGGCCTCATAAAGAGTGGGATGTGGTTCCTTAATCCTGTAACTTAGGACTCTCTCTTGTTTCTCTAAATATTGATGATCATGAAACTAGAAGCACATATTGCATTCCATGATCCACCACTAAACATGCATATTCTTAATTTTTTTTTATTAATATGAAAATGAGATAGGTATGTATTAGCTCATGAATAAATTTAGCACATGTCACCTTGGACCATATATATAGTCTGGCTTTGATATATAGCCTCATCTATAAATCTTGTTTTTGGATTTTCCATAATGTAATCATTAATGGGAGTTAATAGAGAAATGGGTTTCCAACTAATTGTCAATTATATGTATCATTATTATTTTCTTTCAAGATAGTGTCTTATTTATAAATAAATAAATAAATAAAACTAATTTTTTGAAATATTTATATTTTTAACATACAATGTTTTTTCCATTCCAAAAATTGTGGGAGTCACAATTCCATGAGATACCCATTAAAAAAATCATTTTCATGTTTTATGCAACTTAGTTTCCATTCTATATGGACTTCATTTGACTTGAAGATCAATGGATATAAGGACTTTATAGATTATGGAATTTTTCTTATCTCATAAACTAAGTTTTTTATTGGTTGCTTGTTTGGTAGACACAAGCTTCACATATGCTCAACTTGTGGTAAATAATACTCTCAAAAACACAATTTGTGGGAGTGTCAGATAGCCAGACGTCAACCTCAAACACAAGCCCCTTGTATTTTCAAGGGGTCGTTCATTAGAGGGTTGTATGGTTAATTTTGTATCTTTCATGGGCCTTCAAGATTTTCTGAAATTCACTGCCTTGTTATCATAATTTTGTAGGATCATGAAGCAGTCTAAGGGTTCTCCACTTATCAGATATGCCAAGACTATAGGTACTTATGCTTATTTAGATTGAATTTTAACTCTATTCTCACTGAGAAAATATTATGTCTAATATAAGAATTAATTTCAAATACACACACATACACACATACAAGAAGATTCATAAAAGATACATATCTTATGAAAACTATAAAATAATTTTGTGGAAGTGAAAAACAAGTGGAGGAGAACATCAGACCACAACCATTCACACATTTGCAAGAAATGGCCATAAAAATCAACATAGGAATAAGATGTCAATAGGTGATTGTTAACATAGTTGAAAAGATAACCCTTCTCCATTATATGCATAATCAACATTCCTCTAAATGATGGAACTTGTATTTTTCTTATCAAGGGTTGTGCTTAAAAGTGGTGGTTAAAGAACAAACCAATTAGTCAATATAAGCATGGTTGATATTTTTGTGACTTCAAATTGTATATGCATAGAAACACAAGACCTGATACCTAAATAATATTTCCAATCAATAATATTGGAGATAGGCTAGAGAGATAGAGGCCAAGCAAAAGCAAGTAGTCTAGTATACAATGCAAAAATGAAATTTTCGAAACAACATTTCATATTAATCAACAAAATGTCTTCCAATTTCGTAAATTGAGAAATTATTCTTTCTGTTTGTCCAAAGATTTTGCACAATTGGTTGTAAATATTATTGTACAAACAACTTAGCAGGTTACAAATAGCACAAAATGGGAAATGTCCTTAACATTTATTTGCAAGAGTTTGGACTTTGGATGAGGTAAAATCCTATATCAATTATTCCCTAAATCATTGCAATAGTCATAAGTAACTCACAAATAACTTCCTGATCTAGCATCTTCATGCAATTCTTCATACATTAATAAACAGAACTACAAGTTGTATAATCTAGAGTACTGAACATTTGGATCTCTAAGAGAAAAACATAAAATCCTGGAAGGAATCTAGGGAAATAATAATTTCCATTAAATTCCTAAAAATAATTGTTGATATCTTCATAGAGCAATGCATGTAACTAGGTACTAAGTATATTAAATAGGAGGGAAAGGGGGAATAACAGATCCATGACAATTATGCATATACTAAATATGATATTACTAAGGTAGAATTTACTAAATATTTAGAATTGGTTTTGATAGTGAAAATTTAAACTCACAAGTAGGAAACCATTGGAAGTAGTTATACATTACCACAACAACAATCAGTGTCTTCCTGAGCCTAGTTGTCAAGGACACTACAATATTTGAAAACAATGTTGGTTTCACAATTGAAAATTGGTAAACACACAAGACAAAGAGGAACATTAACTTCCAAAATTTTCAAAAAAATAATAGAACAACATGCTACCAAATATAAACGAAGAAAATATAATTTAAAAATGAATGATCCAATCATTTAGAAAACAAAACTAATCATCAAACCATAGTTTATAGAGTAGATACTAGCATAAAAATGTTATAGACTTTGCATCCATTATATCAGGATTACCAAACAAGAATAGAGTCTCTTTTCAAGATTATCTATAAGAAATAACCTAAAATACCAATTTAGTGAAAGAAAATGAACAAAAAAGAGAATCCAATAGAAATGGAATAGATTTATGCACACTTATTTTAGTCTAGAAACAATAATGTTTTACTGGTGTCACGTCCCCTCCCTCCCCTAGAGGAGAGAATGTGACCCAACTCTTCTACCTGAGTTACCTATCTCTGATTCTACGTTCGTATGATGATTCTCGGTTCTTTTTTTTTCTTTAAATATCTACACAAGCAAGAATTTATCCTGCTAACATTTTAATCCAGACTGCGTATAATTCTTTATCTTCCCCAATAATAGAGAGATCGAATGGTGGAGAATCATCCCACATAAAATCAACGATGTGGAGAGCTTCACTTGCGAAATAAAAAACATATCAAAATTTCACTCTCACACCCCGCATGCCGCATTGCGCATCTCGCATCCCACATGTGGAATGGCTGTTTCAAAGATCGAATTTGCGGAAATCAAAATTTACCATAAGTCATTTCTGCATCTTGCATCCCACAAGTTGTAGAAGGGAAATTGCGGAATGTAATTTTCTCCAACCAACATTTCTGCGGAGATCAAAATTTCCAAAGAACTTTTCTACATCCCGCATCCCCTAAGTTGCAAAAAGGTTAAATTTGCGGAATTTTTATCTGCTAATGAAAATTTCTATGTATAAAAATGATTTCCAACATCCAAGCCATCACCAATCCAGCCAATCTAAATTCATAGCAACTTAGAAAATTCATTGAAGTAATTACACACATAGATGCATCATTCGTGAAATATACAACTGGAACACAACACATTTCATTCAAGCATTCATCATTTCATATTAATTTACAAACAAGTAAAGTTGCAGGGATTGAAACACAAGAGATACTTATCTTTATCAAAATCTTGTCCCGCAACCAGCTATGTCTCTACAACTTTCCACCCAACCATAGGGCAGTGTGCTCATCAATATCTTAGCAACACTGCCACCCCCGTGCTGGGCATGATTTCCCCAAGGAATAAGGAATGCTAGCATACTTCCCCATAGCCAAGGATAAAATAAAACTCAGCGAAGCCAACACAGTTGGGTTTATCAGGCTTACAAAAGCTATGATTTACACATAGCCAAAGTTTATACAAGTCACATCCAAGCAAACAGATGGGTTTATTAGGCTACCAGCCAATCCAAGCCATCCTTCCAGTTGGGTTTATAAGGCTTACACAAACATTGGTTTACATTTAGCCAAAATTCACGTGAGACACAACCAAGCCAACATATGGGTTTATCATGATACCATCCAAGCCATCCTTCTAGTTGGGTTTATCAAACTTCCAAGGAGGTGGAAAGACTGATTGCTAAGCTAGTGTGCTCAAACCCACAGCTATGGAAACCTACACCGGATCTAGCCTGACTTCTAAACATTTGCACACCCAACACAAGGAAGCATCCCCTTCTCTAGGTTTATCAAGCAAGTCCAGACTCCATTTCCATTCTGAAATTAGTTTAGATGTCAAACGAGGATGTACACACAACGATCTTGGTTCTGGGATTAACAAAATGTAATAGAATCCAAGGAATACACACACACACACAACAATTATGAATTTCTAAGCATTGCATGAGCCATACCGACTACTGCAATTACCAAAAATGAAATTGTTTATTGGTCATTCAATTAAAAACCACAAATTGGATTCTGGGCATTCGCATTTCGGAAACGATTAACAGACAGGAAAATCATAAAAAAGGAAAAAACAATTCACAGAATAGGAAAAATTTGTGAAGGATCGAGACTCAGAGCGGTTTTGCTTGCTTGTTGTGTGAATTCTAGAATCCCCCTTTTTCCCAAAAAACATTTCACATAGTCCAAATCATGAGGGGAATGTGAAACGTGACTGCATGATGGAAAGGAAGGGATTTTTTTTTGTTTCCTTGCCCAAGAAAATTTTAAAAACGCTTTTCCCAGAAATGGTGCTCTATCCATTTCAAATTTCTTCCCACTCTTCCAATCCCCCCCTTATCCTTAGGAAAAATCATGCCCCTATCTCATTTTGTTGCATTAACAGAGCTGGCTGTAGGATTTTAATTAAAATTGCAAATTTAACATGATGTCCAAACTTATAACGTTCAACTAGCATAAAAACACCATCGGCCTAAATCTTAATCACTGAAACATGAACACTAAATCGATGGTTGGGATTTTTCCTTGAGCTCCACACCATGATTATTTACATCTTATTATTTAAATGAAAACAGGGTCAAAACTGGGGTGTTACATTCCACTCCCCCTTCAACAGCACTATACTAAGTGCTTTAC
This sequence comes from Pseudotsuga menziesii, assembly GCA_001517045.1. Classification (NCBI taxonomy): domain Eukaryota; kingdom Viridiplantae; phylum Streptophyta; class Pinopsida; order Pinales; family Pinaceae; genus Pseudotsuga; species Pseudotsuga menziesii. The sequence continues at coordinate 118,657 of LPNX010003380.1, forward strand.
AACATTGAACAAAAAATGCTTTGCTGGTACTGCCCTGAGCAATCCACAGAATTGAACAAAAACATATGTGCAGTGGCATGACATCCTCCAGCTCCCACGTAGCTTCCTTAGGATTGTAATGTTCCCATTGCACCTTTACCTATCCTATTGCTCAGTTCTAGAGCATTGTGACCTTCCTGGCGAGGATACGCATAGGCTTGGTTTGGAACTCTCTCTTTGGTTTGTCTTGCATCACATCCCAATTTATTACATGGTTAGGATCATGTACATATTTCTTAAGAAAGCAAACATGAAAGACATTATGAGCCCTAGTTCTAGCAGGAAATGCAAGTTTATATGCAACTAGTCCTATTCTTTCAAGCACTTCAAAAGACCCACGGCATCTAGGAAACAACTTGGCACAAATCCCAAGCTTCAAGGAACTTTTCTTTTCCTTCACCCTGAGGTAAACATGGTCCCCAATACTGAACTCTTTGTTCATCCTATGCTTATCTGCATAGATTTTCTATCTATCATGGGCTGCCTTTAGATTTTGTTTTATTTTTAAATATTCCTGCTCCATCTCCTTGAGCAATTCTAGACTGATCACAACTCTGTTCACTGGGTTATCCCAAGTTATTGGTGTTCTGCATCTCCTTCCATACAAAGCTTCATATGGACTCATCCCCAAGGATGCTTGCTGTCCATTGTTATAAGAAAATTCTACCAGTTGTAAATAGTCTTCCCACTTGGATGATTTGTCCATCACATACATACGAAGCATGTCTTCAAGAATTTGGTTAAATCTATTGGTCTGTCCATCAGTCTGAGGATGGTAGGCAGTGTTGAAATTCAACTTTGTTCCCAAGTCTGCAAACAATCCTTTCCAAAATTTAGAAGTGAACTTAACATCTCTGTCAGAGACTATTGCCTTAGGCAATCCATGCAATTTAAAAATTTATTTCATGAAAATCTTGGGAATATTATCGGTCTTATGTGTGGACTTTACTGGTATAAAATGCGTTGCCTTCATCAACTTGTCCACCACAACCATGATGGAATCATGTTGTCTCCAAGTGATTGGAAATCCTATAATAAAATCCATGGAAATAAATTCCCATTTCCATTCTGGAACCGAAAAAGGATGTAACAAACTTGTTGGGTGTTGATGCTTCACCTTTACCTATTGACACTTCATGTACCTTGAAATATATTCAGCCATGTCCTTCTTCATTCCTAGCTAGAAGTACTACTTCCTTGCAGTAATGATTGTCTTCTGATATCTTGGGTGACCAGAATATGGATTTTGATGGATTTCATCCTTAACAACCCTCCTCAACTCTGCCACATTTGGAATATACACTCTGATCTTATAAGTAAGAAGTCCATCCTCTTCTAACTTATAACCTTCATCTTCAGCATTATGTTTAATAATCTACTATCTCAAATCTGATTGGAAAATACTAATAGATGCCACATGCATTTCTTGTACTTTCCTGCTGAGTGCATCAACTACCTTATTCTCCTTACCTTTTATGTGTTTGATTTCAAAATCAAACTCACATAAAAATTACAGCCATATATCTTTCCTTGCATTTAGAGTAGGATGATCAAACAAATATTTCAGACCACAGTGGTCTGTCCTCAACTCAAATTTTCTGCCCATCAAGTAATGCCCCTACATCTTGAGAGCATGTACTATGGCTGCAAGTTCCATATCATGAGTGGCATAATTCCTCTCATGCTCCTTCAGCTTTCTAGATTCATAGCATATCACATGGTTGTCTTGCATAAGAACTCCTCCAAGTCCTTAACCACATGCATCCATACATACCACAAAATCTTTTTCTGGGTCTGCAACTTTCAAGATTGGTGCATTGGTGAGAAGATACTCTAACCACTGGAAACTTTCTTCATGCTTTGAGGTCCATTCGAACTTTATCCCCTTCCTTTGCAAAGAAGTGATAGCATGTGCAACCTTGGAGAATCCTTCAATGAATCTCCTATAGTATCCTGTAAGCCCCATAAAAGATCTTACCTCTGTCACATTCTTTGGAGTAGGACAATTCTTAATAGCTTCAATCTTGTCAGGGTCCACAGATATACCCTCTTCTGAAATATTTTGACCCAAGTACTGAAATCTATATTTATAAAAGTCACACTTACTCAAATTTGCATACAACTGGTGTTCTCTGAGCAATTGCAATGTTAGTCTCAAATGTTTTTCATGATCTTCTTTAGTATTAGAATAAATAAGAATGTCATCAAGGAAAAAAAGAACAAACTTGTCTAAATACTTGTTGAAGACACTATTCATAAGGTACATAAATGTTGCTAGTGCATTTGTGAGACCAAATGGTACCACTACAAACTCATAATGTCCATACCTTGTTCTGAAGGCTGTCTTATGAATTTCTTTGTCCTTGATTCTCACCTGATGGTAACCAGACCTCAAGTCAATATTGGAAAATACCTTGGCTCCTTTCATTTGATCAAATAGGTCATCAATTCTCGACAAGGGATATTTGTTCTTCACCGTGACTTTGTTTAGCTACCTGTAATCAATACACAATCTGAGTGTACCATCTTTCTTCTTTACAAATAGAATGGGTGCTCTCCAAGGAGATACACTTGGACTGATATACTTTTTCTCCAACAATTCTTTTAAATGCATCTTCAGCTCTAATATTTTTGGTGTACTCATTATGTAAGGTGCTTTGGACACTGGTTCTGCTCCTGGAACAAGCTCAATCCCGAAATCGATGTCTCTCTTTGGAGGAAGCCCTGGAATATCATCAGGAAAAAAATATCTAAATTCTTGCAACACGTGATAGTCTTCCAACTTGAGATTTCCATTCCTTGCTACCTCCTCAATATGGGCTGCATACAACTGAAAACCTTTTCTACAAAACTTCTTCAATTGCATCGCTGAAATCTGCCTGACAGAAATTACCTTTGGTATGCCTTTTATAACTATTGGGTTCCATTCTCCATCCATGTATTCAAAAGTTTTGTTATAACATTCAAGCTTCACCCTATGAGATTCTAACCAATCCATTCCAATGAGAACATCATAGGAACTGAGTGGTAGAATGTTCATATCTACGCAAGTGCTCAATCCATTCATCACCAATGGACATTTCTCCACCACTTCATTAATGTTTCTCTTAGTTCCAGTGGCTAGCTGAACTAACCATGACTTGATATTCTTTGCTTTCATAAGAGAACAAACCTCCACTACTCTAGGAGAAATACAACTGTGAGTAGAACTAGGGTCAATCAAAATAGAATTATATTGCTAAACAATCTTACCTGCAACTTCAACCACTGTTGACTGGTGATTTTCCTGGCAGTCCTCCAGGGCTGCATAAATTCTAGGTACAACCCTTGCTACTTCTCCAACTATTTTTGCCTCTTGAATATTGTATTTTTCCCTTGCATTCTCATTCTCCAGTGGACAGAACCTATGCAGATGGGGTCCTCCACTTTCCAACATTGGAGAGGATCTTTGTTCTGCTACGGTTCTCTTGTATTTTCTCCCACTACTCTGGATGGTTGCTTCTCAACTTGAAATGGTTGCTTCTACTGATTCCATACATTAGGAGGTTTGAAACCTCTCTTCCTATGATCAGACTTCTCATTCATCTTGTTCTTCCACTCCTTCTGGTAGTTAGGTTTTCTCTTGCTTTGCTCGTAGCAGTACTTATCTTTTCTTGTTGCCTCTTCCGTAGTTCTGGGTTCATAGAACTCAATTCGGTCTTTGTAGGAATGAGGAAATCCACTCAGAAAGAGATGGATTTTTACCTTCTCATCTTTAATATACCTGACATACCTCAATAGTTCCAAGAACTTGTTTTCATATTCCTCCATAATCTACTGTCCCATTCTCAGCTCATGGAATTCTTTGATTTTAGCATCATAGTACCGGTCAGAGAGGTACTTCTACTTGAAATATTTCTGGAACTATGTCTAGAAAATATTTCTTTAATTTATCTTCTTTACTTTCCTAAAGTGTTCCCACCACATAGACGCTCTTGCTGTCATATTGAAAATGGATACTTGAGCTTTCATATTTCCAGAATAATATTGGAATTGGAAATATTTTCTTCTTCCCAGAAGCCAAGCTTCAGCTTCTTGACCAGTCTTTACCTCACCATTGAAGGTAGGTAGCCTTTCCTTCCTAAATTCATCTCATGAGTGGTTTTGGTAACGCCTCTTCCTCCTACCCCTGTGAGATGAAGTGTCACATGCCCCAATTTGCAAAACAATTTAATGTCATTGAGGAACATTATGTTATATTTTATGATAAAGTTTGTAATTGATGACCCAGTGGATTCAAGGATAATTAATGTATTGAAAAATATTTTATTAAAAAATAAATAAATGATGAGACAATAGCATAGGGAAGTTGTTAAATGAGTGTTAATTGGTAACTTGGTGGAGGATACTGGGTGGAGAGTATACTGACAAGTAGCAACATCCTCAAACTACTTCTAACTATTGCAGGTGGCGACATCCCTATAATTGTGGTGATGATTCCCCAAGAAAGTGGATTAGGAGCAGGCAGCTCATTAAGTAAACACTGACCTAGAAGAGCTAGGCATTGATATAAAACTTCCCATTGAAGACAACTGAGGCTGCTCATTCTGGAATTGTGATCATTCTGTGTGAATGAAGTGCACATAAGAAATTCGATGGAGGGGACTTGTTGAATTGATTTTGAGGGGTTAAATGTTGAATATTGAACTTGTGCAGCTACTCTAAGCTGAATTTCTTACTACTATGAGCAGGGATAAATTACTGTTGTATATCGAGTCAAGTGACAGAGGATCTCAAGATTACATCCTTCACCTAGTACTCTACCAGGAGGACCAGGAAACAGCCTCAGGGGTCCTGAGAGATTGCAAGCTAAGCTTTATACAGGAGTTGGTTGGGAGGAACAACCTCCTTAAGTTCTTGTCACCTCACGAATTGATAGGTTCTATTTGTTTAGGTTTATTTATAGTTTATCTACTATTTTCAAAAGAAAAAAAAATTACAAGTTTTTTTTAGATATGCATATTATTATTTAATTAGGGTTTATGAAGAAGAAAGAGCATTGTTTATTGACAAAATTAGTGATTGGAAGATTATATTTAAAATAGTAGAGATTTTGCTAAGTGAAAGGTGACTAGAAAAGAAATTACCAAACTGTATTTTTCCACGCCTTTTATAAGGCAGTACTCTAGTACAGTTGGTTGCTTAAGTTAGATGAGAAGATTTGTTTATTAAATCTGAATGAAAAATGCAAATGATTACTTCTATGGTTTTATGTGAATAATTTTCATAAATATAGTTGTACTTTCTATGTCTACTGAAAGTAACTATATTATCTAATTACAAGAACAAAAAAAGTAGATTATAGAATAATCACTTGTAATTATAATATTTACAGAATTATTACTAGTATTAACACTTAGTACAAATACAATAAATAAATATTAATAAACAAATATAGGAACAGTAAAAGTGGTATTTAGGGTTTAACCTAGTTAGTACTTCTTAGGTCATTATAATAATTTACTCAAATTTACAATTAAACTCTGTTCTGAAAACACAGATGTTTTTACTGCAACCCTCAAGAATCATCTAGGGTTTATCAGAAATATGATTTATCTCTGAAAACAGTTTTTCTTACTTTTTATTCTTAATATAAAAACTAATAGCAGTAAATAATTATTGTTAAAAATAAAATAAATACAGAGCTAAATTTATTTTTGAGAAACCATTTAAATACAGAAATGTAGGTTATCCTTTAATAATAACCTTTTAAGAGAAACAAAACATTTTATTCACCTAATAACACTACAAATTTAAATAGTAACAATTACTATAAACCGTTAATTATAAATGTAAATTTAAATTAAATAACACTATAAACAATTAAACAGAGATGAAATAGAGTAAGCAATAATGGCCTATGGCCTTTTATAACATCTGTCGAGGCTTAAGCGTGCTTAAAACAATTATACATGTTTAAACAGAAGTAGTAAACCAAAATTTCAACCATTACTTTTCATATTAAGTGAAAAACCCTTTGTTTGTCACAAGAATCGCTGAATGAACAGTCTTTTCTTTTCGAGCAAAAACCACTTAAAATTTCAAGTAACCACCTAGTGCTCAAAACTATAAAGTCACGGCTTATGTTTAGTATGTAAAACAAAATGATTTTACATCTTCCGAGGCCGTAAAGGATCTTTCACAAAAACCCTAAGTCACGGCTGCATTAGCCTTTAAACTCCTTGCACATAATAACCTCTTTTGTTTTAGAATAGTATATAAAAAAAACAACAAGAAGAAATAACCTAACAAGTAAACCAAGGTTGAGCCATAACTAGCACAATGAAGCTTCTTATCTTTTCTACCACCACCACACAAATGCAGGAGAAACCCTCAGTACAACTGGGGCTTACCAGGTTTTGCATGGCCGAAGGTTGGAGGGTTGTGCTAGTAGCTAACGTCAAAAGATGGGAGAGAAACCTGTGCAGAAAACTGTAATAGTTATAACCTTGTAATGTATTTTGAAAATTTTAAACCTTTCATGAAATTTTTTTTTCTTGATGGGAAGTTACCTGGAAATGTTCTCGTTTGGAGAAACCATGGAAACAAGCCACAATAGATAGCTCAATGGCATCTCGGAGGGTAATTCTGAAAGCTAAGAAGACGTCGAGTGCAACTGTAGACTTTGAGCCATGAATTGGAGGAAATGAACACCATGACAGGAGTTCTCCAACAAGAACAAGAACAAGGAATAGTCAGGTCTTAAAACTCTTTCCACTGTGTCTTATTAGAATGAAACTCATAATCCTTAATATGGTGACGAAAAATTTTCCTGTGCACTTTATCCACAACAGTCTATAACCAATAAAAAACAATTTATGTTTCTCACCAAGTCGAGTTAGCAACAATTTTGGAAACTTGGAGGTCAAAAAGGAGCCATGGCAGCCACGAGCTCACATCTTGGCCGCACCAATCGAAGGAACTCTTGCAACACAAAATGAAGGGTTAGGGATTTTGTTATAAGTCAAATTAACCAATGAAGTAGACACCCCTACGTGTCCACTGAAATATTTCATCATTGTGGGTTGTAAGTCAATAGTTAAGTATGCAGTTCCAATCTGCATAAAAATCATTACAAATCAAAAACAATAATCATTTAAACAATGTAATATATTGATTGCTAATAATGTAATATACCATGATCATCTCGATTCCTGGTTTATCAACCATAGAAATAAGAAATGGTTTTTCTTTTAGGGTATTGATATAGGTCAAGGTGGGGTAATTTCTTTTGCTAACTGTGTTTTATAAAACATATGTAAAAGACATACTTTTAATATTAAACTATATTAAGAAGGAAATTTAATTATTCCTTGAAGTATCCTTTCGAACTTCTAGAGTTGGAGAGTAAATGTCTTACTAGGGCCAAAGAAATTATAATATCTCTTATAAACCAACAACCTTATTTCGAGAGATTCACAAAAAAACCTTGTGTAAAGGTGTAGTTTATAGCTAAAAGGTACACCCAGAATTGAGGTGTAAGATACAAATAAAAAGAATTCAAAGTAAAAACTGTAAAAGTTTGCAGAAGAATTCTTTCAACTGGGAAGAGAATCTTGGTCCAATTCTCTTATTACATTGTGTAGTTGGGAATACAAGTGAGTGTAGTCCATAGAATTATATAAGAGTCTCAATTGTAATTCTAACATCCAAATAATGAGTAAACAGTTAAGAGTCAAAATAGTTTTGTTTATATATTGAGGAAGCATTTAATTATAAAACCCTAGGTTAAGGGTAAATGTGATATACATCTAATGAGTATGATGACTTAAGAACCCTTAGAAACAAAAATCTTGGATAAGATAGACTTGATTTATAGTTCAATAGTATAGAGTATTTCTTTTATGTTTACAAAATGATTCAAATACTTATGATCAAAACCAAACTCCAATGTTTTGACTAATCTAAGCAAAAGTGTGAGTACTATCTTTCTTCCTATTTAAACTTTGGAGCACAATTAATATAAGCAAAAGTACAATTATTCTTTAGAAATAATCTTAATCATCCAGTTGATTTGATTTCATTTTGAAATTATTTGGTCATGCATTTTAACCCATGCATATGTAGTTTTGTTTTAACATCTTTATGGAGTTTGGACAACTTTAATAAGATCAATGTTACCTCTTAGAAAGACAAGATGAAATTAACCATTCTAATTCTAGCATCATATTTATGCTAGTGAAGTATCTTTCTTGACCTCGGGATATATATATATATATATATATATATATATATATATATATATATATATATATATTTACTGGAACAAACACTTACCTGTTAGAACCTGTAAAGAACCATAAGTTCCACTGTGTTAGCTATAAGCTAAGTAAGCCCCAATCACACCTAATAAATTTTCCCTACTTGACAAAAGAAAACAATAACATACTTAGCATTAGTAAAAGATAGATTTCTTTTCTACTTTCTGGAAAATGCAACTGCTAGGTTGAAGCAGTACTAACATCGTATTTAAAGATAAGCCTTTAAGTTATACAGAACCCTTTAAAGAAGTAATCTTCATTTCTCTTGCAAATTGTTTAATTATCTTCTAACAGTTAGTCGTTCATTAGCATTGACATTTGACATTTTATGCCATAGGAAAATTTTTAAATTTTTACGATTTTTTGAGTTATTACATGTGGTATCAGAGCACAAGGTTCAGACACTAGGCCTGAATGTGGCTCAACTTGAAGAAATGAAATAGTAAATTTAGACAAGTATACTGATGTTATTTTCTTTTGAATGATATTTCCAGAGAATTTTTTTTCTGAGTTAACCACACGTATGGATAGATTGGAGGAACATGTGGATGAGGAGTCTCCTTACATTGAACGAAATAATTTTGAAAGAGAACCTATACAAGAAGAGATAACTAATAATTCTTCCAAACTACTACAAACAGTTAAGGAACTAAGAACAGAGATGGAATCGGTCAAAAAAGAAAATGAGAGAATTCTAAGAACTCACAAGGAGCTAAATCAGATTTTGATGGAAAGATTTCATACCGAGGAAAAAGATAAAAGAACTGAGTCTCGAGATATGGGTTATCAGCATAAAGATAAAAATACTAAACAAATTAAAATCGAAAGTAGCTCATATTTTGAAGTGTATGGTGATTCACATAAGCAAAATTTCCAATATACTAGTGACAGTAGTGAAGATAATCATCATACTAGGAAGATAACGTTTAAACCTTACAAAGAAATCTCAAGGGAATTCAAGAAAATCAAGCCACCAAACTTTAATGGTGAAACTAATAAGGGGGAAGAGGCAGAATCTTGGCTGTCGAGGATGAAGAAATACTTACAAATTTATAACTACTCTAATCAACTGAAGGCCAAGATGGCTATTTATATTTGGTGGCAGGACCTAAAAAGAGTAAAAGGTATAAGGGAGAAAAATATTAATTGGAGTACATTTAAGAAATATTTCAAGAAGAAATTTTTATCTGAACAATATTATGAGGAGAGGGCTAAGGAATTTTATGAGCTAAAACTGGGAACAATGAATATGAAATAACTAAATAGTAAATTTTTAAGTCTTCTTAGGTATGTGCCGTATACTGTGGACAAGAAACGCAAGGTACATCGGTTTCTTAGCTGTTTTCCTTATCATATAAAAGACAGGATTGAGTATGACAATCTGAAAAGTTTAGAAGAAGCAATGAGAAAAGCGAATTTCTGTTATGAACAGAATCATAAAAAGGAAAGTATGACCAATTGGAAGGCCAAAAGAAATAACAACTTTGAACAGAAAAAGAAAGGTTTTGTGCCTAACCGAAATTTTAAGAGTAGTAACACCAAAAATTTTCCTGGTAAAAATTTCAAAGGGAACAAAGGTAATTCATAGACCGATTCAAATAATCAAAGGAATAAATAATCTACTAACAACCATAGTAACTATACCAAGAATTTTGAATGAAAGGAACCAATAAAGTGTTGGGAGTGTAATGGTTCACATTATGCATCAGTTTGCCCCAACCGAAAGAAGACTGTTAGCAATATACACATAATACAAAAGGATATGACTATTGGTGATATAGTGAGGACAATGCATAGGATCAACGTAGCATTGGAGAACATGCAAGCAGATTATCAAACTCCCATGGTGGAAGTGGAAGGTAAGCTAAATCAAATACCTATCTCTATTTTAATCGATCCAGGAGCTAGTTTAAGTTATATTTCTCCTAATTTAGTATAAAAGTGTAAGCTCTCAGTTGAAAATTTTGCAAGATCTTGGTTAGTTCAGCTAGCTACTAGTGCAAAGAGAAAAGTAATTAGCTTTGTTAAAAATTGTGCAGTAACTATGGATCAGTTTGAAACCTTTGTTAAGCTTAATGTGTTACCTTTAGGTTCATATGATATGTTAATTGGTATGGATTGGTTAGAACAACATAGGGTAGTCCTAAATTGCTTTGATAAAACCTTTACTTGCATAAATAATGATGGAAAGGTAATAAATATAAAAGGAATCCCTAGTAAAATAGCCATAAGGTAGATTTATGCTTTGCAGCTTAAGAGCGTTGTTTAGAAGGGCTGTAAAGATTTTGCAGTAATAGCAATTAATGAAGAAAATACTAATTACAGAGATAAATTAAAACTAGAAGATATTCCAATTTTAAGGGAATATTCAGATGTATTTTTGGAAGAAATTTCGGGACTGCCTCCGAAACGGGAATTAGATGTTACTATTGATCTGGTAACTGGTGCAGTGCCCAGCTCAAAAGCCCCTTATCGAATGAATATAATAGAGTTAAATGAACTTAAGTTGCAGTTAAAAGAACTCATTGATAAGAATTACATTAGACCCAGTGTGTCTCCATGGGGGGCACCTGTTATCTTTGTTAAGAAGGACGGAACTCTCTGACTATGTATAGATTACCGTCAATTGAATAAAATGACTATCAAGAACAGATACCCATTACCCTACATAGATGATCTGTTTGATCAGCTACGTGGAGCAACGGTGTTCTCAAAGATTGATTTACGATCTAGATACCACCAGGTCAAAATCAAGGATGAAGACATCTTTAAACCAACTTTTAGGACCCGGTATGGTCATTACGAGTTTGTCGTTATTCCATTTGGGATTACTAATTTCCCAACTGTTTTTATCTGTCTGATGAATAACGTAATGCATAAATATTGTTTTTATGTGGTCGTATTTATTGACGACATCTTAATTTACTCAAAGTATGAAGAGGAACATAAAGAACAGTTCAAATGGTCTTACAAGAGTTATGAGAACATCAACTATATGCAAAATTTAGTAAATGTGACTTATTTAAGGATAAAATTCACTACCTGGGTCATGTGGTGACTAAAGAAGGAATTTCTGTCGACCCCAAAAAGATAAAGGAAATCGAGGAATGGCCAGTACAAAAATACGTAACTGACATCCGATCATTCATGGGGATTACTGGTTATTATCGAAGATTTATTGAAGGGTTTTCAAGAATTGCAAATCCTATAACCTCTTTGCAGAAAAAAAAAAGGGAAGAAATTCGATTGGAATCAGAAGTGTGAAGACAGTTTTAAAAAGTTAAAAACGTTATTAACCATTGCACCAATTCTAATAATTGTTGACCCTAATAAATATTTTATAGTATGTACTGATGCATGTAATGATGGTTTAGGTGGATTTTTAACTCAGGAAGGACATGTTGTTGATTATGAGCCTAGGAAGTTGAAGGTTCATGAGAAAAGTTATGCGACCTATGACTTAGAGTTAGCTGCTGTCATACATGCCTTAAAAATGTGGCATTATCATTTAATTGGAAGGAATTTTATATTAATGACAGATAATAAAGGATTGAAATGTTTGTTGGAGCAACCCAACTTGAATGCTAGAAAATCTAGGTGGCTAGCTTTTCTTAGTGAATACGATTTTGAACTTCAACATATTAAAGGAAAGAAGAATAAGGTTGCTGATGTATTAAGTAGAAATGAAAAACTAAATTTTACAGCAGTCATCAGCACTTATAAGACAAAATTGGAAGAAAAATTAGAAGATGGAATAGAACAAGATGAAAATTATCGAAAATTACAATCAAAGGTCAGAGAAAATTTAATAGAAAGTCTAAGTACAGGGTACAGCTTGAACGGAAAAGGATTATTATTTTATAAGGATATATTATAAATACCTAATGTACCTAAGATTAAGCTGTTAATTTTAAATGAAGTTCATAAAAATCCTTATTCAGGGCATCCGAGTTATCAGAAAACCATAAACATGCTAAGAAAGGATTATTTCTAGCCAAACATGAAAAATGAATTGGCAGAATACATTGCCAAGTGCTTTGAATTTCAGCAAGTAAAGACTGAACATCAGCATCCAACTGGGCTACTTCATCCATTGCCTATTCCTAACTGGAAATGGGAGATAATTAGCCTTGATTTTATCACGGGACTATTGATGTAATTGTAACTTCAGAATGTATTCACTTGTATTTCTTATCTATTGTAACCCGATGTTTATTTTGGGATGTACTTGTGTCATGTCATGCCAATTCATTGTGGACAACCCTCCTATTGTCTAAGGGTTAAAGTCCTCGCAGTTCTAGGGCACTAGGGTTATTAGACCCTCCTAGAGAAGTCGGCCCTAGTAGGGTTTTAGTCATGTTGGGAATTAGTATAAATAGAGAGTTGGCATCTCTATTTATCACACACTCATCCACACACAGTTGTAGCGCATAGATGAGGAAGAGAAAGAAACTGGGGCAAGGAAGAAAGACGTTACTATTGTTGGGAGATCATCTTATTGTTTTGTGGTTTTACTTTTGGTGCTGATTCTATCTCTAAGGAAGTTACGGGGTTTTCTCCATTTATGGTTTCCTCAAGGAAAAACACTATGCTCATTTTCTCTTGTGTTTGATTTCTATTCTTGTTATTCTCTCAATTAAAGATCCTAATGATATGCTAGCTTAATGTTTAAAAAATCTAACATGGTATCAGAGCTAACCTGAGAAGAACACACTGTGTAGCTACGGGAACTAGGGATTCATACTTTATGGATCTCTCTCCACATATTTTCAGCAAAATAAGGTTGGAATAACTCTCCTCCATAGGCCGCATCTTTCCGTAGAAGTAGAATCCAATTTTGAGGTTTTTCATTTTTGGACCCGACACTAATGCCAGAAATTAGAGATTTTCACAGAAGTGGAATTTTTCAGTGAGCCCAGGCTTGGATTGATCTCCTCCCTAAAATTGAAGTTAGGGATCAAATTCAAAGAATTCGGTTGGACAAAACTCCGGAAAAGCAAAAACCCTAATCAGCTCCTAAACTAGCACTGCAGGATTTCAGCTCCAAATCCAGATCTGACATCTTGACCTGGTAAGATATAAATTTTTTGTATTTCCATTTGAGGCTCTCAGTTAAGATGTCTCATCATACCAAGATTGATGAAAAGCTTGAGGGAGCTGATAACTTCCGAGCCTAGAAGTATAGGATCTCCCTGGTCCTAGAAGAAAATGTGTTGGACTCCTATATGAGTGAGGAGGCTCCAATCCCAGAGGGAGATGAAGCAAAGGAATTACATAAGAAGAAGTTGGTTATGGAAAAGAGGATCATTGCTAATTCTATCAAGGATCACCTCATACCACAGGTGTCCTCCCTCAAGACACCTAAAGCTATCTTTGATGCCATAACCAAATTATTTGAAGGGAAGAACATAAACCGGAACATGACTCTGAGAAACCAACTGAAGAATGTGAAGATTTAGAATGCAGAAACAATCCAGTCTTACTTCACAAGAGTTTCTTAGATCAAGGAACAACTAGAAGTAGTAGATGAAGAAGTGGAAAATGCAGAGATTGTAATGACCACCTTGACTGGTCTCCCCAGATCATGGGACTCCTTTATTCAAGGAATCTGTGCTAGAAAGAATTTAGTCAAGTTCAGCAGACTATGGGAAGAGTGCTCTCAAGAAGAAGATCGAATAGCAGCTCGAGAAGAAAAGATGGGAAGTGAATATCAAGCTCTCACAATTCACTCCAAGAAATCCAGAAGAAGTTCTCATCACCCCAAAGGTAAGTCCTTTTATAAAGATAACTCTAGAAAATATTTGTCTAAGATCAGATGTTATACATATGACGAGAAAGGACATTATGCTAGAGAATTTCCTAGAAACAAAAATGTCTCTCACAAGAAGAAGGGAAACAAGATAAGACATCATGCTCATGCTGCAGAGGATGATGAACCTTCATCAAAGAGAACCAGATATGAAAGTGAAGATTCTTCAAGTGAGGAAGAATATGTTTTGATTTCTGCTCTCATGGGAAACATTACTCATGGAAGCAATGATTGGCTTATAGATAGTGGGGCTTCCAAACATATGACAAGATTCAAGGAATCCTTTTTGAAACTTTCAGAACATGAATCACCTCACAAGGTGAAGCTAGGAGATGACTACCAGTATCCAATAAAAGGTAGTGGGGAATCCTCCTATAAGCTAGACTCTGGAAATTCTATGACAATGAAGGAATTATTGTTTGTACCAGTACTCAAGAAGAACCTCCTCTCCATATCTGCATTAGATGCAAAAGGAATGAGGGTTGCATTCATTGATGGTCAAGTCATCATGTGGCCAAAAGGAAAGACTATCAATGATGCAGTAGTGATTGGGGAACAAGAAGGAGGATTATACAAATTGAAGGGCCATCCAGAACAAGCCTTGGTCCATGACACAGTAGAGCCAAATTAACTTTGGCATAGAAGGCTTGCACATGTGCATTACAGGGCACTACCACTTGCAATCAAAGCTATTGAAGGTCTTCCAGAAATTCAAGCAAAACATGATGGGTTCTGCAAAGGATGTGCGAAAGGAAAGAACAAAAAGAAGACATTTCCAAGTAGTGAGAGAAAAGCAAATGAAATCTTAGAAGTCATCCACTCCAATGTATGTGGTCCAATGTCATCAAGTTCACTAAGCAGGTATGTATACTATGTTTCTTTCATTGATGACGTTTCTAGGAAGACATGGATCTACGTCATGAAGAACAAAGATGAAGTATTCAACAAGTTCAAGGAATTCAAAGCCTTGATCGAGAACCACACTGAAAACAAGATCAAGACCTTTTGATCAGATAATGGCGAAGAATTCATGTCAAATGAATTCAAAGAGTTATACAAATACTCAAGGATTAAGAGGGAGTTGAAGAAAAGAACTATCATGGAAGCCACAAGAGCTATGCTTCATGATCAAGATATGCCCATGCATCTTTGGGAAGAAGCTTCCAGAACAGCGGTGTATGTACAGAACCGTATTGTTATCACCAGATTTGCTCCAACAAGATTTCAGTTTCTGGCAGCATCCAAATGTTAAAGTGACCACTCAGATTTCAATTTGAATATCGAGATCAGATAGAAAAGCAATCATGATGGCACTCATGTGGAACAAAAGTTTACAATTTGTTTGTTTTGATGAATTTGTAGAAAAGGAAAAAGCACGGTGCCTTAGTCGTATTGTTGGTGATCCCTTTAGAAAAGGTTTTGAGCAATCTGTTGAATTTTGCAGACACTATGTTCTCACAAGGAGTATAAGAGAGCACCTATAGAATCTTGCAAGGGCTGTTTTTATTCGTAGATATCCCGTCCTATTACAAGGCCCAACCTATTCTGATTTTTCTCTTTGTAGGATTGATGCTGGAGCTGTCATGTGCCATATATCAACAGTAAATTTAGCATACTCAATACTCTAGAGTGCCTTTTGTTTTCTGTTATGGAATCTTAGAATCAGATCGATATTAGTCATATTAACCTGGAAGGAAATATTCCATGAGGATATGCTTCAGAGGACTTTGAAAAACTCTATCATAAACCCAAATCAGTATTTTCTTTTCAAGATTCAAACAGATTTAGAGCATCCATCAGATTGTGATCGAAGTACCAGGCCCTTAATCAGGATCGATACCACTAATATGTGTATTGGTGTGATTTGGATCAAAGCTTGGGTTCTAAATTTTGTGGATGCCTAATACTTGTGGACTATATATAGAAGCATGGCAAAGGATGTAGTTAATGAAGCCATTAAGTTTGGGAAGTTGAGCCCATCAAATGACTGTGTAACAGCTCATCTCAAAAATTGTTGGAGGAGATCAATGGGACCCTGTATCCTTTATAGAACTTGCACAGCAGTATGTTCACATGAAGAAAACACAGCTCCAGTAAGTCAATATTCTCCCTCCTCAAGGCATAATGAGAAATCTTGTTATCCTGGGATTAAAGACTCACTCTACATAGCTGTTCCAAAAGCTACTATGTTTCAGTATGTACATCTCATCAATTAGTGATTGAAAATAATATTTTCAAGTAAAGGCTCCAGATGGAAAGTTTCTTTTCCTCAAGCGGGTTTTGCTGGTACAGAGAAGATACATTTATTACAAGCAATTATTCAGTAGTGGGATTATATTCAAAGGGTACACCGCTGTCTGCAGCTCCTATTTGACTGTTGATACATGCATTGACAAGGTTATGGAATTGGAGATAATAGTAGAAATCAACTGCTCCTCTCAACCTAATATGGAGAATAGAATCAATAATATGTGCATCATAGATGATTCAAATCCCCATAAGCCTGATGTGTGCATGGCAAATTTGTGTGTGGTATCCTCGCATACAGTTAATTTACAAAGTGAGTGGGCCTCTGCTAAAATGGCTAACAAAGTTTGTTTGGCTCAGTATTTTTTCCAAGTGACAGGAGTGAAATTCAACCCTAACAGTATTTTTGATATTCAAATCAAACGTATCCATGAGTATAAACGACAAATTTTAAATATTTTGGGTACCATATATCGATACAAGAAGGAGATGAGCTCAAAGGAACTCAAGAATGTGGTACCACGAACTGTCATGCTTGGTGGGAAAGCATTTGCAACATATACCCAAGCTAAGAGGATTGTGAAACTTGTGAATGATGTAGGGGCTATGGTGAATAGAGGAACCAGTTAAATGCATCATAGGAAGCATCTAGTGGGAAGAGGATTTCTGTCAACGACTTTGTGATAAAGGCTGCTGCATTAGCTCTTCAGAAAATTCCTCAATGTAACATCTCAGGGACACAATGGTGTATACGATAGATTTCGTTGAAGGATTTCACTTGATGCATCGAGCATCATCCTTTTCTTTAGAAAGTGATTTCCTAGAAATCAATGATCTTGCAGGTGGCACTTCATTTAAGTGTTTTAGTCCTAGTAGAACTATAACCCTATTAAATAGAGATATGAGTCATTTTCTTGTTTGATTAGCCAAAACTTGGCAAAAACTCATTAGACTAGATCCAAAAAATGTTAAAGAAGTTAGCTTTGCTATATTATATATATTTCATGGTAGAAGTAGAACAGGAGGAGGGTGGCAATTGGAGTTATGGAGATCCAGTTTTGATAACTTTCTATATGACATGAAATACTCTACATCTTCAATACAGGTTCTACCTTAATATGAGTATGATTATGATTTGTCTGTGTATCTTATGAATTGTGTTTCTTATGATTTATCTTGTTTATGGTTCATTGAATCCCATTGCAATGTTTCTTATGTTGAAATACAATTATCTTTTAAACTTTTAAAAAATAGAGACAGTCTCATTTCATAATTTCATGATCGTAGTTCCTTTGATATTGGATTTTGTATCTTGTTTTATGTTATACAATTCTTTAATGATTGTGTGATTTTCCTATAGCTTTGATTACATACCAGCCCAGTTTTATTTTGACTTCATTGAATTATATTTTTGAAAAATATTTCTTTAAGCTTGAACCCATTTAGTCTAGGTTCAACTTTAGGGACAACATCTTTTGGCGCCGTTGTCGGGGACAGAGGAATGAAGATATCTTTCCCAGGAAAGAATGACAATGATCAGATCCAAATCTTGATGGTGGACAGGAGCAGGACACTAGTTTGACTACAGATTTATTCACCAGGCAACTCCATGTTCGAAGAATCCAGAGGCGATTTTACAAGATGTCAAAGAATTTTGAAACTATGTTGGCACAAATATTTGCTCTGCTCAATTTCTCAAATGTTCCTGGCTTTCCAAACATAGTACCTATCATTGATGAATGGGGAGATTTTCTTCCACGATTCCAAGAAAAGGAAGAAGACAATCTGGCACACCATGTAATTAAATTTCATCAATACATGGATCAGTTGAGTATACATCATGAAGATGTATTGATGAAAACGTTTATGTATTCATTAGATGGTTGTGCGAGACAATGGTACATAAATCTTCCTCCTTCCAGTATTTCCTCTTTGAAATATTTTCATGATGCCTTTTATTCATATTGTAAAAGGATTTACCCAACTGAGTGTCTTTTTTAGCATTGTTGTAGGGGATATGCATTATATATCCAGGGTTTAGAAGTATATTCTTCCAGTAGTAAAGATGAAGCTAGTGGTTATGCTATGAAGAAGGAAGAAGATCTATTATCTTCCTCTAATTCTGTTTTACAACAAGAAATTTTTCAAAATTCTGATATTAAAGTTGATGATAGCATCATAGAACAGAAATCTTCATCTTTAGAAATCGATCAGAATGCTCCATTTTATGATGAATACATTGAAGTTCTAGATTGGGATCAGCATCAACCGATTCACTCTGAAGATATGCCAATCTATGATGAGTATTCAGATAAAAAAGAGTAGATCCCTACATCACCTTTTGTTGATTTGAGGAGCAGCCAACAGATGTATGACAACTATGAATCAAATTTTGATGAGGAACAACATTGTGTGGAAATCAACCATCCTAAATCCATAGAAGACATTGAGCAGCCATATTTGCAATTCAGTTTCCAGGTAGCTGAAAGTGGCAGCCATTATAAGGAAGAGGATATACAGAGATATTTTGATCTTCAGCAAGAGGTATTTCCTTATAGCTTCATTTATCCATTTGTTGATTATATGGAGTCTTTGAGCAGCTCAAATGTTAGATTGTTTTTGTCAAATGGAGGCTGGATTTTCCCTTCTTTTGAAATGAATTTTGATATTCCATGGGCTCCTTTATTCATCATCTCCAGATCAGAAGTTTTACCAGTTAGTCAAATATTTGTATGGCTTCATTGGAAGCATGATTTTACCTAATCAAAAGAAATCAAATGATTAGAATGGGAGCTGTAAATAAATAAGCTTGATGCTTCAAGCATTTCCTTAAGTTTGTACAATATGATCAGATTGTTGTGAGAGGATTATTTCGATTTGCAAAGTAGTTTAAAGATCCAGTTAGTAGTTTGTTTTCAATATTTTTAAGTAGAAGAGACTTGTGATGAAAAATCCAGCCCAATGAAATGGAAAGGCACTTGGTCTACTTGTCCTTGGCAGCCCACAGGGAGCATGCCATCCCCAGACAAAGCCAGATGTTATCACTAGATCTGCTCCAACAAAATTTCAGTTTCTGGCAGCATCCAAATGTTAAAGTGACCACTCAGATTTCAATTTGAATACCAAGATCAGATAGAAAAGCAATCATGATGGCACTCATGTGGAAGAAAATTTTACAATTTGTGTGTTTTGATGAATTTGTAGAAAAGGCAAAAGCACGGTGCCTTAGTCGTATTGTTGGTGATCCCTTTAGAAAAGGTTTTGAGCAATCTGTTGAATTTTGCAAACACTATGTTCTCACAAGGAGTATAAGAGAGCACCTAAAGAATCTTGCAAGGGATATTTTTATTCGTAGATATATTGTCCTATTACCAGGTCCGACCTCGTCTATTTTTGCTCTGTGTAGGACTGATGCTGGAGTTGTCATGTGCCATATATCAACAGTAAATTTAGCATACTCAATACTCTAGAGTGCCTTTTGTTTTATGTTATGGAATCTTAGAATCAGATAGATATTATTCATATTAACCTGGAAGGAAATATTCCATGAGGATATGCTTCAGAGGACTTTGAAAAACTCTGTCATAAACCCAAATCAATATTTTCTTTTCAAGATTCAAACAGATTTAGAGAATCCATCAGATTGTGATCGAAGTACCAGGCCCTTAATCAGGATCGATACCACTAATATGTGTATTGGTGTGATTTGGATCAAAGATTGGGTTCTAAATTTTGTGGATGCCTGATACTTGTGGACTATATATAGAAGCATGGCAGAGGATGCAGTTAATGCAGCCATTAAGGTTGGGAAGTTGAGCCCATCAAATGACTGTGTAACAGATCATCTCAAAAATTGTTGGAGGAGATCAATGGGACTCTGTATCCTTTACAGAACTTGCACAGCAGTATGTTCGCATGAAGAAAACATAGCTCCAGTAAGTAAATATTCTCCCTCCTCAAGGCATAATGAGAAATATTGTTATCCTGGGATTAAAGACTCACTCTACATAGTTGTTCCAAAAGCTACTATGTTTCAGTATGTACATCTCATCAATTAGTGATTGAAAATAATATTTTCAAGTAAAGGCTCCAGATGGAAAGTTTCGTTTCCTCAAGCGGGTTTTGCCGGTATGGAGAAGATACATTTATTACAAGCAATTATTCAGTAGTGGGATTATATTCAAAGGCTACACCGCCGTCTGCAGCTCCTATTTGATTGTTGATACATGCGTTGACAAGCTTATGGAATTGGAGATAATAGTAGAAATCAACTGCTCCTCTCAACCCAATATGAAGAATAGACTCAATAATATGTGCATCATAGATGATTCAATTCCCATAATCCTACTGTACGCATGGCAAATTTGTGTGTGGTATCCTCGCATACGTTTAATGGAGTGGCTTTATTGCATAGCAATATTCTAAAAAATGAACTTTTTCATAACTATTACTCAATATGGCCAGAGAAGTTTGAGAACAAAACCAATGGTATCACCCCCCGCCGATGGTTGCATTTTTGTAGTCCTGAGCTAAGTGATATAATTACAAAATGGCTCAAGACATCTCATTGGGTCACTAACCTTGATCTTTTAAGTGGGCTATGCCAATTTGCAGATAATAATAAATTACAAAGTGAATGGGCCTCTGCTAAAATGGCTAACAAAGTCCGTTTGGCTCAGTATATTTTCCAAGTGACAGGAGTGAAAGTCAAACCTAACAGTCTTTTTGATATTCAAATCAAACGTATCCATGAGTATAAATGACAATTTTTAAATATTTTGGGTACCATATATCGATACAAGAAGGAGATGAGCTCAGAGGAACGCAAGAATGTGGTGCCACGAACTGTCATGCTTGGTGGGAAAGCATTTGCAACATATACCCAAGCTAAGAGGATTGTGAAACTTGTGAATGATGTAGGGGCTGTGGTGAATAGAGGAACCAGTTAAATGCATCATAGGAAGCATCTAGTGGGAAGAGGATTTCTGTCAACGACTTTGTGATAAAGGCCACTGCGTGAGCTCTTCAGAAAATTCCTCAATGTAATAGCTCAGGGACACAATGGTGTATACGATAGAGTTCATTGAAGGATTTCACTTGATGCATCTAGCATCATCCTTTTCTTTAGAAAGTGATTTCCTAGAAATCAATGATCTTGCAGGTGGCACTTCATTTAAGTGTTTTAGTCCTAGTAGAACTATAACCCTATTAAATAGAGATATGAGTCATTTTCTTGTTTGATTAGCCAAAACTTGGCAAAACCTCATTAGACTAGATCCAAAAAATGCTAAAGAAGTTAGCTTTTCTATATTATATATATTTCATGGTAGAAGTAGAACAGGAGGAGGGTGGCAATTGGAGTTATGAAGATCTAGTTTTGATAACTTTCTGTATGACATGAAATACTCTACATCTTCAATACAGGTTCTACCTTGATATGAGTATGATTATGAGTTGTCTGTGTATCTTATGAATTGTGTTTCTTATGATTTATCTTTTTTATGGTCCATTGAATTCCATTGCAATGATTCTTATGTTGAAATAAAATTATCTTTTAAACTTTTAAAAAATAGAGACAGTCTCATTTCATGATCGTAGTTCCTTTGATATTGGATTTTGTATCTTGTTTTATGTTACATAGTTCTTTAATGATTGTGTGATTTTCCTATAGCTTTGATTACATACCAGCCTAGTTTTATTTTGACTTCATTGAATTATATTTTTGAAAAATATTTATTTAAGCTTGAACCCCTTTAGTCTAGGTTCAACTTTAGGGACAACACGTACTCCACACAGAGTACTCAAGAACAAGACTCTTGAAGAAGTCTTCTCTAGAAAGAAACCATAACTTAGCCATCTCAGAATATCCGGCTGTCCTGTGTACATACACATTCCAAAAGAGAAGAGAAAAAAATTAGATCCTTCAGGAAAGAAGGGTATATTTGTGGGATACTCTGAAAGCTCAAAGGCTTACAGAATATATTTCCCAGGATATAAGAAGATTGACATCAGCAGGGATGTGACATTTGATGAAGACATAGCTTACAACAATTCCATAAAGAGACCTGCTGAAGAACCTGAAGAAGCAGAAGCACCCATAATTCATGATACAACCATGAATGAAGGAACTCAAGAAGAAGATCGAGAATTTGAAGAACCACAAAGACCTGTAGATCCACCTCAGGAGAAGAATCCTCACAAGAGGAAACCTGCTTGGGTACGAGAAATTATCCAAGGTGTAAAAAGATATGGGGCTCCATAAGATAATCACAAAGAAAGAAAGAGGACCAGATCCTGCTCCGGGAATGTAGCATTACTATGTGATTTCATCGATAAAGAACCTTCCAATTATGAAAAAGTAGTAGAACGGAAAGAATGGAGGGATGCTATGATCGAAGATTACCAATCGATCATGAAGAATGATGTTTGGATGTTGTCCCAAGACCAGAAGGGAAGTCAGTTGTAACTTCCAAATGGATCTACAAGATCAAGCATGCTGTAGACGGCAACATTGAAAAATATAAAGTAATATTTGTTGCTTGTGGTTTCTCCCAGAAAGAAGGAATTGACTATGAAGAAACTTTTGCACCTGTAACCAAATACACTTCCATCAGATCAGTACTTGCTTTGGCTGTAGTGATGAAATGGAAGATACACCAAATGGATGTCAAGATTGCTTTCTTGAATGGTGTAGTAGAAGAGGAAGTGTATGTAGAGAAACCACTCGGTTTCGAGACACATGATAGAGAGTCTCATGTGTGCAGATTGAAGAAAGCCCTGTACGGTTTGAAACAGGCACCTAGGACATAGTACGATAGAATTGACAGTTTTCTATCCAATTTGGGCTTTACTAAGAGTAAAGCAAATTCCAACCTTTACTACAAGGTTGAAGCTGGCAACCCAGTGATGCTCCTACTATATGTAGATAATCTGTTTATAACAGGTATGGATGGGTTCATTGCTAATACAAAGAGAAATCTTGTGCTGAGTTCGAAATGAAGGACTTAGGTATGATGCATTATTTCCTAGGTATGGAGGTGTGGCAGAATGTAGATGGAATATCCCTCAGACAAGGGAAGTATGCAGTAGAGATCCTGAAGAGGTCTGGGATGATGGACTGCAAGGCTATGGCTACACCTATGGCATCGAACCTGAAGCTATTGAGTGATGCTTCATCAGAGTCGGGTGATGCTATGATGTATCGTCAGATGATTGGGTCCTTGATGTACCTAATGAACACGAGACTAGACATTTGCTTTGCTGTGAACACCTTGAGCCAGTTCTTGGCAAATCCAAGAAATGTTCACTATATTGCTGCAAAGCATATTCTGAGGTACCTGAGGGGTACAGTTGATTATGGGCTCAAGTATGAGTTGAATCAGAATATTAACCTGAAGGGTTATGTTGATTCAGATTGGGCAGGAAGTTCCATCGATAGGAAGAGCACCTCAGGGTGTTGCTTCAGTATGGGATCATGTGTGATCTCTTGGTTTAGCAGGAAGCAATCCTGTGTGGAACTGAGTATAGCTGAAGCATAGTATGTCGTAGCTTGTTCAGCTAGTTGTGAGGTAGTATGGCTATGGAAGATACTATCTGATTTATTTGATCTCTAGTTAGATGCTGCTTGTATATATTGCGACAACCAGAGTTGTGTGAAGTTTTCAGGGAACCCAGTGTTCCATGACAAGTCTAAGCATATCGAGATCAGGTATCACTATATCATGGATATGGTGCAGAGGGGAGCAGTGAAGCTCCAATATGTTGCGATGGACAAAAAGATAGCTGATGTGTTGATGAAGCCATTGGATAGGGTGAAGTTTGAGTACTTCAGGGAGAAGCTTGGTGTTCTCCAGATCGAGGTTCCCTCCAAAGGGAAGTGATGAGTCTGTGAGCCATTCTGACATGGTGAGAGGATTGGTTTCTTCCATGGTCAGATGTAAGTGTTGAGCCATTCTTTCATGGTGAGAGGATTGGTTCCTTCCATGTCAGATATGAGTGCTGAGCCATTCTGATATGACTGTAGTATTGGTTCCTACATGATCATATATAAGGGATATTTCCATTCTTTGAATGGAGCTTCCTGGTGAGGTACCAGGAAAACTCAGTATGGGACTGATGGCCATTCTGATATGACTGTGAGATGTGTTCTCACACGATCAGATATGAGTGCATTGCCATTCTGATGTGATAGAGGGATGTGTTCCCACTTGATCAGATGTAAGGGATGAGCCATTCTGTCATGGTTAAAGGATTAGGTTCCTCCCATGTCAGATGTGAGTGCTGGTCATTCTGATGAGTAGGTCAGATGTAAGGGCTACTGCCATTCTCTGGGAGAATGGAGGCACTTGTTCAGTTACCAGGTAGATCAGTCTGGGACTGGGGGCCATTCTGATGTGACTGTAGGATTGGTTCCTACAAGATCAGATGTGAGTGCATGCCTTTCTGATGAGTAGGTTAGATCTAATTGCTAGCCGTTCTGACAAGTAGGTCAGATGTAAGGGCTACTGCCATTCTCTGGGAGGATGGATGCACCTGGTCAGTTACCAGGTAGCTCAGTCTGGGACTGGGGGACATTCAGATGTGACTGTAGGATTGGTTCCTACAAGATCAAATGTGATTTCATGCCTTTTTGATGAGTAGGTCAGATGTAAGTGCTAAGCCTTTTCACAAATGATAGTAGTTGTGTCCTATCATGCTGGTGAATGTGAGTGCCGGGCCTTTCTGATGTGATTATAGGATTAGTTCCTATATGATCATATGTGAGTTTTGGGTGTGCCTTTCTAATGAGTAGGTCAGATGTAAGTGCTGGGTGGGCCATTCTGACTTGGTGTCAGATATAAGCACTGAAGAAGACCTACATGGAGGCTAGGCCTACAACTAGCATGAAAAAGGGCTGGCTCTGTAGAATTTCCTGTGACGAGAAGAATCATTAGATAACACTTGTGAAGATCTAGTGATGATAATCTAGCAGTGATGATCCATATCGAGTGATGATCCAGATCCAGTGATGATCCAGATCCAGTGATGATCTAAATCCAGTGATGATGACCAGTGATGATCCAGATCGAGTGATGATCCAGATCAAGTGATGATGATCCAGATCAAGTGATCATCCAGATCCAAAAATGAAGATGAACATGACTTGAAGATGAAAATCACTTGAAGATGTAGATGACGAGATGATCCAGAGAAGAAGACCAGTGATGAAAATTGTGTCGAGAGAATACCTTCCTAGTTAAGAGGGAGTGTTGATGTAATTGTAACTTCGGAATGTATTCACTTATATTTCTTATCTATTGTAACCTGATGTTTATTATAGGATGTACTTGTGTCATGTCATGCCCCAATGTTCCTATCAAGAGGATCTATAATGTAAACAAGTCATGTCAAGTCATTGTGGGTAACCCTCCTATTGTCTAAGGGTTAAAGTCCCCGCAGTTTTGGGGCACTAGGATTATTAGACTCTCCTAGAGAGGTCGGCCCTAGTAGGGTTTTAGTCATGTTGGGAATTAGTATAAAGAGAGAGTTGGCCTCTCTATTTATCACACACTCATCCACACTCAGTTGTAGCGCATAGCTGAGGAAGAGAAAGACACTGGGGCAAAGAAGAAAGAGGTTACTGCTATCGAGAGATCATCTTACTATTTTGGGGTTTTACTTTTGGTGTTGATTCTATCTTTGAGGAATTTGTGGGGTTTTCTCCATTTATGGTTTCCCTTAGGAAAAACACTATGTTCATTGTATCTTGTGTTTGATTGTTGTGCTTTTTATTCTCTTAGTTAAAGATCCTAATGATATGACAGCTTAATGTTTAAAAAATCTAACAGGGACTACCTAGAAAATAGAACTTAAATGACTCAATAATGGTATTTGTTGATAAATTGAGTAAAGAAGCCCATTTTATACCTATAAAAACTACTTATAAAGCTACAAGTATTGCTGATATTTTCTTAAAACAAAATTTTCAGTTTCATGGAATACCAAAGGTGATAATTTCAGACTAGGACCCTGAGTTTGCAAGAAAAATTTTGGAGATCTTTGTTTAAAGGGTTAAATAATACATTGAACTTTAGTACCTCTTTCCATCCTCAAACTGATGGAAAGACTAAAAGAGTAAATAAGGTATTGGAGAATCTGCTCAGCATGTATGTAAAGGAGTAGCCAGGTAAATGGGAAGATTACTTACACCTAATGGAATTTGCTTACAATAATCATTATCAAGCTTCAGCTAGATATAGTCCTTTTGAAATTATGCATGGAAGGAAATGCAATAACCCCATCTCTTGGAGTAATCTAGTTGAGAGGTTAGTATTAGGACCGGAATTATTAAAGGAGATGGAGTTAATTGTAAAACAAGTACAAGGTAACTTGAAAGTTGTGCAAGATTGACAAAAAAGCCAAGCAGATCTTAAACGAACTCCAAAGGAGTTCCAGGTAGGTGAACATGTTTTTATTAAGGTGAGACCTAAAAAGAGTTCTCTGAGGTTAGGTATTTGTGCTAAGTTAGCACCCCATTATTGTGGTCCTTTTGAAATACTATCCAGAATAGGACAAGTAGCATATCAGTTAGCTCTAGCACCAAATTTAAGAGTTCACAATGTTTTTCATATTTCTGTATTAAAAAAATATGTACATGATGCTACTCATGTTATTAATTAGAATGATGTGTAGGTGGAACCCGAAGGATATTTTCTGGTGGAACCGAATTGTATCCTTGAAAGGAGGGAGATCTCGCTTCGAAATCGCACCAATGGTCAAGTGAAGGTGCAATGGAAGCACCTTAGTCCAGAAGAAGCCACTTGGGAATTGGAAATTCATATGTGGGATGCATATCCAATTCTATTTCAGGGGAATTCTAATGACGAGGAATAAATAACATTGAGGACGATGTTATAAATTAAGCGGGTGTGTATGTATCATGCCCAAATTTGCAAAACAATTTAATGTCATTGGGGTACATTATGTTATATTTTATGATAAAGTTTGTAATTGATGACCCAGTGGGTCAAGGATAATTAATATATTGTAGAATGTTTTATAAAGAAATAAATAAATGATGAGACAACTACTTAGGGAAGTTGTTAAATGAGTGTTAACTAGTCACTTGGTGGAGGAGATTGGGTGGAGAGTATACTGACAAGTGGCAACATCCTCAAACTACTTCTAACTGTTGCAGGTGGAAACTTCCCTATAATTGTGGTCATGATTCCCCAAGAAAGTGGAATAGGAACAGGTGGCTCATTAAGTAAAAACTGACCCAGAAGAGCTAGGCATTGATATAAAACTTCCCATTGAAGACAACTGAGGCTGCTCATTCTGTGTGAATCAAGTGCACATAAGAAATTCAATGGAGGGGACTTATTGAAGTGAGTTTGAGGGTTTAAATGTTGAAGATTGAACTTGTGTAGCTACTCTAAGCTGAAGTTCTTACTGCTATGAGCAGGGGTAAATTATTGCTGTATATCCAGTCAAGTGACAGAGGATCTCAAGGTTACATCCTTCACCCAGTGCTCTACCAGGAGGACCAAGAAATAGGCTCGGGGGTCTTGAGAGATTGCAATCTAAGCTTTCTCCAGGAGTTGGTTGGGAGGAAAAACCTCCTTAAGCTGTTGTCACCTCAGCATTTGTCAAGTTCTATTTGTTTAGGTTTATTTATAGTTTATCTACTGTTTTCAGAAAAAAAGAAAAAAATACAAGTTTCTTTTAGATATGCATATTATTATTTAATTAGGGTTTATGAAGAAGAAAGAGCATTGTTTATTGATAAAATTAGTGATTAGCAGATTATATTTAAAACAGTAGAGATTTTGCTAAGTGAAAGGTGAATAGAAAAAAAGGCAGTACTCTAGTACAGCTGGTTGCTTAAGTTAGATGAGAAGATTTGTTTATTAACTCTGAATGAAAAATGAAAATGATTACTTCTATGGTTTTATGTGAATCATTTACAGAAATCTAGCTGTACTTTCTCTGTCTACTGAAAGTAACTGTATTATCTAATTACAGGAAAAAAATAGATTATACAATAGTCACTTGTAATTATAATATTTACATAATTATTACTAGTATTAACACTTAGTACAAATACAATAAATAAATATTAATAAACAAATATAGGAACAGTAAAAGTTATATTTAGGATTTAACCTAGTTAGTAATTCTTAGTTCATTATAATAATTTACTCAAATTTACAATTACACTCTATTCTGAAAACACATATGTTTTTACTGCAACCCTCAAGAATCATCTAGGATTTATAAGAGATATGATTTATCTCTGAAAACAGTTTTTCTTACTTTTTATTCTTAATATAAAACCTAATAGCAGTAAATAATTATTGTTAAAAATAAAATAAATACAGAGCTAAATTTATTTCTGAAAAAACCATTTAAATACAGAACTATAGGTTATCCTTTAATAATAACCTTTTAAGAGAAACATAACATTTTATTCACCTAATAACACTGCAAATTTAAATAGTAACAATTACTATAAACTGTTAATTCTAAATGTAAATTTAAATTAAATACCTCTGTAAACAATTAAACGGAGATGAAATAGAGTAAGAAATAATGGCCTATGGCCTTTTATAACATGTGTTGAGGCTTAAGCCTGGTTAAAACAGTTATACAAGTTTAAACAGAAATAGTAAACCAAAATTTCAACCATTACTTTTCATATTAAGTAGAAAACCCTTCATCTATCACAAGAATTGTTGAATGAATAGTCATTTCTTTTCCAGCAAAAACCACTTTAAATTTCAAGTAACCACCTAGTGGTCGAAACTACAAAGTCATGGCTTATGTTGAGTATGTAAAACAAAAAGCTTTTACATATTCCCAGGCCATAAAGGCTCTTTCACAAAAACCCTAAGTCAAGGTTGCATTAGCCTTTAAAATCCTTGCACATAATAACCTCTAGGGTTTTAAAATAGTATATAAAAAAATAACAAGAAGCAATAACCTAACACGTAAACCAAGGCCGAGCCATAACCAGCACAACGAAGATTCTTATCTTTCCAACCACCACAATACAAATGAAGGAAAAACCCTCAGTACAACTGGGGCTTACCAGGTTTTGCATGGCCAAAGGCTAGAGGGTTGTGCTAGAAGCTAACCTCAAAAGCTGGGAGAGAAACCTACGCAGAAAACTGTAATAGTTATAACCTTGTAATGTATTTTGAAAATTTTAAACCTTTTGCGAATTTTTTTTTTATTGATAGGTAGTTACTTGGAAATGTTCTCATTTCAAGAAATCGTGGAAACAAGCCACCATAGACAGCTCAATGTCACCTCGGAGGGTAATGCCGAAAACTAAGAAGACGTCGAGTGCAACTGTAGAATCTGAGCCACGAATTGGAGGAAATGAACACCACGAGAGGAGTACTCCAACAAGAACAAGAACAAGGAATTCTCGAGTCTTAAAACTATGTCCACTGTGTCTTATTAGAATGAAACTCACAGTCCTCAATCTGGTGATGAAAAATTTTCCCACGCACTTTACCCACGGCCATCTATAAGCAATAAAAGCCAGCGTATGTTTCTCACCAAGTCGAGCTCGCAATGATTTTGGAAACCTGGAGGTCAACAAAGAGCCATGGCAGCCACGAGCTCACAGCTCGGCTGCACCAGTCGAAGGAACTCTTGCAACGCAAAATGAAGGGTTAGGGATTTTTTTATAAGTCAACTTAACCAATGGAGTAGACACCCCCACGTGTCCACCAAAATATTTCATCATCGTGGGTTGTAATTCAATAGTTGAGTATGCAGTTCCAATCTGCATAAAAATCATTACAAATAAAAAACAATAATCATTTAAACAATGTAATATTTTGATTTCTAGTAATGTAATATACCATGATCATTTCGATGCCTAGTTTATCAACCATAGAAATAAGAAATGGTTTTTCTTTTAGGGTTTTGATATAGGTCAAGATGGGGTAGTTTCTTTTGCTAACTATGTTTTATAAAACACATGTAAAAGACATAGTTTTAACATTAAACTATATTAAGAAGTAAATCTAATTATTACTTGAAGTAGCCTTTCAAACTTCTGGAGTTGGAGAGTAAATGTCTAACTAGGGCCAAAGCAATTTTAATATCTCTTATAAACCAACAACCTTATTTCAAGAGATTCACAAAACAACCTTGTGTAAAGGTGTAGTTTATAGCTAAAAGGTACATCACGAATTGAGGTGTAAGATACAAATAAAAAGAATTCAAAGTAAAAACTGTAAAAGTTTGAAGAAGAATTCTCTTAAGTGGGAAGAGAATCTTGGTCCAATTCTCTTATTGCATTGTGTAGTTGGGAATACAAGTGAGTGTAGTCCATAGACTTATATAAGAGTCTCAATTGTAATTCTAACATCCAAATAATGAGTAAATAGTTAAGAGTCAAAATAGTTTCATTTATATATTGAGGAAGCATTTAATTATAAAACCCTAGGATAAGGGTAAATGTGATATACATCTTATGAGTATGATGACTTAAGAACCCTTAGAAACAAAACTCTTGGATAGGATATACTAGATTTATAGTTTAACAGTATAGAGTATTTATTTTATGTTTACAAAAGGATTCAAATACTTATTATCAAAACCAAACTCCAATGTTTTGACTAATCTAAGCAAAAGTCTCAGTACTATATTTCTTCCTATTTAAACTTTAGAGCACAATTACTACAAGAAAAAGTACAAGTATTCTTTATAAATAATCTTAATCATCCAGTTGATTTTTTTTCATTTTGAAAGTATTTGGTCATGCTTTTTATCCCATGCATGTGCAGCTTTGTTTTAACATCTTTATGGAGTTTTGACGACTTTAATAATATCAACATTACCTCTTACAAAGACAAGCTGAAATTAATCATTCTAATTCTAGCATCATATTTATGCTAGTGAAGTATCTTTCTTGACCTATATATATATATATATATATTTTTTTTTTTCTCTTTTTTTCTTTTTCTTTTACTGGAACAAATGCTTACCTGTTAGAACCTGTAAAGAACAATCAGTTCCACTGTGTTAGCTATAAGCTAAGTAAGCCCCGATCACACCTAAGAAATTTTCCCTACTTTACAAAGAAAAAAATAACATATTAACATTAGTAAAAGACATATTTCTTTTCTACTTTATGGAAAATGCAACTTCTAGGTTGAAACAGTAATAACATAGTATTTAAAGATAAGCCTTTAAGTTATACAGAACCCTTTAAAGAAGTAATCTTCATTTCTCTTGAAAACTGTTTAATTATCTGCTAACAGTTAGTGGTTCATTAGCATTGACATTTGACATTTGACATTTTATGTCACAGGAAAAATTTTAAATTTTTATGAATTTTTGAGTTATTACATGAAGAGCCTAAATATTCAGTGGATCTTTCAAAGTGAGACGACCCACTAGGATATCTCTTCATTTTATTCTCATGAGAGGAAAAACTTGAACCATCAGTGGACTTTTCAGAGTTAGACGGCCCACTAGGATATTGCTTTCTTCCTCTAGCAGTGTTCTTACTTCCTTCTGGCTTTATTGTCCGGTCCCTAGAGTTCATCTTTCTCTAAATGTCTATCAAACTGTGCAATATGGTTGCTTTCAACTAATTTTGCTCCTCCTTATCCTTAATCAGTCTTTCATTGTCTACTCTGTAGCTCTGTATCTCCACCCTGAGGCTTCTCATGGTGGCTGCAAAGTCTAAGGGAGTATCTTGAAACCTTCTCCTATTAGACTATGTCTCAGCATTTCCAATTCTGACATTTTCCCCCATAGCATCTTCCTCATGCACATTAGGGTCCTATGCATAATCATTCATATCACCTTTCCTCATGGCCGAACCAACTATTCAGAATCGCACTACCCTTTCTAATGGTGACTGTAATTCTACAAAAATGTGTTAGATAACAAAACTGTTAGCTATAATAAAAACCAATATCACTTACCCACTTCCCATGGAATTTTTTCTCTGTAATGCGACCAAAAATACATTGGAACTATTAACCAACAGCTCTGTAACTGTCCAACTCGTCCCATTGAGGCCCAATACTAAAACCACTTTTCTTTCTGACCCATCCAAGCCCAATGCTGCAACCAACAACTATGATACCACACTATAGTATACTACAAGTTGGTATCAGAGGGTACTCTTATATTTTTCTCAACTAATTCCAGCCCATCCAGGCCCAATGATGCAACCCGTAGCTCTGATACCACACTGTCACATCCCCTCCTACCCCTAGAGGAGAGAACATGACTAAAATCTTCTACCTGAGTTACCTATCTCTAATTCTGCGTCCGTATGATGATTCCCGGTAATTTTTTTTTTCTTTAAAGATCTACACAAGCAAGAATTTCCCCTGCTAACATTTTGATCTAGATCATGTATAACTCTTTATCTTCCCCAATCGCAGAGAGATCAAATGGTGGAGAATCATCCCACAGAATATCAACGGTGAGGAGAGCTTCACTTGTGGAATCGAAAACATATCAAAATTTCACTCTCGCACCCCCACATCTTGCATGCCGCATTCTGCATCCTACATCCCGCATATGGAATTTCACTCTCCAATAGAAATGGAATGGATTCATGCACACTTATTTTAGTCTAGAAACAATAATATTTTATTGGTAACAAATGAATCTAAATAGATGAATATTGGAAAATTAAATAGAGAACATCTTTTACTACCTAGATAAATCGATGTTTTGGATGCAATAGGATTAATGTCATTGTTAACACTCTCAATGTTATATAACACATCATTATTATCGCATTTATAAATCTTATTTAGGTGACTGGATTGATGGTCTACTATGTAATTTACAGTGATTTCCACAAATTTATTTAGAGTGTATTGCCTTAGTGGTAATTTGTGTATGTCACTTTTTTTTATATCCTATATAGATGAATTTGAACATAATTGGTATAATTACTATTAAGAAAAGGAGCGGAAGGTGTTTCTTTATTGCAGGCATAATCAATACTAGCAACAACCGCTTCCCAATCAAAATCATGGAAACAAAAAAAGACAATAGACCAGAATTATGTAAAACCAAATTAAGCAATAAATCTATGCATGTGTAGACCAATGTTTCTTATTTATTACATTTTGATACAACACTCATATCAAAACAACTAGAATAGTTCCCTTTACATGTCATTAATATCTATTCAACCTTGAATGAAGACAGATGCATAACCATTGGGAATGGTTTTTAGAAAGGTGTCCAATTATCACAAAAATACTAAATTGAATTTTTAAGTGGTTTAAAAGATTCATTCATATAATCATCCAAAAGTTGTCATAAAAAAAGAAGAAAGAAAAGAATAAATTACATTATTGTCCACAAAAACCAAGTTAGTGTTGCAGTATTAACCGTTCCAATACTTGAATCCAAGGTTAAAGAATGTGACTTTAATGTGTGATATAGGTCACCTTATGCTAAGTGACCAACTAAGGTATCATTAACATTACGTGATGGTAGTTGAAATCCTAGTGGGTTATCTTAATCAGTTTAAATGGACTGTTTCAAGGAAGGGTTTGTCATGAGGTTTTTGGTTCTATTCTATCTAAGGTCCTAGTATAGCTAAGCTCCATTGGGTTATCAGATGCTATCACCATGAGTATTTGAACTTCCCTCCATTCTGTTAATTTTTAGGAATTTCTCAAAACAAGCATTTTCTTTACTCATTCAATGGTGAGCTACAGGACAATAGTGGTTGCAAAGTAGGATAATAGATAAACCATGTAGAAGGGCTCTATTTAAGACAGTTCACATGTCACCCTATTATAAGGCACGGATATTCCTAGAATATTTAGTTCCTTTTGAACATGAATAAATGATAATGACACCATATACTTATATAGTAGTAGTAAGTATCAATTAACTTGATAAATTATCCAGTACTAAAAAACCTAATGAATAATAAACTATAACAGGTCTCTATAATTCCATGTCTCTAACTTTATGTCTCAAGGATTAATATAGTGATTTGTATCATTCCTCCAAGCATAAGTCCCTTTAAAAACACATAATTTTATTTTCTATTCAGAAGGCACCCATGCATCAACAAGCTACAATAAAATATAGTTTGTGATGATAAAAGAGTGGAAATACTATCCTTACTTTGAATATGATTTTAGAAGAGGTAATTATGTGATATGAAGTTGTTAGGTCAAGGGTACCTTCTGATCAGACATGATAAATAATTGTATGCTTCATCTTATTCTGATTTTATCCCAACCCTTGTAGTGATGAGGAAGAGGGATATGATGCATGTTTGTATATATCCTTCCACCTTTAATTTCAGTTTTGTAAATATTTCTTAGTTAATATAATCCTATTGTACAAATTTAAAAAAACAACTTTGAATAATCTCATTCAAATATTTAACTGGGATCACATACCTTATGATATGGCTAGTTTTATTTTCTATGTTGAAAGTGATACACCTGTTTACCCAAAAATCCCCCACTCAGCTCTCAATGTCCTACACCATCTCACTACCCTCATATCACTCCATTAGACCCCCACACCCTCAAAATAGCCTACAGATGAAGAAAAGGGCTTAAAAACCCCAAAAAGGAGCCCAAAATACTCTCTTAGGAGCTAAATCCCCCCAAAAGGGGCTAAAACCCTAAGAGGAGCTAAAGTTAGGGCAGAAGGGGCTAAAATCCCAAAAAAGGGGCTAAATCCCTGACCAAGGGCTTAAAACCATAAAACCCCTTGAAAAAGCTATAAAAGGAGGGTGGGGGGTCACTCTCAAGACACTCCTCCCTTGCATACTATTATGTTGCCTGTGGATGCCTTGAGAACTTTGCCTCTCAAGCCACCCACACTCCCTCTCCTCCATTTCCATTGAGCCATTTCTCCCCCATCTAAGAGAGGTTCTTCCACAAGCTAGGTCATGGTGGCCCATTTCCACCCAAAGAGAGGGTATAACCATGTTTCGTGTTTTGTTTCTTTGCTTCTTAGTTTTCTTTGCTTTCTAACCCATGTTTCATTTGTAGGTTTATGCTTAACATTGTTTTGTAGGTATTTCAGTTTATTGTAGCTTAGGATTTGTTTGCAGGTCTTTGGAAGTGAAACCCTAACTTGTGTTTGCAGAGGGGTTCACTATTGTTTCCATCTTTGCTTTGTTTTCTTTACTATTCTTTACATTTCATTTTTATTTTCAGCATTTATCCACACAGAAACCTACCCTTCTGTCCTATAGACAGAAGGGAGCCATTCCTGCCCTTGTAGCAAGGAGAAATCCCTGCTACAAAACTGGCAACCATACCAGGTCGATCCCACAAGATCCCTTGGGCAAATTTTTAAAATTTCAAGTCTTTCAAGTTTTTCCCTAGTTTTTCAAATTTCATGTTAAATTCACTTTAAATCTAGTTTATTTTCAGTTATCAGTACTACCGAAGCCTCTGCTAGGAAAATCCGAGTCAGATTGGCCATAGTACAGGTTACTGTTGGCTGGATTTGACTCTGGATCTCAAAAAACCCCAAATTCGGGGTAGGTCGCTCTTATCAGGCCTGAAAGTGAGGTGAGGGTGCACTTAATGGTCAAACAGGTGCACACAGGGTGCACTTAATCCCTCGATAAGTGTGACTTCACTCAAAAACATAGTCCACGACTGTTTCTGCATTCTGTGCGACCCCCTCACCTGTTTCTGAAAAAATCTTGCGGCCCTCTCACCAGATTTGATCAGAAATGTGTGGCCTATAAAACAGAGTTTAAATTTCAGTTTCATAGGCTTTAAATTTTAGTTTTATAGGGACTGTCAGTGCGGCTCAGCCGCCTCTGTCCAGCACTGTAAGTCATTTTCAGTTTCTATTTTTTCCTGCAATTACATCAACAAACAATGTGTAAATTCCAAGTAAATCTTAATGGCTTAATTAAATGAATGTAGCCTAACTAAAATCAACATAAAACTAATTGTCTTGCTTACCCTTCCTCCTCTACCCAGTCATCACCCTTCGGGGTATTATGGGATACAATGAAGGGGAAAATTGTATAGATCTAGGCATTCCACTAATATTGTTCCAAACCATTAAAACCAGATGACCTTGAAGGTAGAGGGGGTAGAGAAGGAGGGCTTCTCACGGTGCTAAGCGTCCTCCCTGTTGACCAACCTTGCATCCGAGAGGTGACCTGAGGATCTACAGATGGGCTTAGTCCCATTTTGTTGAGATCCAAACACCTTCTCTTGGTTGAAGAGGAATATCAGTGTGAGGTAGTCATGTAGTTATGCCATCCACATTTAGGGTTAAACACTATATTTGTTCACAATTTCTGATTATTCAATGCTAGCATACACAATGACATGAACTATACCACAATACGATGAAGTCATAAACCATTTGTAGCTACCAAATACCAGAAAAACAAACAAATAAATACACCATACCAACTAATTAACCCAACTCACTTCATGATGCTGAGTGAGCCTTAAAATTTACCAATTTACATTAAGTACAAACAAATTTGCAGTCTTTGAGGACATAAGCCCCTGACTACTTCAACTGTGGGAAGTACTTGGGCTCTTCCCAGAAACTCATTGTGAGGAGTACCATAGGAACCCCAAAGTAGCTGGCTGCTGAGAGGAATTGCCAAGCAAAATGGGAAACGACCCCTTCCGATTGAGTGGAAACAGCTATGAGGGAAAATCCAAGCACTGTCTTTTGGCAATCTTGGTGGTCGAGTGACCACCTGCAACCAATAGGAAGCCACTGAAACCAGTGTCCAAATATCATTCCCATCAATTTGATAAAATCTAACACAATTGATCCCTCATGCTCTTCCTCACGCCTAAGAGGTGAACCACCAGAATTTGGAACACTCAACCGACACCAGAAAAACTATTCTCAGTGATCTCCCACACCATCAGAAGGCCACACAACCTTTGATTCAGATTTAGACCCATATCAGTCTGAACCAGATCTGCATACCGCACCATCAAGCCCCATGGCTAGTGCAAACAAGGATCCATTTTCTGGCATAACCTTAGCAAGTGGACCCATGTCCACACCAAAAACTATCACCCACAACCTGGTAAGTGGCCCAAGCAAAGTCATGCAGATTGTCATTAGTTAGCTGCCACCACCTATAGTGGCCAGCCAAGCTGGACCACTTACAGCATATGGGGGTAGTGGCCCCTCTACACACACTACCCCTCCTACCACACAAGGGGGCAGTGGACCATCCACTTACATTTCCCCTACTATCATACATGGAGGCAATGTCCTTTCCACCCACACTGTCCTCCCCACAACACTTGGGGGCATTCACCCATCCGCATTGGTGCCACCGCAAGCACCCCTAGCTTTGTAGATGCATTATACACCGGCAAACCCCACCACCATTGCAACCCCATCCCACATAAACTTGGGGTCAAATATGCCTTTCATGGCTCGTCTTAACTTGCCTGATATGGTGAGATTAACAAATGACCCCATTCGCCATCAAGCTTTTTGACCTGTAATGCCAACTAAGCTGCCATCAGACATCCCCAAGTTTGAAGGCAAGGCAGGGGAATGTTCCCAAAACCACACAATAACATTCCATCTATGGTGCTCATCCAACAACATCATAGACGATTCCATCAGGCTCAGGTTATTCCAATGCACCCTTACAGATGCTGCGGCCAAATGGTACATTGAGCTGCCACAAGCCAAGTACCTGGAATTCAACTCCCTAGCTTTCATGTTCCTACAATATTTCCACTCCCCATCAGATATGATGAGGGGGTGGAGATCCTGTTATCCTACCATCAAAGCACTGCCACTCATATAACTGACCATATCCATGAGTGGCAGCGATGTCATAGCCTATGTAAAATCCAACTTGACGACAAGATCTTCTTGGATTGGTTCCTTAAGACCTTGCTCCTGCCCATAGCAAAGGACGTCGCATCCAAACATCCCCAATACAAATAAGAGGTCATATTGAAAGCTCAACAGTTTGACCTTATCTATGCTCAGTATGGATACCTATATACTGTCATTCCAGACGCTCCTTGTCTGACTACCTCCTACCGCGATGCACCGGGGGAATCCCATGCTGCGGACGACATCATAGGATCGATCTCCCAACAGTCACAACCTCGACCAACACCACCTACCGTCACACCACAACCAAGAAACAATTCTAATGTTGCTTACCAAAACCAAGCTCTGGACTACGCAAGAATGATGTCTCAGTCTGGAGCAACAACTTCCTATGCACAACCTGCACCACCGCAGCAAGCTCAGGCCATGGATTGGCCAACACAACAGTATGTGGGGAAAATTCCCACATTTGTGGCACCGCCACCCCCACAAATATACTATTCAATGTTAGTGCAAGCGGTTCAAGCCCCTGCCCCCGCTCCACCCACTCCATTGGGACAAGTGTTCACACAACAAAATCGTCCTAACTAGCCTAACCCCAACAACCAACAAAGGCAAGATAGAAATAATTGGCCCCGGAACCAAGGCGACAACCAACCACAAGGAGGTGGTAAACAACCGAACCCTCCCAACAATGCTGCGACAAACCGACCATCCAAAAACCCCCCACGAAAAAATGCACCAAAACACAATGCCCTATTGTGCATGAACCAAACATGCACACTCTATGACGTTTATGGGCACTACACATTCGAGTGTCCCCTCATGGTTCGTGTGAAGCAGACCATTCAAAATGAGGCCCAATAGGC
Organism: Pseudotsuga menziesii; assembly: GCA_001517045.1. NCBI lineage: Eukaryota > Viridiplantae > Streptophyta > Pinopsida > Pinales > Pinaceae > Pseudotsuga > Pseudotsuga menziesii. Next base: position 157,734 of record LPNX010003380.1, read on the forward strand.
TGCCAACGCTGCAAATCAAGCCCAACCCAACCTGGCACCACAAGGACCTCCCCCCATGGTGCTTCAAAACCCACTACCAGTCCAAGGATTGATGGAAACCACTCCCCCTCCCCAGGCCAATCCCAACGCTCTGGGGGCACCTCCCATAGCCGAAACAAGTGTTCACCAACTACTAGCCATGATGACTGAAGAGGTCAACTTGCAAACTAGATGGAATCAGTACGATACCACCACCAAACTCGTTGACACATCAGCAGCCTCAACGTCCAAAACAGTCAACCTACCTCTTTAGTTACCCCCATTCCCACACCCCCCCCATACGCGGGATTGCCAATAATGCCACGGCTAGAGCTACATTCAGCTATAGCATTGTGGATGATTTGGCCCAAATGCCAACCGCCATGTCTACTCTTGAGGTACTTAAAACGTGCCAAATGCAGTGGAAAGCCTTACTAGCTGCCCTAGGGGCATTAGACCCCTTCGACTCCAATTTGATCACATTCGACATGGAGAACGAAGAACCATGCATGCCATCGACCATTGCCTTCCAAATGCTAGTGTCCATCCAGAATTTAGTTGTGCACCGATGCATAGTGGATGAGGGGGCATCCACATGCATTATGTCTACCTTGGTTTGGCAGAAACTTGGATCACCAATTATGCAACCATCCTCCACAACCCTATGGGATTATGATGGAAATCCGACTAAAGCCCAAGGAATCCTCCCCCATGTCCCCATCATGTTAGCCAGGAAGATAGTGCTGATCGACATAGAGGTCGTCAATGCTCAACTGGACTACAACCTTCTCCTCAGGAGAAGTTACATGTAGGCCATGCGAGTTGTCACATCAACTGTCTTCTGTCTCATGATGTTCCCCCATGAAGGGAAGATTGTGACGGTTGATCAGCTCACCTACCATGATCCGCAAGGGTTAATAGCACCTGCCAATGTTATCTCTGCCATCACTACCATTGAGCCACAAGGGGCGACCACACACACTAATGTCATCCATACAACCAACACTATGGTTGAAAACACACCAGCCTCCCCATTGTTGAATGTGGGCCCTGGGTTGTTTGCTGATACCACCATGACAGCTCCTTTCCCGTTAATGTCACCACCACCAACACAAAATGAAACTACGGACTTGTGCATGGTCTCATCTAGCACCGCTGCACCCAAACAACAACCGCAGCTGCAGCCCCAACCAAAACCACAACATCGTCCACAGCCGCAACACCAACAGCAGCCATAACATCACCCGCAGTAGCAGCATTATGCACAACCACAACCACAATCGCATCCCCACATGCAACCAACTAAAATTTATTTGGGTTCATCTCTAGCCCATACGATTCCCTTCCCCTTTCCCCCACCTGGTGTCATGAGCAAGCTGGTCATGGCCACCTTAAGCCTACCCAACTTTACGTTGGGAATCCTGGTATGGTATCTTGATCCACCAGCTCAACCACCGATGCCCCAGGTTGTCTTAACCCCAGTGCAACCCATTGCAGTCAAGCTGCATCCTCCACCTGGCCCGCAAAAGCCAAGCGCCGCAACCGCACCTACACTGCCCCACCCGAAAAGGGATAGGGGCAAGAATTCCAAAGCTACCACAGAACCTCGGCCAATCCTGCCTTGCACTGTCTGCAAGCAAAAGGGCCATCCAACTCATAATTGCCTTGAGATCCCAATGATCTGCGCACATTTGGACACCATGGATACAAATGAAAACCTCTCCATCGTTGAGCTTCCAAGCGCACCAGTAGTAAGAAATAAGGCATTGAGAACAAACCATGCTTGCACCCTTTGCAGTTTGTATGGACATTACTCTTACCATTGCCAAGACTTGCCTAAATTTTGAATCGCTCTAGCTGACCTCCGTAAACATTCCCTTGAGTCTGAAATCACCTTGATCGAAGAAGTTCACCCCCCACATCCTTCTTCGGACACCATGTCCATTTACATGATGTCCAGTTCAGTTGACCCACTCTTCTCCACCTCCAACGATGGTCCATCAGACCTATCTCTTCCATTGTTTCTGCAACTGCAGCTCCATCCGCAGCCGCAGCCTTAGATGCAACCTCAACCTCAGAAACAGTGAGGTACATTCCCAATCAACACGATCCTTTTCCTTTTCCTACCATCCAGGATTGTGAGTAAGCCTATCTTGGCAATCCGCAATCTATAGGATTTCACACTGGGAGATCCTATGTGGTACCTTGAACCACCTACCATACCTTTGAGGCCCTAGGATGTGTTTACTCGTGTCCAGCCAATTGATATGATGTTGCACCTACCTCCAGGTCCATCCAAGACTCCTTCTGTCTCCGGGCCTGCCTCTCTTCCTCCAACAAAGACTGGGGGCAAGGCCACCAAAACCACAACCGGTACCATTTACATGATCTCTAGCACCAGTTTCCCTTCCATCTCATCGACCGTGGAAGATCCACCTGATCTACCCCGGCGCCACTTACGCGATGACAGAGATATATGTAAGACCACCTTTGGTTCTACCCCATTCTATTTAAACCATAGTGTGGAATTGGTTCTTCCCATAAAAGACTAGATTTCATCATCCCACCTTGCCAATGACCTTCATCTCGGTAAGGGGGCATACCTCTTTGCTGACTCAAACGGTTGACTCTTGAAGAAGCTACGCAACAGACTCCACCTCAAGAGATTCTATGCCTGATATAACCACTATGAGTCCCTTATAGCATAGTGTTTTCCCTTTCTTGTTTTTCAATGTTTTTTTAGCACAAATCAGGGGCAGCACCATCAGCTGCTAATTCAAAGTCACCTGGAGCCTATTCAAGACACCTCTCACACCTCCGAGCCTACATTTCCATCTCCTGATGAGACCATTGTCTCATGTTTAATAAATCAATTTTGGGACCATTTTTGACCAGTCACCTCAATTTATGAGCCACGACATAATGATGCAAGTGTCTACGGACCAGTACTTGTATCACACTTCCCGACCGCTACTCATGCGAGTTTTCAGGCCACCGCCCATTAAGGAATGTCATTTTTTACTTTTATTTTGTATTTTAACACATAGTTGTCTTTTCTATTCACCGCACCTAACACGGACCTCTGGACCATTGTCCACAAAATGATTTACTTTTCTTGTATGTATTTGGAATATAACTGCCCCCGGACTTTCACTCACATCAGATGTAGTCAAGTCCGTCCACCGCAACACACACACACGCTATCCTGACCTCTGTCCGAGAGCCACCTCGGTTTGTGTGCCTCAGCCGTAATGACTCGCAAACCTCTGCCGTGATCTAGTTCGTGCATGTATTGGCATGTTTGAGAGCCTTCTGCTCTGTCCATACTGCGCAGATGACCTTTCAACCTCTGTCCACCGTCCCGACATGGGGCACCGCCTGTGCCACGATAATCGGTTGACCACACTAGAGTTTTGTTTAAGCTCTTTTTTGACTCCTTAAAACAATGAAAAGATATCCGAGCGTAGCTGCTTCCTTTCCCACTCGCTAAAGTATAGGAAAGGGCATCTACATCATCTCGTTTACCTCCTTTTGCGGACCATGTAGACCATCTATTGAAAAGGACCACCTTGGCATATTCAAGCCAAGACCGTTCCCCTCTACATAATTTTATGCTTTCTTGGGCAGAGGGGCCGCACTTTATTAAAAAGCTCACCACGGGTTGTCGTTAATCTCTTTTCCATCCTTCTCATCAAGAAAATATTGCCGAGGAAACTTGGTTTCGTTCATGCTCGTAAAAGTATCTGAATGACCGTCCAATCAGTATAGGTTTAACCTTTTCCGGCCTGATTGGACTACCAATGGTAAAGAATTCTCCCATCCCCTACAAGATGGGCAAGCTCTCCTATGTATACTTTTATCCTTTTTCAGGCACAAGAGACTACCAATGAAAAAGAGCCCCCATTGGAGTCTTCTTCGTGCTTTCGGACTCTCTAAAATTGAAAGAACCATCGAGCATTTACCTTCTTGGGCTCGCCAAAGATCCACGAGATCGTACCACAACGGTGTCCCTAGACACCCCCCCACAGAAAATAGTTTGGTAGCATTCCCACATTGGGTCGCCTTTGTTCAGAGTACTTTGCAATGTGTCTTCCTTGGATCCCATCAATTTCAAAAGTGTATACTTCCTCCAAGCATTTCCCATCTACAGTGACATTCCTGATATTACAGCTATGATCCCATTCCCATGAGTCAGTTTCATTTGCTTCCTGGTCCACCCTGCCATCATACTCCGAACAAAGGAAGTTTGAGTCTACAACACTCCCCCTGCCCTTGTTCAATTCTTTCCCTCCCCCCC
>LPNX010003382.1:0-31464 GCA_001517045.1 Pseudotsuga menziesii
ACATTATTCAGGAGACACTACAGCCCATAAAATCCTTAGGGCCGGTTACTATTGGCCAACGCTCTTCAGAGATGCCCATGCGCACGTCAGAAAATGTGATGCTTGTCAAAGATGCGGTGGAAGACAACCTAGAGCAGCAGCACCTCTAAAACCTGTAATGATCACAGAGCCTTTCGAGCAATGGGGAATAGATGTCATTGGAGAAATAAAGCCAAATTCCTCCCTGTTACACAAGTATATTCTTACTGCAACTGATTATTTCACCCGATGGGTCGAAGCTATTCCACTGCGCAAGATAAATGAAGACGAAGTCATCAATTTTCTACAAGACCATATCATGACCAGGTTTGGGGTTCCAAGTTCGTTAGTTTTTGATAATGCTAAGTACTTTTCATCCATTAAGATTACTGCTTTTGCTCATGAGAAAGGGATAAAATTACACTATTCTGCTAACTATTATCCACAAGGGAATGGCCTGGCCGAATCCTCAAATAAAAACCTTATTAGAATCCTGAAGAAGACCGTCATAGAAAACCAGCGAGGTTGGCACTCAGCCTTACCCAATGCCCTGTGGGCTGATAGAGTTACCCCTAAGTCTACCATGGGAGTGTCACCCTTTACCCTTGTATACGGAAAGGAAGCCATCCTTCCTCCCAACATCCTGCTCCCGTCTTCCATACTAGCTCAAGAGTCTAGGAGGTCGGATGATGAAGTTCTCCAGGTAAGAATATCCAATCTTCTGAAAGCAGAAGAGGTCAGATCCAAAGCTAGAGAACGTTTCCAACAGCAGCAGGAGGTAGTGAAGAGATGGTTTGATAAGCACAAAGCCGGGAAGAAGGACTTGGAAGTGGGAGACCTTGTCCTAAAGTGGGATCATCCCCATGATGAGAAAGGGAAGCACACTAAGTTCCAACAGTTATGGGTGGGTCCATTTCAAATCACCGCTAAACTTGGCCCTGCTACCTATATGTTACAAGATTTACAGGGATGGGAGGAAAACTTGCCAGTTAATGGGCTGGTTCTCAAACCTTATTTTTCTTAAGCAGTTTTTGAGCTTTCTGACTTGTACATAAATAGGCTGTTTGAGTTATGCTTTCATTTATTTTAAGTGAGTTTTTGTTTTCAATAAAGGTGGTTAACTCGTGGTTATTTGGGAAACTTTACATTTCTGGAGATGGTAAATATTTGTTGAATAGTTAGACTGTGGTTTTCCATGTGAATTTCTTCCGCCAGCTAGTTTCTCGAAATCTTTGTGTGCAGTGAGGTCCTGCTTAACCTCCTGTAAGGTCAATCAGACTCAAAAGTATAGAATACTATGCTGAGGCTCCGCGCACTTTACACTTAAAATCTAAAGGGCGATGACAGGGGACCCATGGAGAAGAGCAAGATGAACAGGGTGTTAAACCTAAATGATCCCATGCCGGGAAATAAATGCCAAAAGGCAGATAAGAGTCAGAATTCCTATAAAAGCATCATGCTCAAAAGCTAAATCCAGATCATAAAGTACTAATTTGCCAATGATCCTCTCCGTCCGTGAGCTGAAACCTTAAGCACATCACTCACACAAAAGGGTACTATGGGATAGAGGATCCTGAATGAAAATTCAGTAAGAAAGGTATATATGAAGACTCTCATTAAAAGAGGATAAAATCCGAAAAGCACAAAAGTTGCTAAGGCGGCATGGGAATGAGGAACAAATGAACGTTTCTGTTCATCACCTGCTACAATCCTGTGGTGTCCAATGTTACCAGCTACCTGAAGAAAAATTAATAATGAACTCATATTTTGGCCTCAGCAGAGTTATCCTGACTCTAGAATCTTGACTTTCATCGCCCAAATTGGACTGATGTCAATGATCAAGGTACACACTTCTGTTTTTGAGAAATCTGTCTAGCTAGAGGAGTTCAAGGGATACATTTGTTGTAGGACAGTCTGCTTTTCAAGGAAGAAACTACCTAGAGATCTAGGTTCACGAGGAAATCGCCAGTTGTTGTTGCCGCAATCTGTTTCCCCGATTTTAGTTTTTTACTTAAACTCTGGGACCCCTCCTTATCATAAGTTGCTTGAATCGACTGTTGAAAGCTTGGCGTCTTGGAGCTTATCTTTGCGTTTGAAGTTGATTGCTCGCCTTTTTGATTGCTTCGTCCAACTTAGCTTGAGTCGTGTGGTTTTTTCTGGTACCCGTCGAGTATGAAAATTTTGCATTAACAAGAAAAAGACGGTTTTTGGGCTGCAAGTTAATCCTAGCTCTGTTGTTTTCTCTTTGGATCGGGCCTCTTTCGGAAGTTTGTTAGTCATAACTTACCCGACGTTGCGGCTTCCGGAGAAAACCGCCCCCCGTTTGAAGTTTCATCCGACGCCCGATTCGACGGCCCAAATCGCTTGGTCCTGAGTTCCTACCTATCCGCCGTTGCGGCCGGGAGGATGAAGTCAGTGGCCGACGTGAGTTTCATCCGACGCCCGATCTTTGCCTTGTTTAGCCTCCGTCGCATGTTTGTGGCAAGTTTCCCGTCCGTCGTTGCGGGTGGCAGAGTTTTCTGTCTTCCGACCCACTTCTCTCCGCCGCCCGATTGCCTACGACGCCCGTGTTTCCATTCACCCTCTTCTTGTGCTCCTCCGCCGTTGTGCCCCCCCCCCGAAACCTTACCCATCCGATGCCGGATTCTCAGCCCGCCCGACTTAAGTCTCGCCCGACCGCCGATTCTTTTCGTGAGTTTTCACCCGGAGAGCCAGGCCACTTTCTTTGTGGATCTTTCATCATAGTTACAAGGTTTTCGATGCCCAATGTCTCGTATAAATGGATAATGCACTTAAATTGTATGCAGGGAGAATCACATGGATCGCGAGAGCAGCCTACGGCGAGGAAAAGGACAAGCCCAGCGGATGACAGAGGCGTCGATGAGGCGTTTTCAGCAGTTACTGTCAGAGGGTAAAACGTCTATTGAAATGATTGAAGAAAACACAACGACCAGAAGGGAAACTGAATCGTCAAGGGCGCTGAAAGGTCACGCGCTGAGGGAACCTAGAGGGCATTAGTTGTAGTTTAAATAATGGGAAGGAAGACTGAAAAAAGGCTTTTTCCCTTAGAAAATTTTGTAATTGTTGGCTTGTAAGAGGAACTACTTCGTTTTGCAAAGTGAACTGCAATTTTGCCTGCTGGAAAGAGTAAAGAAGTGAAATGTACCAATGCAATTCAATGAATAATGTTGAAGAGGAACTATTTCGTTTTCAGCTGTATTTCATTTGCTGTAAGGATATTTGATGTTTTGAGCCTAAGTTCTTGTTAACTATTCTTCAGTATTTTCTGGGATGCATTGTCACTAAGAGCAATAAATGTTGTTATAGAATGATCGGCTATCTGGTTATTTGAATATTTATAAGTTTTTCATGCGCTGTGAGAAGAGTATCAGCTATCTGTGATTTTTCTTACCGTATGTGATATTGTATTGCTCAGTTAAGATGATAACCTCGCTCCCTAGGGATAGTTTAGGTAGTTAGTTTATTTCTGCTTGTATCTGGTTTAGTTGTTTGTGAGCTTAAGACGAGAGGTAAGAACCTGCGCATCACTTTGTGACCGCTCCTTGCATCTGGATCACCCTGCATTTAGTTAGGCACGTGCATAGCATTCATTTAAGTCAAAATACAAAAACTCGGTGGGCCGGGCCGCAACCGGTAAAGCCTTTGTTTGTTACTTGACCTATGGTAGCCGGACCGTGAACCGGACGGATTCCCTATACCAAACAGTCAGCGGGCTAGTTGGGAACGCTGATTGGGGAGAATCCCTTACTGTTGCCGCCTGCGAATTTTCAGGCCTCAACACATGGCTGATCCCTATATTTTATAAACATTATTGGTATTCTAAGGTTCCAAATCCATCCATAAACCAAAGCTAAGTCGAATTGGTGTGGCTGCTCACGCTATGCCATGTGGCCTCTCTCTTCACCTTCCCTCTTCTCTCAAATTTGAGTAGGAGCCTCTTGGCCTTCTCCAACTCCCAAATTAGACCTCTAAGATGCTCTATTCAGTCTTGACATGTCAGTATGTCAGCCTTCAGATCTGACTTGTGTCATAACTGTCATAGAATCTCCATCATTGGTGTCATAGATGTCATAAATGTAAGGAGAATCTAGCCAAGTGTCCATGAAACTCTCATTTGGATCTTCATCTCCCATGTAAGTTAAAATCCATCCCAAATTCGACCTATGAAGTATATGGACAATTATATTAACCTCATAATCCATCCAAAAACATTAGACTTCCCATATATTCAAATTTGCAAGAGAAAGATACCATTTACCATAGGAATTCTAGCTAGTGTGGGCCCCATAGTCTCCATGTGTCTTGATGCTCCATTCTCACTTCCTTTTTCTCTTGTATTTATTTAATAATCTATATTATTAAATATTTATCTCATTCTAATGTCTAAACATCATTTATTATTCCCATTTTTCCAAATATCAAAGCTTCCACCCCCAACCTAGGAAACTAGTGATTTTCCTCCTTGGCAATTATTTTACTTTTAGCATCCCTTTGACAACTTTCATGAACATGGAAAATGTGATTTGGCCATTGTGACCCAATGCAAAATTTGGGACATTACAAATCCTCCCTTCCCAATATTGCTTGTCCTCAAGCAATTTCAAACATGGTTGTTGAAGAATCTGCTTTCTGTATGGTTTTTTGAAGTCGCCACTGAGCTGCCCACCTTGAGTCTTTGAGATTCCATGAAGATTTCAGAGAGGAACCACCATGCTTGCTACTGCACTACTCTGATTAACATCACCTTATTAAATGGGGAATCCATCTCCCATACTGCTTGTTTCCCAAAGATTTTGAAATCAATGGGATTGAAAACTACCCCAGGGTCCCATTGTTTGCATTGCACTCCAACAATTAAGAGTGCTCTCCAACCCATACCATTTGGAAAGATAATTCCTGTGTAGCATCCCCTACCCTTCGTCCAACGAAAAGGACGTACCATGGTGTTAACCATCTGGGCTAAGAGCCCCATGAACATGTACATTCAGAAAATGGTGAAAAACTGAAACAGAATGCTTTGAACTAAAACATGCATACATGATTATTTATCATAGACAACGGAAGCAACATACATTCATACAAGAATTCAATATGTTCATCATGATCATTAACAGTAAATAGGATTGTAGAAGTAAAAGAGACAAGATTACTTATCTTTATAAAGAACTCGTTCCGCAACCAGCTACGTCGTTGCAACGTTCCACCCAACCATAGGCTAGCACACTCCTAAATCTCTCAGCAATGCTGCCACCCCCGAGCCGGGCATGACTCCCCAAGGAATAAGGAACTAACAGGCTTACACATAGCCAAGGGTAACAACACCACAAGGGTACACAGTTCAGCCAAGCCAACACGGTTGGGTTTATCAGGTGAACAACAGATCAGCCAAGCCAACAGAGTTGGGTTTATCAGGCCATCCAGGAGCTGGGAAAGGATAATGCTAAGCTGGTGAGCTCACTGAAGAGATGCAGACACCAACACTAGAACCAACCTGGATTCTAGAATACCCACACACACCCAACACAAGGAAGTCAGTCCCTTCTCTGCAACGCAGTCCCTCGAACCCTGATCTTCCCTCCAGTGCTCTTCAAGGGTTGTGGAGAAGAAATATAGCTCAGTAGCTCTTGTCCGTGTGGTTCTCAACCCACCAGGTTTATCAAGCACCGCAGGCCCTCATTCACCAACCCAAAATAGTCCGGGGAAAAATCCACTACATGCAAGCAGCCAAACAGCTATTCAAGCGTTTACAGGGAAAAACACAGTTAAGCCATCGTGGCAAACAACAAGCTAACATGCTCACATGAACCCACAACAAACCAATCTTCAATACCATCGTTGTGAGACTTACACAGACCAGAAAATGGTCAAAAGACGTGGCCAACATTCACAGCTCGACGTGGATTCACAAGAAAAATCACCCCGATCTTCTACCAATGCCGCATTGTAGGTAACTCAGTCAACCATGCGTGGGGAAAACTGCTCCCATCAATCAGTGGGAAAAATCCCAATAATTTCTGCTGCGATCCTCTATGATGGATGAAAACAATACACAGTCCAATGCGTGGAGGCAGAAGTTGGTTCTCTGTGTGGATGGAAAGAACATAATTACAGACTGACAATTAGCGCTAGAGAGAGGAGGCAAACCCCCACATAATGGATGGTAAAACATTTTATCCCCCATCCTGCATGAGGAAGATGAACAACCATGATCCGAGGGAGTGGGCAGAATGGTCCCTACGTTGTGGAGAGGAGAGCAAGCGTGGGCGTGGGCGTGGTAGTGGTATTCTTTCCAGCCAATTGCTGCCTCAACTAACAAAAAAGGAAATAACCAAGGGTGGTGGTGACACATAGTTTTCCCCCGCGACTCAATGTTCCACATCCCCCCCCTTTTCCTTATCCTTTGGAATCATGCCCCTTTTCAATTTAGTTGCCGCGAACATAGCTGGTTGGGTTATTTAATTAAAATGCGTGTTTACATGATGCCACAATTAAATATATGCCACGTGTCTCGATATACCATCGATGACCATTCCTAATAAGAAACACAACATAACCAAATCTATGGTGGGGCCTTGGCCTTTAGCTCCGCACCAAGATTATTTACAACATATGTATCCTATGTACTTTAACGCAAGCGGGGTTAAAACCGGGGTATTACATCCTGGATCCCATTTTCTTGTATGCATTCTTCCAAACATCATGAATGCATAATATATATCATCAAAGTATATAACAACATAATAAGAATGCACATCAAGGAAGTTCCTCACCAAGAAATCATGAAAGTGCTTATACCTCCCAATGAGTAGACTACCATTTGCCAAGTGCATACATGCTTCAAGTGACCAATCAAATATGCTCCAATGACATAGGTGAGGATCCCATGTCCTATAATGCTGCTCCCAAATAATGTAATATGCATCAAAGTAATAATCAACCATTTTTTCTTTCATCCAGGAAGTGAATGAAGAAACTCCACCAAAATATGAACCAAATAAGGAGCAAATAAAACATGAAGACTTCAAGTGTCTCAAAGAAGTCTCATCAATACACCCATGAATATGTATATCATCATGAAATAATAGAGGATGTTGCTGCCAATAATAATTTTCTTCAATCATATAACTCTTCACCCAAGTGTGGGATGAAGTTCCTCTAACTTCAAATAGACTAGGAAAGGAGCAAGGAAAATCATGAGTCTCCAAGTGACTCAAGTGAACATCATTGGTGCACCCATGTAGATGTGTATCATCAGAAAGTAACAAAGGATGCTGCTGAAAATTTCAATAAGAGTGTGCTCCAACCATTTCATCATAAAAAATAAATCTAGGAGTTCCATACTCCTCATGTGGCATTATAAAAAAGAAACCTTTCACCCATACTTCATTAGGATGACTGCTGCAAAAATTTAGAAGTGTAGGATGTAGGAGAAAGAACCAACTCACCCAAATGATCAGTAGGTGAAAAATTGTCATAATGTGAAGTATCCATAGGGTTATGATTATTCACCTCCCTAGAAAATGCAAAAATTTCCTCATGGGTTGGTTCCAAGGTGGTGGAATTATGCACTTCAAAAATTGTGTAACCATTTTCAAGAGGCAACTCAAGTTCCTCTTCCACCATTACTAGTGATTGGATCTCATCACTATAATCCTCAAGCACATCAAGAACCTGAAATTTTTCATGTTTCTCATGATCCATCATGTCATGAGAATACTCCAAGCAATCTACCTTATGAAAATCTGAAACATCGGAGGAAAAACAAGTGTCTTGCAACTTTTCAAGAAGTTGCTCATTTTGAATTATGAGCTTATGAATAACTTCATTATTATTCAAGTAGGATTCATGTAAACATTCACTAAGCTCAATGACATTTTTTCTATCAAAAATAAAAGACATGAAATTACCTTTGATGTTGCACATTGATCTTTGGATCTTCTCCATGTATTCAAGGAAAGATGGCTCCTCCAAGGAAGTAGCTCTCCAACAAGAATCTGATACCAATGCTTGAGTGTCATGGAGTATGCTAAGGGCCTCTTGGATATTCTTTTCATTCATATTTAAGGACCCTTAAATAAAATTAGGATCTTGCAAATGAACCTCCTCATCTTCTTCCTTCTTGCTTGGACCATCTTCATGAAGCTCAAGTGGTGATGGGGAAGTTGATCTTGTTTCTTCTTCAACTGCTACAAGGTCTTCATTTTCATGTTTAATGGAATTTTTGCTTGCATCAACATTTTTAAATCTGATCTCTATGTCACCAACATAGATTTGTGAGCACCCATCAGTAGGTACTCCTTCATAGTTCAAGCATCCATCAGTAGATGCTCTTTGGTCCATGTCCATAGTATAATTTGTTTCAGAATGATATTCAATAGTTTCAAGGTACTCTTCTTCCTTTTCATGTGATGTTTCATCATATTTTTCAAATTAATTTGGGAGTGAATTTCTATCCTATTCATGTACTACTTCTTCTACTTCACCTATTTAAGAACTAGGTGGTTCATGGGTCTCCTCCTTTTGCTCCTTCAAGCAAGCTGATGCATTTTCCCCCTTGGCTTTCTTAAATTCAATATATTTTTCCCAACTTTGGATAGCCAAAAATTTGAATCCTTTCATAATATTCTCGGTCATGTCTTCAAGGATAGGTTCCATGCTTTTTATTATCTCCTTACCATCATATGAGGTTCTCTTTTCATGCCTAGTCATAGTTTCCAAAAAATTGCCTTCTTCTCCTACTTTTTTTTTCCTCTTCAGCAAAAGCACTTTTGGTTTCAATATATAATGGTGGTCACTGAATTATTGTACTCATAAATATCAGACCACATCAGGTGCCAAGATCATGCTCTGATACCACTGTAATGTCCATTTTTGAAATTTTTTTAAATGACCATTTTTTTTCACTTTTTCCCCAATTTTGACCTTAACTAGTTTTGATGTCTAGACCTCCAAATTGACCCAAATGCTTCCAAATTTTCTATGAAGGTACATGAATGATAATATAACTTAAATATCATGCACATGTATGTTTTGTGACCTCCCAATTAGTTCTGCAAAATTGTTTAATGTTCTGTTCAAAGTAAGAGTCTTTACTAGCAAATTGGGGCTGCAATTCCCCTTGGGTAATTACTGGAAATGGCTTCACAAATGATCCAAAAGTCACTTGAATTTATGAACAGAGGCTGGTATGTGTATGTAACCTTTTCAAAGTCTCATATGCATCATGGTTCAGTTTATACAGGTTGTTATTACTCTTTCCAAAACAACTCCCGAGTCACAATTTCGACCCTTGGGGAAAATGCACCAAATCTTCTCCCAATGCAATAAAAATGAGTAAAATGGATTCCAATGCTTAAGTAATGAACATGAGACTTGAAATAAACATTAATTACAGTCTATACATCATACATTTATCATAGATACATTCCTCCATTCGAAATAATAAGCATTACCATGGCATATATCAAAATGGAGTGGAAATGGTCATTGTTTGCTCATTGAAAGTCATCTTGACATACAAATATTGGGAATTTCGACTTGAAACTTTTTGAGAATGAATAAAAGAGAATATTTAATTGATTACAATCTTAAATGGACAATGAAATGCTCTCCCAATTCGAAATCATCGGCATTACGATGGTTCACAACAATATAGTGGGAAAATGACACTATTTCTTCATTGTTCAACATTTTTACATGAATTATTTTGGGTATTTCAACCTGAGAGTCTTATGAAAATGAAAGATAGAGAATATACATCAACACATAATATACATTAGAGGAAATTTCAACTCAAAATGGGCCTTTTAATTTTTATTCAAATTCCATGTCATCATGTGTTAGCCAATGAAATTGCTTTAAATTTGAAATACCGTATAGGTCTTAAACACTTTTTTAATATAAATTTGGGGATAGGTATCATAAAAAAAACTAATTTTTTTGTTTGTATTTTTGACATATCTCCCCGTGTTTTTACTCAAATTTCGATCAAGAGAGCTCGTTGGATGCGGAATTAAATTCCGCATCCAACGAGTACCCACTCGGCATAATTTTGACGGACCCCGGTACCCAAAAAACAAGAAATACCTGAAAAAATGGAATGATGACATGCAGAATTTAATTCCGCATCCAACGAGCTCTCCCGATCGAAATTTGAGTAAAAACACAGGGAGATATGTCAAAAATACAAACAAAAAAATAGTTTTTTTCTTTTCTTCCTCCAAAATTAATAAATATTATTTTATTATTTTAACTATTATTTTATTAGTTCATTTTAGGAGGCCCATTTTGAGTTGAAATTTATTCTAATGATTGACATTATAATATTCCCCAAAGAGATCAATATCTCACCCAAAGCGCAATCCCTCCATTGGCATGAATATGGTGTGGAAACTGGAAATAGTTGAGAGAGTGTTGCAATAGAAGAATCCACATGCTTTCCTATAGCTTACATCTGCAAATAAGAATCCATTAAATATCCATGAAATACCTGAGTGGCCTTTCCAAACACCAACTAGGATAATAATCTTTTACCCTCGAAATTGGCTTAAGCAAGAAAACTAGTCATGCACTAGCTCTCACAATTCACAAATGACAATTTCACAAAAGCTTCTTCTCATTTATGATCCTTGTATTTTATAAAAATTATTGGTATTCTAAGGTTCCAAATCCATCCATAAACCAAAGCCAAGTCGAATTGGTGTGGCTGCTCATGCTATGCCATGCGGCCTCTCTCTTTACCTTCCCTCTTCTCCCAAATTTGAGTAGGAGCCTCTTGGCTTTCTCCAACTCCCAAATTCGACCTCTAAGATGCTCTATTCAGTCCTGACATGTCAGTATGTCAGCCTTCAGATCTGACTTGTGTCATAACTGTCATAGAATCTCCATCATTGATGTCATAGATGTCATAAATGTAAGGAGAATCTAGCCAAGTGTCCATGAAACTCCCATTTGGATCTTCCTCTCCCATGTAAGTTACAATCCATCCCAAATTTGAACTATGAAGTATATGGAAAATTATATTAACCTCATAATCCAACCAAAAACATTAGACTTCCCATATATTCAAATTTTCAAGAGAAAGATACCATTTAACATAGGAATTCTAGCTAGTGTGGGCCCCATAGTCTCCATGTGTCTTGATGCTCCATTGTCACTTCCATTTTCTCATGTATTTATTTAATAAGCTACATTATTAAATATTTATCCCATTATAATGTCTAAACATCATTTATTATCCTCCTTATTCCAAATATCAAAGCTTCCACCCCCAACCTAGGAAACTAGTGATTTTCCTCCTTGGCAATTATTTGACTTTTAGCATCCCTTTGACAACTTCCATGAACATGGAAAATGTGATTTGGCCATTGTGACCCAATGCAAAATTTGGGACGTTACACAATGTTAGTTTCAAATGTTCTTCATGCTCTTCTTCATTCTTATAATAAACAAGAATGTCATCAAGGAAAACACGAATGAATTTGTCCAAATACCTGCCGAAGACACTATTCATAAGGCACATAAATGTTGCTGGCACATTTGTGAGTCCAAATGGTACCACTACAAACTCATAATTTTCATACCTTGTTTTGAAAGCTGTCTTATGAATGTCTTCATCCTTGATTCTCACCTGATGGTAACCAGACCTCAAGTCAATCTTGGAAAATACCTTTGCTCCTTTCATTTAATCAAAGAGGTTATCAATTCTTGGCAAGAGATATTTGTTCTTCATCATGAATTTATTCATCTACCTATAATCAATACACAACCTAAGTGCACCATCTTTCTTCTTTACAAATAGAACTGGTGCTCCCCAAGGAGACACACTCGGCCTGATATACTTTTTATCCAACAATTCTTGTAGCTGCATCTTCATTTCTAACATTTCTGGTGTACTCATTTTGTAGGGTTATTTTGACACTGGTGCTGCTCCTGGTACAAGTTCAATTGTGAAATCTATGTCCCTCTTTGGAGGAAGTCCTGGAACCTCATCAGGAAAAACATCCTTGAAGTCTTGCAACACAAGATAGTCTTCAAACCTAGGAGTTTCATTCTCTGCTGCCTCATCAATATGGGCTGTGTACAACTGACAACCTTTTCTACAGAACTTCTTTAACTAATTGCTGAAATCTGCCTCACCGATATTACCTTTGGAATGCCTCTGACCACTACTGGGTTCCCTTCTTCATCCATGCATTCAAAAGTCTTGTTATAACAGTCAAGCTTCACTCTGTGAGCCTTTAACCAATCCATTCCAATGAGAACATCATAGGAACCAAGTGGTAGAACATTCATATCTACACAAGTGATCAACCCATTCATCACCAATAGGCATTTTTCCACTACTTCATTAAATTTTCTCTTAGTTCCAGTGGCTAGCTGAACTAACCAAGACCTTCTATGCTTTACCTTCCTAAGAGCACAAACCTCCACTACTCTAGGAGCAATATAACTGTGAGTAGAACCAGGGTCAATCAAAATAGAAATAGATTGCTCAACAATCTTACCTGCAACTTCAACCACCGTTGACTGGTGATTTGCATGACAATCTTCCAGTGTTGCATAAATTCTAGGGACGACCCTTGCTACTTGTCCCACTGTTTCTGCCTTTTGAACATTGTATGTTGGCCTTGCATTTTCATTCTCAAGTGGACAGTACTTACGCATGTGGGGTCCTCCACATTTCCAACATTGGAGTGGTCCTCTGTTCTGTTGTGGATCTTTTGGCTTTTCTCCCACCACTCTAGTTGGTTGCTTTTCCGCTTGTGCTGGTTGCTTACGTTGATTCCTGAAGTTAGAAGGTTTGTAACCTTTCTTCCTTTGGTCAGACTTCTCACTCCTTTTGTCCTTCCATGTTTTCTGGTAATCTGGTTTGTTCTTGCTTTGCTCGTAGCAATACTTAGCTTTTCTTAGTGCTTCTTTTAGAGTTCTAGGTTCATAGAACTCAATCTTGTCTTTGTAATACTAAGGCAATCCACTCAGAAGACACTGGATCTTCACCTTCTTATATTTTATGTACTTGACATACCTCAACAACTCCAAAAACTTATTGGCATACTCTTCCGTAGTCTGCTGTCCCAATCTCAGCTCATGGAACTCTTTGATCTTGTCATCATAGTACATGTCAGAGAGGTACTTCTCCTTGAAATACTTCCGGAACTGCTTCCACACAATCTTCCTTTCATTGATCTTCTTGACTTGCTTGAAATGATCCCACCATATGGATTCTCTTCTGGTCAAATTGAAAATGGCTACTCTAGCTTTCATATTCCCAGAATAGTCTTGGACTTGGAAATATTTTCTCATTCCAAGAAGCCAAGCTTCAGCTTCTTGACCAGTCTTTATCTCACCATTAAAGGTAGGAGGCCTTGCCTTCTTAAATTCATCTCATGAGTGGTTCTGGTAGCACCTCCTTCTCTGATTCTCCTGAGAAGAAGAACTTGAATTTGCAGTGGACCCTTAGAGTCATATGACTCACTAGGTGATCTCTTTCTTCTTCTAGCAGTGTTCTTACTCCCTTCTGGCTTTTCTGTCCGGTCCTCAGAGTTCATATTTCTCTAAATATATGTCAAACTTTGCAGCATGGCTGCACTTAGCTGATTCTGCTCCTCCTAAGCTTTAACCAATCTTTCATTATCTGCCTTGTAACTTTGCATCTCCACCATTAGGCTTCTCATGGTGGCTGCAAAATCTTGGGGAGTCTCTTGGAATATTCTCCCATTAGACTATCTCTCAGCATTTCCAACTCGGACATTTTCCACCATAGCATCTTCCTCATAGTCATTGGGGTCCCGTGCATAATCATCCATGTTGTCGGTTCTCATAGCTGAACCACAACTCGCTTTACCCAACTGCACTATCTGGAATGCTGCTTTTCGAAGTGATTAGGATTCTGCAAAATGTGTTAATAACATAGTTGTTAGCTGCATAACATTCACATGAATCATACATTACTTACCTTCACTTGAAAAAATCATACAATGACAACTTTTCCCAAAACACATAATTTTCTTTCACAAAGAACCACTATCTCAGGGGGACGACGGGGGTCAAGGGGGATCGCCCCCTTGTGGCTTCCGCCACTGCAGGGTGGGTTGAGGGCAGCGTCCTCTTTTTTTCTTTCTTTGTAAATACTTTGATTTCGTGCAATCTGGTGCATAAACATGCTGCCATTTTTCATCTTTCTAGCCACTGAAATCCTACTGAAAGGCCTGTTGAAAATCCTTGTCAAAACTCTGCTTCGGTGAAAATTTGCAATTTTTTTTTCACTCGCTGTATCGAAATTTTTTTAGACTTTCAACCGCTACAGCGGCTTGATATTCATCTTCCATCCACCATAGCGTATCCATCTTCTTTTTCCTTCCGCCGCGTCGGCTCCTTCATCATCTTCCATCTGCCACCACACATTGGCTCGATCTTCAGATTTCTTCCGCCGCACATCGGCTTGATGTTCATCTTCCATCCGCCGTAGCGGCTCAATGTTCAACATTCTTCCACCGCACATCAGCTTGAAACTCAACTTTCTTCCGCCGCGTAGCAGCTCAATGTTCAACATTCTTCCGCCGCACATTAGCTCGAAACTCAACATTCTTCCGTTGCGTAGCGGCTCTATCCCCAACTTCTATCCGCAACATCGGTCCCGATCTTCTTTTGCTTGCCACCGCCAAGCCAGAACTTAGTCAATTTTCTTTCCCTTAGCGACGAAAAACTTGGTTTCTACCTGTCGTTGCGGCTCAAAGCCCAATTTTTGCCCGCCGTTGCGGCTTGGTTTTCAAAATCCATCCGCCGCACAATCACTTAAAAAATTTCCGAAAATTTTCTCTTCGTCGACGAGATTTGGTTGTTTTGTCCGCTGCGTCGACGATGAATAGGGAAACAAAACCGACGTATCGGCTCTCTCTTGGCGACCCAACCACTACAACGGCTCATTCATGAAAACTTTCCCACTGTTGCGACTCTCCTTTAGCCACCCCAGCCGCTACAGCCGCCAAGGAAAAGTGCTCAACACTAAGAAAGAAAATTCATACTTAGAAGAATTTTTTTTTTCCTCTGTCTTCTGACTGTTGAACACAGGGATAATTCTGCCTCTGTCAGCTGCTCAACCTTGGCCCATAGAAGCCCAATACTGCAACTAGTACTTTGATGCCACACTGTCACATCCCCAACCCTCTACTAGGCGGAGAGGACACGACAACGTCTATCAACCCGGGCAATCTAAGCCCCATGAACATATATATATATATATATATATATACTTTGAAATAAAACATACCTAAGTATAAACAGATGCATAATACAATCTACAATGGAAGCATAATTCATTCATTCAATACGTTCAAGCATTTAACATGTTCATATAAATTCATAACAATATACAGTTGTGGAATTTAAATACACAAGAATACTTACCTTTGAAAGAGTTTGTCCCGCAACCAGCTATGCCGCTGCAACGTTTCACCCAACCATAGGCCAGTGTGCTTTTTAATCTCTCAGCAGCACTGCCACCCTCGAGCTGGGCATGATTTCCCCAAGGAATAAGGAACACTAGCAGAATTCACCCATAGTCGAGGATACAATAAAATTCAGCCAAGCCAACACAATTGGGTTTATCAGGCTGCCAAGGAAGTGGAAAAACTGACTGCTAAGCTAGTGAACTCAATCCAGAGCTATGATCACCCACACCAGATCTATCTTGACCTCTAAACGCTTACACACCCAACACAATAAAGCATCCCCTTCTCTGCTACACAATCCCTCAGGCCATGCATTCCCTTCTAGTGCTATTCAAGTCATGCAAAGAAGGAACCCAACCTTATAGATCTATCTGTGCGGTGCCTTCACACACTAGGTTTATCAAGCAAGTCTATGCACATTTCCATTCCTCAATCAGTGTAGATTCCAAAGCAAATATGTACACACAGTTCTCTCAGTATTGGAAATAACAAACGTAACAGAAGCCAAGGGAAACACATGCACACAGTAATTTATGAATTTCTGAGCATTGCCAATGCCAAACGACTGCTGCAAATTTACCAAACGAAAACGTTTGTTGGTTAATAAAATCCAAGACACAAAAATTGGATTCCAGGCAATCAGATTTAGGAAAACAACTGGCAATTAAGAGAAGACGTGAGAGGGGACAAATCCACACAGGAAAACCAAAAATGTGAAAGGAAACAGATTGTCGAATGGGAGAAAATCGTGAAGGAGGACAAAAATCGCCGAACGGGAGAGAAAATTGTCCAGGGTTCAGACTCAGAGGTTTTTCTTGCCGCATGAATGCAGAATGGGATTCCCCAAAACATTTTTCCCATTCCAAATCACGAGGGAAGATGAAACGCCCATGCGTGAGGGAAAAGGTGGACGTTTTTGCCCAAGAAAAGTTAAAAAACGTTTTTCCCCAAGTGGAATTTGTCCAATTCGAATTTCTTCCTATTCTTTCAATCCCCCCCCGCTTATCCTTAGGACAATCATGCCCCCATATCAATTTAGTTGCGTTGACATAGCTAGCTGTAGGTTTTTAATTAATAAATTGCAAATTTATCATGATGTCCAAAATAATAATGTGCGGGCTAGCACAAAAATACCATCGGCCCAACTTTAATCGCCGTATCATAAATACTAAATCGATGGTGGGGATTTTTCCTAGCTCCACACCCTGATTATTTACATCATTTTATTTAATTGCAAATGGGGTAAAAAACGGGGTGTTATAGTCCATCACCTACTGAAATATTTGCAACACTTAAGGGTTTGATCCGTGGGTTCACACTTCTTAAAACCTACTATCATTTTCTGTTCTTTTGTGCATGCTTCCACTTCAATATTTTTGGAAATTTATTGCCTGCCCTTCTAAATTAAATCAATTTCTAAAAGAAATTTCAATTTTTTTAGTAAAACATGAGCCTAGGATTCTTAGAAGAAAAATATACTAAATAAAGGTTTTTTGACATGGCTTGAGGGACCAATGAACTTACTTGTGTGCCAGTATGAGGGACCAAATGTACCTACAAAAATATGTTCATGCCCTGCTTCTTTCCTGTTGTCCTTCTCCCCAATGATGCTTCTGAAGAATCAAGTTTTAGAGTTGAAGCTTTGAAGTTCGAATCACTCGAGTTATTGACAGATGAAATGATGCCATCATTTCTTGATCAACTTGGCCCACTTATGACACCACTTCCTTGAGATTATTCCCAATTTCAGCCACTATTTGACTAATGCATTGATAATATGAAATAGCATAAAAAACCCGATAATGTTGTTTTGAGCTCATTACCTCGCATGCAAATAATTTGAGCATAGATCCTCATTTGGATTTGTTTCTGCCTATGTGCATGATTTCATTGGACATGTGTACAATTGTAACTAACATGTGTTGCAGTTCCTGCCCCCTCCCCCAACTTAATTGTCGATGTACTCAACGACATATGGATAAAACTTTGGATAAGTAATTTGCTTAGGTGCATGTTAAATGAATATAATGATAGGAGGGGGTGTGTACATTTAATTGATGATGCATATTTGTGAAATGCTAGCATTAGGTAATTGTGTTAATGTTTGATTGCAATTTGAGAGCTGGCTGATAGCATTCTATGATTGCTTGTTTAGAGTGGATCATGTCGATATAGGTGTTGGAGATTATCTTGTAGTTGCAAACATATTATTGAACAAGATATATACAAATTGTATATGAAAATATGAAGTGCCTATAGTAATTGTTGTCTTTTGTTCCTACAAACGAAGATAATGATGAGATAAAAAAATGTTTTCTTTTTTCTTTATTGCAATCCAAGGTTGGCTTCATAAGAGGTTTTCAAGGAATGGATTGCTTAAAATCCCCTAAGGGTTTATATATATGAGGTAATTTCAAATATGAACAAGGGCATTGATGCCCTTAATAAAACTTATATGCTCCCTGTCCATTTACATTGTGAAGTATACTTTGGACATGGGCTTATCATATAATTTTAGGTGATGTCCATTAACTAGGAGAGGCATTTGAGCATCATCTATTGTTATGATATTAACTGACCCATTTTCATAGCAAGTGTCAATATTATATGGTCCAAGCTATTTTGTTCTTATTTCCTTTAATTTCTTTAAACCTTGAATCATAAAAGAGTGCCCAATAATCTTGGTTGAAGTTCTTGGTCTTTATGAATCCGTCATGCCATGATTTTCTTTATTGGTGAACTATCTCAGTATGAAACAATGCTTCCTATCTATATTTATCTAGAGCATTAAGATGTTGTATTTTGTCTCTTTGTGATGATGACAAGTCCATATTTAAATTTGTTGCTATTCTCAGTGCCTTTATTTCAAATTCTATATGCAACACAATTTTCTTTCCATAGACCAAATCATAGGGGGTGAGCCCTATGGTAGTTTTCCAGGTCGTGTTGCAGGCCCAGAGAAATTCATTCAATATATTTTCCCATTCACTCCTATGAAGTTGGATTGTTTTTGTGAGTATCCTTTCAAGCTCTATGTTTATTACTTATGCTTAACCATTTTCTTGGGTATGGTATACAATTGATTCATTATGTTTGATATTGTTTTGTTGCATGATCTCTTTAATCATGTTTGATGAACTGAGAACCTTGGTCAGAAACTAATTTCCTTGGTACTCCAAACCTAGTAAAAATGTGCCCAGTCAATAATTTCACTACACTTGTTTCATCTGCAACTTTTGATATCCCTAACTTCTACCCATTTTGTCAAGTAATCAGTACATACCAGGATGTGATATTTTTGGTTGGAGGGAAGATTGATTGGGACTACAAGATATATGCTCCATTTTTTGAATGGTTTGATTGATAATTGAAGGTGTAGCAAGATTTGGTCTCTCTTTGTAGGTTTCCCCATTCTATGGCATTCGTCACAACTTGAAACTAGTTGTTCATCATCTATATGGATTTTAGGCCAATAATAACATGTATGCAGGATTTTACAAGCTATTCTTTTTGTTTCATAGTGTCCTCCACAAGGTTGATTATGACATGCATGTAAAATGTCATGCACCTCATCTTCCCTTATACATATACTCAAGATTTGATCTGGTCCTTGCTTGAACATATACCCTTTGATCCAAGCAAAAGTTGCACTTTTCCTGATGATCTTACATCGTTCTTGATAGTTGAAGTGTTGTGGAAACTTCCTAGTTGTTAGGTAGTTTGTTATATCAACAAACCAATTGGTGTCTTTGTTGAGATAACAAAAAGGTGCTCATCTGGAAGGGCATCATCAACAATTTCCTTATTTGCAACATGCTTTAGTTGAGATAGAAAATCTGCAACAACATTATGTCTTCTTGGTTTATCAAGAATAGTTAAATCAAGTTCATGCATAAGTAATAGCCATTTGATTATTATACCATTAACTTTGGGTTTGTTCATTAAGTATCTAATGGCTTAGTGATCAATATGTACATACACCGGATAACCTATGATGTAGTGGCATAATTTGTTAATAGAGTAAACTACAACTAGGAACTCTTTCTCTATCACCGTGTAATTAAGTTAAATCCTAGATAGATTTTTACTGATGTAATGGATGGAAAATATGTTTTTATCCTTTTGTTTTCCAAGTACTACTCCAATTGATTTCTAAGAGGCATGTGAGTGTATGTGGAATGGAATACCCCATTTGGGTCCTTGCAATACACAAGTTTCGATTGTTCTATGTTTTATGCATTCAAATTCTTCCATACATTCCTTTGTCCAAACAAAATTTGCATCCTTGGTTAGCAAAGTAAACATAGGTGTATCTATCTTGCTAAAATATGTTATAAATCTTCTATGAGTATCATGCATGCACTAGAAAACTTCTTATGCCTTTCTACTCCTATGGTGGGATCAGGTTTTTGATGATTTTAATCTTAACTTGGTCAACTCTTATGCCTTGGGAGGAGACTTGATTCCCTAAGACAGTCCCTTTAGTCATGAGTATTTCACATTTTTCATTAATCAAACTTAAGCTCATATCTATGCATTTTATTAGTAAAACTTCTAAGTTATGCAAGGCCCATTGAAAGGTTTCTCCATAAGGTGTGAATTCATCCATGTAGATTTCCATGTTGTCATTTATAAGCTCTACAAAAATGCTTAAGACAACTCTCTGAAAAGTTGTAGGAGTATTGCATAAACCAAATGTAAGAACTTTATAAGCAAATGTTCCCCAAAGGGAAGTGAATGTTGTTTTATCTTGGTCTTCTGGGTGAATGAGGATTTGATTGTACCCACTAAAACCATCTAGAAAAGAGAAGAATCTTTTTTTAGATAAGGTATCTAATACTTGGTCAATGAAAGGTGATGGAAAGTGATCTTTCTTAGTTGTTGTTGAGTTCTCTATAGTCAAAGCATGTTCTCCATTTACCTCCCTTTTTTGGGACTATGACTGAAGGAGATACCCATTCATTGTAAGAAATGGGATAGATAGAATCTGCATCCAATAGATTTTGTAGTTCATCCTTCACAATATCTGTTAGAGTTGGATTCATCCTTCATTGAGGCTCTATAATAGGCATAACATCTTCCTTGATATAGATATGGTGCTTGTAGATGTTTGGATGTATTCCTTTCCCGATGATAACTTGTAACAATTGTCATTCTTGGACAGGATGTATATTTTTGTTGATTTTTAAGATTTTTTCCGGGGGATCTCAACAAATTTAATAGAGGGTATCTTCTCTTCAATACTGAACACTCTTTGCCAAATATATTCTTGTTCATCTATGGCTCCAATCATTTCCTCTTCATAATATGTGAACATGTCAATAAATTGAAGATTGGGGTAAAGATTCCATAAGAAGTTATTTATGACTATATCTTCATCAATATATCTACGTTCAAGAGCTCCATCTATGCTAATAATTGGGTGAATAAATTGATCAAACTTATCATCTTCTTTCATCCATAAAATATCTTATGTGTTAATGAATGGCCTAGAAGGTGGATAGAGAGTTAACTTCTTTTGGGAAACACGACTTATGCTTGATTTAAGATGATCTATGAGATAGATCAAAATTAAAGTCTTCAAAATGTGAACAAAATCTTGCAACTGCGTAGATCTCGGCGAGAGATTTCCTGAAACGTTCATTTCGTGCAAAACAAACTTCGGATGTGAAAGTTGTTAAGTTTTGAACTTTTGACAAAAACATGTAAATTGGAAAAACAAATGCCATGTGGCACCACTGCAAGGGTGACATGTGGCCGTAGTGTGACACGTGTCCTGTACAATGATGACATGGAACCTCCATCGAGCGCCACATGGTAGGTCAGGTCCAGTGGCAGTCTAGTTGGAAGATGATGTGGCATGTTGAGTGTACAACTGGCAGTCGAGCTGGAAGGTGAGGTGGGTCGATAACATGTTGACAAGTGGACCAATCAAGGATTTCCATGTGGCAGCCCTGTTGGTAATTGGTTGAACGATTTTATAAAAATTATGGAGCCGGGGAGGATTGAACCCCTAACCTCCACTCCTCCTAAGTGTCAACCAGGTCTGCCTAATTGTCTTCCCCGTTCATTGATTCTTAACCCTTATGAGTTGAGCTTGTATATATGTTTATATGGTTTGTATTTTGGAAAAATGGATCGGTCGAGGGAATAACCCTGACCCCCAAAGCCCCAAGGGTTAGCTCAATTGGTAAGATGTGCGCACACTCTCTTGGTTCGGGGAGAGGTCACGGGTTCGAGCCTTGAGTCCTTTGGGGTTAGGCCTTCTGCGAGGATGGCCGGTGGTTTACCACCTCTACCATCCACTAATGTGGGGAAGTATTGCTGGGTTTCCCGTGGATCTTTCCATCTGAAAAAAAAACCCCGATCCCCAAAAATTTGGTAATGTGTTAACCATATACTATGCCAACAATATGCCATGCCACGAATAAACCTTATTCCAACGTATCATAACCTCCGCCATATGATATGTCTGCCATATTATATGGCGGACCCTTGCCATGATTCATCCTTATATACCATGTTACCATTGCAATACAAGCCTTATGCCACTTTACATTTGCCATGATTCATCCTTATATATTGCAGTGCCTTATGCCACTTTACATTTGCCATGATTCATCCTTATATACCATGTTACCACTGCAAGCCTTATGCCACTTTGATTATTCATCCTTATATACCATGTTACCACTGCAACACAAAGCCTTATGCCACTTTACATTTGCCATGATTACATTTGCCATGATTCATCCTTATATATTGCAGTGCCTTATGCCACTTTACATTTGCCATGATTCATCATTATATACCATGTTACCACTGCAACACAAAGCCTTATGCCACTTTACATTTGCCATGATTCATCCTTATATAACATGTTACCACCACAATACAAAGCTACATTTGCCATGATTCATCCTTATATACCATGTTACCATTGCAATACAAAGCCTTATGCCACTTCACATAATCAAAGGTACTCTTATATTGGGGTAGAGGTCTGCGGGTTTGAACTCGTGACCTCCTCCCCCTTTGCCAATTCCTTAACCAACGCACCAAGGCTTCCACTTGTTAAAGGATCCATACTTTAATATTTTTAAATTAGTACTTTGGTGGATTTATCCCCAAAATGGGCACACTCCTCTTTTGGCATAGTTTTTTTAAACCCATATACATTTTATTATATGGTTTCTTATTAACCATGTTCTTTTTTAATTCGGATTCGTTCATTTTTAAAACAGATTTGTATTATTTTGGGGATTTACCACTATCTTCTCCATTTTTTTTTATGGATTTTATCCCTTAGAATTTGGGATTAAATATTTTTTTATATCCCATTCAAATTGGGAATGAGATATGGATTTTTGGGCTATTTGAGCCATGAAATTTGTCTTGGGAAGGCATTAGATAGGCATGGGAGGATTATTGGAAATACATTGAAGAGTTATAGAAGGATTTGTAGAGTGAATGGTTGAATGCCATTATGCCTTTCAAGGCTTTTGTAAGTTGTTCAAGCATTTTACTTTGAATACTAATAAGACCAGTCCTCATGGGAGCTGGACTCAGAGACGTATCCTAGGAGGGTTGAAATCCATTATCATCTATTGTCTACAATTTTCATGGTTTGCATCTCTTTTATGTATTTATGTGTTTCATTTGTGCTCTCTGATTTTTTCCATTTAAAGCCTTTTTAAAGAGTTTAAGCATACAAATTTTCACATACAAATAATGCTTATAAAGATCCTATCATTTTTGGATCAAGTTTGGTATCAAAGTGGCTTAACCATTTCATTGTGAGTTTGTGAATGTTAACAAGATCAATGCTAAAGCGAGGTGAAGGTGTACTTGAGACTTTCAATCCAGATATTGGACATGGACATTGAAGAGATAAAATGGTAGATGAAGACTACCAAGAAGAAGATGTGAAGGCTTTACGTAGGCTTTCTATCAAATGGAAGACATAAGAGAAAAATTGTTTGCAGATTATCAAGAGAGATTGGCAAAGAAAAAAAAGAAGAAGGAGAAAGCAATTAGAATAATGCTTTGGGAAAAGGAGGAGACCCTTCTGAACCTTCTTCTCCACCTTCTTCTTCTTCTTATGAAATCTCTAGTACCACTTCTTCAAATACAAATAAACAACCTTGAGAATGATCCATATGAAGATCAGTGGCCACCCACCTATTCCATTGGCTCAAAACATTTGTCCATTGTGGCAGTTTTCTAGTTATTTTTCTACAGTTTTTCGAGTCCCAAACTTTCGGGGTTGTTATGAGGCCCTAAACGAAGTTTTTTGGCGTTTCAAAGGGCCAGATGGTTGCCAACAACATGCATTTGGATCCATTAAAAAGTTGTAAATCTCGGATAGAACTTTCCAATGGGCTATCGAGCACCCAAATCAAAGATCATATGCAAAAGTTATGACCCTGATAAGTTGACTGTTCAACTAACCACCTTGGGACCACAAACTTTATAATGGTTCATATTCTAGGGTTATGTTTTGGACTTTTGGGGTTCTCTCCCTCCTACTTATTATAAATATGCCATTTTACCCTCATTTTATATTCAACTTGGCACAAATGAGCGTAGTAGCCACATCTCTTCTTAGAGATAACTACCACCATTCTAGTTGTTGTATTTACAGTCTGTTCTATTTCCACTGTTTAATAGAATATGTGTTTATTGTATCTCTGTTTTCATTGCAATGATGTCTGTGCTTATGATGCTATATCTGTTCCTTCATTTCGTTCTCACATAAATCCGGATCAAAGAAGGCTAATTCTCATTTACCTTATTTGAAACTTGATATTAAGTTTGAGTTGTTTACATATAATGGTGAACTTAACACAAAGAAGCAAGTTGATTAGATCAAGAAGATTGAGGCGAATTGTAAGATCCGGAAGCTAGCAAACGATAGTGCAAAGATACAATTGGCTAATTTTTGTCTTGGAGGCACTGCACTCATCTAGTGGGAGAGTAAGACACAGGAAGACCTCTTTACAAAAGGTAAAATTACTTCTTCCTGGTATGGATTTTCTGTTGCGTTAATTTTTTTTTATCAATTAGGCTACATACAACAAGCCATGATGGATTGGAAAAACTTAAGGCAAGGTAAAGCTCAGAATGTACAAGAATACAATCAGGAATTCAGAAAGAGAGCTTTGATTTTGGTTATATCTCTTTACACTCAAGAAACTCTTCTCAAGTTTATTGGAGGATTACATAGTTATTTGCGTCATACAATACTTATGTTTAATCCTACTAACCTTGATGAGGTATGTGTACAATCTACACACATTGAATCCAAAGGGAAGAGTGTTCATGCTTTTTCTTCAGCTGGATCCATCCAGTCAAAAGAAGGCAAGGGAAAAGGGAAAGGTAAGCATACGACTACAATGAGGAAAGGTGATGAGAGGCCTACCTACTCACATTATCAAAAGAAAGGGTACAAAGAGGCAAAGTGTTGGGTACTACATCCAGAATTGAAACTGAAGTGGTTTAAGGATTAGAAAGAGAAGCAAAAGAAAACAATTATCATTTAGGACCTTGGACCAGATTCCGAGGATGAAACAAATATAACAATCGTAGGTGTGAAATGTAAAGTTATTGTTGGTAATGATTCTAACATTGGTTCTTCATGTGCTTATACTTCTAAAGATCATGTCAGTTCTAAGGATAGAAAAAGGAATGCATTGTTTCATATAAGGGTAATTACAAAACAAACTAAGATCAACACACATAGATAGTGGATCCCAAGCTAATCTCATTTCAAAAGAAGTAGTTAAACAATTAGGATTAACGACAAAACCACATAAGAAACCTTATCCATTAGGCTGGGTATGCAAAGATAAATGATTACAAGTAACAAAACAATGTGATCTAAAGTTTGCAATAACATCCAAGTTTGTAGATGAAGTTGACTTTGATGTGGTTCCACTATATGTATGTGGAATTGTGTTGTGTAAACCGTATTTATATGATTGAAAGACAATCTTATGTAGAGAACATAATCAATATCATTTGTTTAAAGAAATAATTGAGTATATAGTACATTCACATTCATTTAAAAATGACAAATCATTGGGAACTACACAACAACTAAAAAGGGTTGTTAATGCAAGCAATAATTTGGCACTCATGTCTATGCAATGTAAGGAAGAAAAGAATCCAAACATGAAAAGAAAGTGTCATTTCACTACAATTCACCTATTATGGTTGGTAGTGTTCTTATGGTAAACATAAGTAGGATATGGGTACAATCTCTTTCATATGTTCAATTTTGATATTTAGTTTTCTACTGTTCAACAATATATGGTTGGTTCCGACAATATTGAATGAAGATTTGGTTGAAAAATGGATTAATGTACTTAACAATGTCAATGCAATGTTGATTGTTATTATGATATACAGGGCACATGAGACGAACAAGTCCTCAATTGAATTATGAATGATTTAGGATTTTGGTGGTCCAAAAGATCTTCAGTGGGGAGGTTTGATCCAGGAGGATCTATGATATTGTTCAAAATTAAAATATTCAAAATAAAAAAAATCTTGTAGTTGGGTAGAGCTAGGTGAGAGATTTCCGGAAACATTCATTTTATGCAAAATGGGCTCCGGATGTGAAAGTTATTCAGTTATGAACTTTTGGAAAAACAAGTAAATTTGGCAAAAAAAATGCCGTGTGGAACCACTACAAGGGTGACACATGGCCTATACAACGATGATGTGGAACCTCCATTAAGTGTCACATGGCATGTCATGTCCAGTGGTAGTCTAGTTGGAAATTTACGTGGCAGGTTGAGTGTACAACTGGCAGGTGATGTGGGACGATAACAAGTTGACAAGTGGAGCAATCGGGGACTTCCATGTGGTAGACCTGTTGGCAATTAGTTGAATGATTTTACAAAATTTTTGGATTAAGGTAGGATCAAACCCCCGAACTCCACTCTGCCTAAGTCTCCACCAGGTCCGTCTAACCGTCTTCCCCATCTGTTGATTCTAACCCTTATGGGTTGAGCTTGTATATATGTTTACATAGTTTGTATTTTGGAAAAAAGGGTCGGAGAATGGCTTAGCCCCTGACCCCCAAACATTTGGTACTGTGTTAACCATATACTATTCCAACAATATTCCATTCCATGAATAAACCTTACGCCAAAGTATCATAACCTCCACCATATTATATGCCGTTGGAATATTCCATTCAACAAATAAACCTTATGCCAAAGTATCATAACCTCCACCATATTATATGCCGAGAAAAAGGAGTCAGACGAAGAGAGCATAGCCCCTGGCCCAAACATTTGGTTATATGTTAACCATATACTATGCCAACAAAATGTCATGCCACAAATAAACCTTATTCCAAAGTATCATAGTCTCCTCCAACCATTTCCACGACATGCCATGTTACCACCACAATACAAAGCTTTATGCCACTTTACATAATCAACAAAACTCCTATGTTGGGGGAGAGGTCCAAGGGTTTGAACCCGCAACCTCCTCCACCTTTTCCTTAACCAATGCACCAAAGCCGCCACTCGTCAAGGAATTCATACTTTAATATTTTTAAATTAGTATTTTTGTGGATTTAGCCCCAAAATGGGGGCGCTCCTCTTTTGGCATATTTTTTTGAAAACCTATATCCATTTTATTATATGGTTTTTTATTAAGCATATTCCTTTTTAATTCAGATTTGTTCATTTTTAAAACAAATTTGTATTATTTTTGGGATTTACCACTATCTTCTCCATCTAATTTTATGGATTTTATCCCTTAGACTTCGGGATTAAATATTTTGTAAATCCCATTCAAATTGGGAATGAGATATGGGATTTTGGGCTATTTAAGCCATGCAATTTGCCTTGGGAGGGCATTGGAGAGGCATGGGAGAATTATTGGAAATACATTGAAGATTTATTGAAGGATTTGTAGAGTGAATGATTGAATGCCATTATTCCTTTGAAGGCTTTTGTAAGCTGTTCAAGCATTTTACTTTGAATACTAATAAGATCGGTCCTCATTGGATATGTAACCAGAGACGTAGCCCAAGAGGGGTGAAATACGTTATCATTTGCAGTCTACAATTTTCATGGTTTGAATCTCTTTTATGTATTTATATGTTTTATTTGTGCTCTCTAATTTTTGCCATTTAAATCCTTTTTAAAGAGTTTAAGCATACACATTTTCACATGCAAATAATGGTTATAAAGATCCTGTCATTTTCGGATCAATGATGGTCATATCTCATGCTTTGCAGCTGTTGAGGCCTGGAAATTCGCAGGCAACAATAGCAAGGGATTCTCCCCAGTCAACGTTCCCAACTAGCCCGTGACTGTTTGGAATGAGGAATCTGTCCGGTTTGTGGTCCGACTACCGTGAGTAAAGTAAAATTAACAGGTTTTACTGGTTGCGGCCTGGTCCACCGTGTATATTTTTGTATTTTTAGTTTTAAACATGACATGCAAGTGCCTAGCTAAAATGCAAATTGATAAGGAATACAAGTAGTGGTCACAATGTGATGCGCAGGTTCTTACCTCTCGTCTTAGACTCTCTCACACCTAAATCAGACACAACTAGAAAAACAACACTAACTAAACTGTCCCTAGGGAGCAAGATATTAAATCAGGAGCAATGTAATACTGTTCACATCTTAAGATAAATCACAGATAGCTGTTCTTAGAATCAAAACACATAAACATGAATAAAGATCTACACGACAAGATAGCTCATCAACTGTTAAAACCTTCATTACTCATAGTGGAAATTATCACAGAATAAACCAGAGAACATTCAAATAAGAACATAGGTTCAGAAAGTTAGAACTCTCTCACAGTTAATGAAACATGGTTGAAAACGAAATAGTTCCCCTTCAACATTATTCATTTAGTCACATTCGAACATTCCACACAACACCTTCTCCAACAGGCCAAAATTTGTAATTTATTATTGTAAAATGAAGTAGTTCCTCTTACAACAAGCGGTTCACTGTCAAAAAGTTAGAACTCTCTCACAGTTAATGAAACATGGTTGAAAACGAAATAGTTCCCCTTCAACATTATTCATTTAGTCACATTCGAACATTCCACACAGCACCTTCTCCAACAGGCCAAAATTTGTAATTTATTATTGTAAAATGAAGTAGTTCCTCTTACAACAAGCGGTTCACAAGTTTGTCCAGGGAAAATCCCCCTATTCCCTCTAATATTCCTATCTTTATACAAAAAAATACAAAACCATCGGGCTTCCTCTCCCCCTGTGACCTTTGGGCTCCTCAAACCGTTTTAATCTCATAGTTTTGTCAGTTTGTGAGTGCTCATGATCCATAGAGGCGTTACATTTCAGATTTATGACTTATGAGCACTTCATGAAACGGGACCAGCTCGGTAACTGATGAACCTTTCCAAACTTGGGCCTCTGTTGCTATCAGTTCTGCTTTGTCTTTCAGCTATGTCTCTTTTGCAGCAGTAATGTGAAGAATCTTCTAAGTCTGTCTGCAGTTAAAACAAAATTCATCACTAATTCGGACTGTAAAACAATGTAAACCATATTAACAATAAAACTAATCATCTAAATGAGGCCCCTAATAAAAAAAAGTACTGCGTTCTCGTCGCGAAACCTTAAAATGATAGAAAAATGAAACCTCCACCACCCATCAGATAGGGTAAAAAAACACACAGAACAGGCGGGAAAACCTTCACCGGTGGGAGAATCACTAAAGCATCAGCAAGATAGTTTAATCAACAGCCGCAATGGAGGGCTTCCGACGGACAATGAGTTCCGCAAGACCACTAAGTCTATCGACGTCGGAAAGACTAAAAACTAAAGCATCGGGCGAAAAAACTCCTTGTTGGCGAACGAAATGACATAACGTCGGGTGGTTAGCGCAATACGCAGCCGCAATGGCGGAAGATGGAAACACTACGGGCTCCGTGGAAAATAAAACATAACGGTGAAAACCACAACGAAACATCGGCAAGTGGAGCAGTTATATGGTGGACATTTAGTTCGCTAAGGAGCCGCTATGGCGGAAAGCAATCAGACTACGACTTCCGCAAACCAATAAAAACCCCGACGATCGAAAATTTTTTGACTACGGATCGACCACAATAAAATAAATATCTCTGCAATGTCAGTAAGATAAACAACAAGGTTTCCAAAACGACGGCTGCATAGAGAATTATGGTCGCGATTTAAGTTCAACTATCCTCCGAAAAAACAAATCAAAAGTTAAGTTCCGAAAGACTTCGGCGGTGTAGCGATAGCAGTATTTTGTTTCCTCTTCAACACCGCGGCTGCAAAGAGAACTAAAGCTTTGATTTGAATAGAAATGGAATTTCGAAAGAACTAAAAGAAATCATTCAGAACAAAGGAAAAAATTTTCAGATTGAACTTTAACTCTACGACCCAAAGCATTTGCGTACACAACAATTTTTTCGAAAAGCAAGAAAACAGTTGATCTCAAGACAATCCAAACTGTAGCAGAGGGAAAAAAAAACAAAGTTCATGAATCCACCAACTCCTAGGCAAGATAAAAATTAAAAGGAGGGTCCACAATTTCAAAAATTTGGGAAAACAGTTGCAGCTGCAACAACAGCTAATGTAAGAATTAGTTGTTTCCAGCCAAGTCCTATCTAAAATAAGAGGATATCCACTAAGGCTTGGATTTAACATGTAAGACTATGAAGGTTGTATAGTATTCTCATTAATCTGTTGACACAATGATGCCTTCTAAGTTCCCCTCTATATACACGATTGAACTATTTGCTAATTGCAGGATGGTTGTTGTATTTCTCAATAATGGGTGTAGTTTTAAGATTGCAATTGTGTCCTTGGTCATCATGTTAATCATGGCCCCTAAGTCAATCGGAGTGTTTTGGATGAGGGTCTGGTTTGTATGGAAAGCAACTACCATACTAATCGGATTCAAGTATTTAGAGTTGATGGATTTTCCTAACATTAAATATACAAGTTGTCATGTGACGTGGGCAGATCTATTTTCCTTCTACCAATATTCTTGATAGATGTCTCTTTGATGATTTTGTTGTAGGTTGTTACTTCCTTAATGGCTTGAAGGGGTGGAATATTCACACATAATTTTTTGACTTACTCCAGAAGAGTATTCTATGATTTGTCAATTGTAGGTTGTTACTTCCTTAATGGCTTGAAGGGGTGGAATATTCACACATAGTTTTTTGACTTACTCCAGAAGAGTATTCTATGATTTGTCAATCCGTTTGGATTCTATCCTTTTAGGAAATGGGGGATTTTGAGGGAAATGATGCATTGGGTCCTGGTTGATATTATCCTTTTATGCTGTTGGAATAACACAATCACCCTAATATCCACATTTATCTTGCGTTTCTTCATAAATGATAGGAGGGTCAAGTATGTTGGGTGTGGAGGTTGATTATTATCTTAGTTTTGTTTGAACTCCCAACTAAGATACACTACTACATTTTGACCAAAAATCCGACGGCCGTCATGTCGGATTTTCGACACTTCCCTGTCGCATGTACGACACTTTGGTTTTTTTTGAAGCGTCGAAAACTTGGCGTCGGTTAGGCGACACTTAAATAACCGTCGCTTAAGCAACACTGAAGTAACCGTCGCTTGAATTTAAATCGTCGGTTATCCGACACTTATTAAGCGACAATGAGGAAATTTTTTAAAAACATTTGCACTCCCAGGCGTCACTTAAACGACGGAGAGAAAGGGAAACTGTCGGATAAGCGACGGATACGAAGCATAACTGTCGAATCAACGACATAAATAACTGTCGCTTAAGCGACGGCACTAAGGGAAACTGTCGGATAAGCGACGGTTACTAAGCGTCGCTTAAGCGACGCCTGCTGCAATTTAAAAAAAAAAATATTGTGAAACTTTGTTTAATAGGTATTCCTGCTGTAACATATTCCTTCCTTTATCCATCCAAAAACACAGTGATACAAGTCCAATGGATTTCCAAATTGAA